>SJYW01055758.1:246441-264349 GCA_006410735.1 Raphicerus campestris | reverse complement strand
TAATGGAAAATAACATGAAAAAGCATATGTATATATGCATACCTGAATCACTATACGCCAATAAAAAGAACTATTCATTGAAAGACACCATGGGGCTTTCCTGGCAGCTAGTGGTAAAGAATCTGCCTGCCAGTGCAGGAGACATGGGTTCAACCCTTGATCCAGAAAGATCCCACATGCCGTGGAGCAACTAAGTCTGTGTGCTACAACTGCCGAAGCCTGCGCACTCCAGAGCCCATGCTCCACAAAAACAGAAACCATTGCAATGTGAAGCCCATGCCCCACAGCTAGAAAGCGGCCCCTGCTCTCCACAGTCGAGAAGGAAAAAAGCCCGTGCAGCAATAAAGAACCTTCATAGTCAACACAAATAAATGAAAATTTTCAGAAAAGAAAGACACCATGAACTCACACATCCATTGGAATGACTCGTATTAAAAAAAGACTGTGACACCCAGTGTCACAACGAAGTGGAGGAGCCAGAATTCCCAGACATTTGCTGTTTTGAAGATAGAATGTGACCATATACAAACTTACATTCCTCAACATGCTGGGGGAAAGAGTCCGTACTACATATTCCAATTTACATGCAACTTCAGAAAAGACAAATGCAGTCTAGATGGAGAGGAGAGCTATGGTTCAGGGTCCGGAGGGGTGGGACTGACTCTGAAGGAGCACGTGGGAACTCTGGGGATGACGGAGAGGCTCCAGATCTTGCAGTGGTCTCGTGGTGTTCATGTTTCCCAAAACTCAGCAAATGAAACTCTGAATAAGTCCATTTTGCAGTATTTAAATCATGTCTCTATGAAGCTGACTTCTTGAAAAGGACATCCTCAAGAAAATGAAAATCACAGCCCTGGACCTGGATGAGCTGGATGTGAGTGGCTGTCTTGTCGGGGGTGGGCTGCAGCCACTTGCACTGGCTCTCGAGGGCTGACCGTGCATCGCTGTGCATTTGGTAACATCACACTGGTAGCAAAGCTGAGCGTGTCCACACTGGAAACTGACAACACACCAGGGCTTTCTTGTTTTTGTTTTACAGTCAGATGGTTATTATATATTTACCGGCACAAAACTGCATAGATACAAAGATAACTCATATTCAGAATGTATAATAAATTTCTACAAATCAGTAAGAAATGCAATTAACCCTACTAAAAAATCAAACGACTTGAACAGACACCTCCCAAGAAAAGATATCTGAATGTTCAACTTTACTGCATCAGGGATGCAAATTAATTCAACATTGTGTACTGAAATGGAGCAGGACCCTGTGGTCTTAACCCCCATGCCTCCAGCCTACCTTTTGTCTATAGAAAACTTTAGCCAAACAATAATTTTAATCAGAGAAGTGAGAAAACAGAAGCAAAGGAAAACAGCCCAATAAGACTAAATAATATCTAGTCATTAAGCAAAGTCAAGGACCTTCAGTTTCTTCTCAAGGGCAATATATTCTGAGTCATCTCCTGTGAACTGTCTTATAGATAGATACTGAAACCCCCACTGGGTGGAAGAAGTTACCTATATTAGACCCAAACTGTACTCATGACATCAGATGCCAGATTCTGAGAACTGGCTCCAAAGAAATGGGAACAAACTGACCCTGGAACTGAATATTAACTGTACTTAGTCAAGATGAAGCTGGTCAGACAACTGATGACCAATTTCCAGAAGACTGTCAGAGCTGACTGGGCTGTTTCTCCAGGTAACTTCTCCTTCCAGCAATAAAACCTCTTATCCTCTTGTTGTTGGTGGGGGCCAAGGCAGTGGTGGGGAGGGGAAGCCAGCCTATGGACAAGAGTCTGCCCTCCCCCCACCTGCCAGTGTCCAAAATAAAACAAACGTGCCTTTCCTTCAACTTCCCTCTATACTGGCTTTTGAGCAAGCAGCTGGACCCCGCTTTCAGTAACAGTAACCCTATTTTTTTCATAAGGGATAAAAACACCTTTTAAAAAACTATAGAGCAACTGAAATTCATAAAACTCACTTGTGGGGAAGTAACTCTGTAAAAAGTTGTTGGTCAATACATGCTAAACTACAGATATCCCTTTCATGTGACCCAGCATTTCAACACTTGGGTATATACCAAACAGAAATTAGTGAATACACCCATCAAAAGCAAAATATACAAGAATTTTTATAGCAGCATCTTTCATATTAGCCAAAATCTAGAAATAATCCAAATCTCCATCACCGGGAAAGAGAATATTAAGTAAAACACAGTGGGGTTTAATGCAATGGTTTTCATCACAGCACATCAAGCTATGACTCAGGCAGCCACATGGGTGCTTATTACTAACGTTCGTTAAGTAAAATAATGAACAAAAAAGTAGAGAGAACAGATGAAACTAATCAATGGCAGAAGGTGGAAATGTGACTCCTCTTAGGGGTAAGTGAGTTCACTGAGAAACAGCACAGGGGGACAGCTAGAATTCTGGAAATGTTCTCCACCTTCAAAAAATATACTGCAGGAAAAGTTTCTCAATCCAGAGGACCACTCCAAGCTAAACTATCAGTCAAGTGTAAGGGCAGAATAAGGCATCTTTAGTTATGCTAGACTCAAAAATTAATCTCCCATTAACCTGTTTTCAGAAAACCACTTGAGGGTGTGCTCCACCCAAATAAGGGCATAAACTCAGAAAGAAAAAGACACAGCATTGGGGAAATAAGAGACCCATGATAGGAGAGATATGAAGGAAAATCTAAAGACAGTAGTGAAGAGGGATCCTTGAATGATACCTGCACATCTGGCTGAGAGAAGAGCCAATGGATCGGTTTAGCTCAGTCACTCAGTCGTGTACGACTTTGTGACTCCATGGAGTGCAACACACCAGGCTTCCCAGTCCATCACCAATTCCTGGAGCTTGCTCAAGCTCATGTCCATTGTGTTGGTGATGTCATCCAACCATCTCATCCTCTGTCATCTCCTTATCCTCCTGCCTTCAATCTTTCCCAGCATCAGGGTCTTTTCCAATGAGTCAGTTCTTCCCGTCAGGTGGTCAAAGTATTGGAGTTTCTGCTTCAGCATCAGTCCTTCCAATGAATATTCAGGATTGATTTCCTGTAGGATTGACTGGTTTGATCTCCTTGCAGTCCAAGGGAGTCTCAAGAGTCTTCTCCAACATCAAAGTTTAAACACATCAATTCTTCAGTGCTCAGCTTTCTTTATGATCCAACTCTCACATCCATACACGACTACTGGAAAAACCATAGTTTTGACTAGATGGACCTTTGTTGGCAAAGTAATATAATGTCTCTGCTTTTTAACATGCTGTCTAGGTTTGCCATATATCAGCCAATAGATATAGGCCCACAAATACAGAGGGCTCCAGAAAATGTATTTCCAAAAATAAATGAAGCCAATAGATTCCCTGTTATGTTGGAACCTCTTGAATGAGCGTGGGATGAATTAGTCAGAGAACCTAAGAATGGTTTATTGATAGGTACACAGAAGAATTAACACGTTCAAACTGTGGTGTTGGAGAAGACTCTTGAGAGTCCCTTGGGATGCAAGATCAAACTAGTCAATCCTAAAGGAAATCAACCCTGAATATTCATGGGAAGGGCTGATGCTGAAGCTGAAACACCAATACTTTGGCCACCTGATGTGAAGAGTTGACTCCTTGGAAAAGACCTTGATGATGGTAAAGACTGAGGGCAAAAAAAGGAGAAGGGGGTGGCAGAGGATGAGATGGTTGGACGGCATCACCAACTCAACGGACATGAATCTGAGCCAACTCCAGAGGATGGTGAAGAACAGGGAAGCCTGGTATGCTGAAGTCCATGGGATCGCAAAGAATCGGTCATGACTTGGGAACTAAACAACAACAGAAAGATAAGCAAAGAAACACAAGAAGCAATTGTTGACTCTAAGAAATGAAAAGCACAAGCAAAAACAAAACATGTATATGAATAAGGAAGTTAAATCTCATTTCACTACACAGACTTGGCTGTGGACAATGTTCAATTAAAATATTGATAATAATACAGATTTTGACCATGAGTTTAACCAAATATCGGGGTTTCACTGCCTTCTGACTATGCAGAGAGGGAGTTTTCTGATGGAAAACAAGAGAAAGGCTTCCTTCTACAATAGGAAATCAGATCATATCTAAACTTGAAAACTCAGACATAACATAATATGCATATAAGTAATTGTGAGATAAATAGAAGAACTAAAAGCAGTGTTTCTGATAAGCACTGGAAAAGATGCATATAGGGATGAGCTGTGGACACTTTGCCTCCAGGTCTGCAGGTGGAGAGGGTAAGAGGGCACCCTCCCACCAGAATACCTGTTGTTCAACACAAGAGGGTCTGCAACATGTGTGGAGCGTCTGTAGGCACAAAACATCCCGGGACCAGAATTCATATCAAAGAAACACAAGCAAAGTCAAGGCTCTACAGACACACCCAGAGAGTCTGCATCTCAACGCTTTCTTTTAAGACACAAAAGCACCTCCAGTCACCAGAAGTCTCAAGGACAGTGGGATAAACATCTCACAGTAAATAAACTAATAACCTCATCTGGGAACATCCTCTGAGCAGTAATGAGGAAAAAGAAGGTCTGTTGAGCCTCAGGTGAGGCAGAGCATCCCAGGGAGGGATATAAAAGCCCCAGTGCCCAGGAGCACCTCACTCACCCACCAATCACACCCCCAACTGGAACACCTCTCAGCACAAACCCCCAGCATGGCCGACACGTGCTGTTCCAGGACTTATGTTGTTGCTGCATCCACCTTGTCTGTCTGCTCCAGTGACTTGAGCTGTGGCAACCAGGTCAGCTCACCCAGTGCCTGCATCAGCTCCTCCTGGCAGGTGGACGATTGCCAGGAGACCTGCTGCGAGCCCACCTGCTGTGCCCCCAGCTGCTGTGCCCCGGCCCCGCGCCTGACCCTCATCTGTGCTCCAGTGAACTGCAAGTCCCGCCCCTGCTGCCAGCCAGCCTGCAGCAGCTCCTCTCCCTGCCAGCAGGCCTGCTGCGTGCCTGTCTGCTACAGACCTGTCTCTCGCACACTTGTCTGCTGCAGGCCTGTCTGCTGCAAGCCAGTCTCTTGTGCACCTGTGTGCTGCACACCTGTCTGCTGCAGGCCCGTCTGCTGTGAGGCCTCCCCCTGCTCAGCCCCCTCCCCCTGCTGCAGACCCTCCTCCTCCGTGTCCCTCCTCTGCCGCCCTGTGTGCCGCCCTGCCTGCTACGTGCCCAACTCCTCCTGCGAACCCAGCTGCTGCCGCCCAGCCACCTCCGTGTCCCTCCTCTGCCAACCCTCATGCTCCAGCCCAGCCTGCTGAGTCCCCGCCTGGGTTTCGGAGCCCTGCTGCTGACCTGACATGTCCCCTTGGAGCCAGCAGGTTCCAGGGATCCTGCCCTCCATCAGACACACTTGAGCTCCCTGACCCCCCTGGCTTGCTTGGCCTGTTCTCCCCAAGTCTGGCTCAGCACACGGAAAAGACCAGACCCCACTGCACCCCAGCCCTGGCCAGGCTCTGGGGGCCTGACCTGCTCAGGGAACTCCTCTCCTTACTTTGGCCCATGAGTGCCCTGGCTGCTCCATAGCTGCTTTCTTTTGGGCCTTGCTGACCCTGGTCCTGGCCTGAGCAGTGTCGCTCTGCATCTCTGAGCACCAGTAAAATTTCTGCTGCCCTCACTGGGTCTCCATGCTGACAGCTGGGGCAGGAGGGGTGGGTGTGAGGCCTAGCGCTCCTTTACATCATCAGATCTGGGGAACCTGAGGGGCTCCTGTACCTGACACCTGTCCGCCTTGTGCCGCTGTTCTGCTGTCCAGGCATCACCCTAGCCCTGCTGCACTCCTGAAGCTTTGCTCTTGGGCAAGCCCTGGGGGCACCACCTGGGCTCAGATCAAAGACCCTCCCAACTCCCTGTGGTAGAGACAGCCTCTCCAGTCTCAGGGACCACCAGGACTCAGCAGCGCTGGGAAGGGGACATGGGGTGACTGTGGCAATTGGCGGGCCCAGCATCCAGACACCCACCCTCTTGGGACTCACTCACCCACTCTCAGACGCTGGGAGGCCCCGGGCTCCAGCATGCGCCAGTTGCTGGGAAGCCGAAAGCAGACAAACTGCAGCCTCTGGAGCACCCCCTGCCCACTGCCTGCCAGGCTGGGCTGGTGGAGAGCTGATGGGAAAGGCTAGACCTCGGGCGGTGAGGATGGACAAAGCCCTGAGCAGTGTGAGTGCCAGGAGCCAGCGTGAGGAATCCCACCCGTGACAAGGTCATGCAGCAGAGATCTGATGGGCAAGGCAAATCAGATCTCAGGTTTTCCTCCTGGTATTTCCTGAGCATGTACACCCCCCCAAAAATAAGAATCTGCCTGCCTTATTATTATGCTTTTCCACTCTTCTGACACACTCTGGAAAAAGTCAACTCAGGGCTTTAGTCTTCTGCATTTGAAAGGGATGTTTCAGTTAAACTCCCTCTGATAACTCTCTAGCTTGCCTAACAGGTTTCCCTGGACTTTTACATCTTGTGAATTGCTTACAGCCCCCCAACCACGAGAGGCACAAAACTTAAAACCATCTTAAAGATACAGAGCCTTTTCTAAAGAGTTAAAAATCATATTGGTGATGGATTTCACTGTTGACTCAATGATTGCTGCCAGGCCTCCATATTCTTTATCTTTTAGGCACCTGGAGGATGTTAATCAATGTAAATGGGATATGGAAAAGGATATATAGTAGTTTTAATGTTAGCAACACTACACTTTTGAGTTAATTACTTTTCTTTTGTTATAAATCACAGTACTCCTTTTACTTGTTATAAATTGCTGTATCTTTGCTATGTAAGAATGTAACTTTATTTAGTGCTTTCTGAGAGTGGCACCAGACTTTGGGAAGATCAACACAAATAAGTCTTCTGGTTGACAAACCCTTATCAGAAAAAGGCTGTAAAATGTTAATTGGCCCTTTTGGCCGGAAGATGATATAAATCACCTAAGACTTGTGTATACAACTAGGTATGCAGAGAGAAAAGCCTGGTTTTGATAAGAGTCTGGGCTGCTAATGCTGCATAATTTTGTATTACCCATTGATCTCTATGTACAATCAAAAAGGTATAAAAGATCTTTCTAGACAATAGAGGCTGGGCCAGTTGCTGGACTGGTTTCCCCCAAGTCTCCTCTTTACTCTAATTTCAGGCTGAATTCCCATCTGGGGAGTGGAGGCTCACCATGTCTACTTACTTGTCCCGGCTTCTAAGATCCATAAGAGAGAGAGCCCAAGGCGGGGCACTCTCCGATATTCGAACGGGCATCAGCAGCCTAACATAGATGGTGCAAGTTCCTTGTCTGGAACTTTATTGGTTTTCCACGTAAACCAAGTTATTCAGCCTCTTTTCTCCACGTTATTTTCCTCCTATACTATTACTTCTTAATCTAATCTTATATTAATAAATAAATAAGTTTTTTCCTCGCCTACTCCGTCTCCCCTTCGAATCACCCTGGATCCACCGGGGCTGGACCCCGGCATGTGAGCACCTGTCTGATCATGGGCAGGAGACACATGGGAACACACGTGTCCAATGGAGCCACATCTGGTGTCACACACGACCAAGCATCAGAGAACAGACTCCTGGAGTTGAAGTCCCGAGCAGAGGTGCAGACACGGTGACATGACAATCACCTCATTGTCCACAAGGGGCTCTAGGTCTTTACTCCTTAACAACAGTGTAGATTCACAGCACAGGGGCACACGCTTATCTATCTTTGCCAACTTGATAAGGAAAAACTTATGTGGAAGGGAGGTTCAAGAGGGAGGGGACAAATGTATACCTATGGCCAATTCATGTTCATGTATGGCAGAAACCAATACAATATGTAAAGCAATTCCTCTTCAATTAAAAATTTAAACAAAGATTTAGGCAAGTAGTATTTTGAGAATAAAGAGCATGGAACATGTATGTAGTTAAATGTAAAAATGAAAAGAAAAACCTTATCATGGTTTCTTTTGCCTGAACACAGAGCATCCCTAAGTGTGGGTCCACTATTATTAATTTATTAGCACTAGGTGGACACACACTTAAAGTCTCCCTGTGTGTGCTCACTCAGTTGTGTCTAACTCTTTGCGACCCCATGGACTGTAGACCACCAGACTCCTCTGTCCATGGAATTTTCCAGGCAAGAATCCTGGACTGGGCTGCCATTTCCTACTCCAGGGGATCTTCCCAACCCAGGGACCAAACCTGCATATCTTGCATTTCCTGCATTGGCAGGTGGATTCTTTACCACCTGGGAAGCCTCAAAGTCTCCCTACCTCTGACTATTACAAACATCACCACTAGAAGAGTCCGCAGCACCTAGGCATGGCACCAACGCACACGGTGCTTAAATTCCCAGACACGGGATTGCCCCATCAAAGGGTCTGCCGATTTTAGATTCCGGATGACACTGACACATACCCTAAAAGGGACTTTTCAAAACCGTGCCCGCTAAGAGTGATGTCAGGAAAGACAGGGACCCACTCCCCACAGAAACACCGAAGAACCTGGCAAAACTCTCAGAATCAGCCACCTCTGAACTCTGGAAATGGTAAAAGTTTTACAACAACCAGGAAAAGTCTCCACCAAGCAAAAGGCAGCTGAGGCAGGCAGGAGAGCCTGGGGGCATTATAGCAGAGCCTCACCCCACCAGCACCACCACCACCACTCCACTCCCCCACCCCTGTCCCCAGCTCAGCAGCAGAATTGAAGACAGCAGCCTGTGTGCCGGTGAGGTTCCTGGTGCTGAAGGGAGCAAGCAGAGCTAATTCCGAAAGAACGGTAGCTGTCTGTTTTCACCTGTTGGTGGCTTCTGGAAGGACTCACACTAAGGACTTGCCTCCATTCCTCATCATTCAGAACTCTCTGGAGGCAGAAAGGTGACCGCCTGAACAGTGTTTGTCAAATCAACTGGCTGCTGTGCCAGGGGGAAATATCAGTTGTGACAAACAAGATACCCCAAAGAGCCTACGACAAAGACCCGTGAAGTGAGATGCGTTGTGGAACGGGACTTCCAGGTCTACCTCAGCCTCCTGAGAGTGAGAAGGGTCTGGGCACACTCACGAGGAGACAGAAGCTCGGACAGCCCCGGAGAAGGCCCTTGGCGCTCACCTCCGGCCCCACCTCCAGGCCTGAGCAAGCAGGAAGTGGTGGGAAGGCAGAGCTGGAGACTGCCCAGCTGAGGGCTGAAAGCATCCCCGACTCACAAACAGAGTACAAATACAAAGGCTGGAAAAAACATTTTCGGCTCCAGTGTTTAAGGAAATTTCTCTGAAGCCACTACCTGACCACTAAGCGAATGGAACATTAGAAAGAGGACAGTCATTCCAAAACAAGTTCAGAAGAGTCAGCAAACAAAATGGCAACAGTAAGTCAGTCACAGCAATCAGCAACCACAAACTACAGGCGGAAAATAATTCTGATGTTCAGAATTACTGCATTATCATATTCAAGATCCCCCATTTCCATCAAAAATTGTGCAGTATGTAAAGAAAAAGTATGGCTCATTGACACTCCAAAAAAAAAAAGCAATTAGTAAAAAATGTCCCTGAAGAAGCCCAGGAATTGAAATTACTAGACAAAGTCTTAAATCAACTTTTAATATACTCAAGTAGTTCAAGGAAACCATGAACAAAGTTTAAGTGTCGTGAAATAGAACAGCAGTATAGAGACAGAAATTACATTTTTTAAAAAGCACCATGAAGAATTTCTAGAGTTGAGATGTATAAAAACTGAAATGACAATTTCAATGAAGGGGCTCAATAGCACATTTGAGGAGGCAGAAGGATTAGTAAATGTGAAAATAAGTCAGTTGAAAGACTCCAGCTTGAGGAGTAGATGGGAAAAAGAATGAAGATAAATGAAGAGACCTATGGGACAGCATCAAGTGTACCAGCATACACTTAACAGGAGCTCCAGGAAGAGAGAAGGGAAAGGAGCAGAAAAAATTATTTGAAGAAATAATGGCCAAAAGCTCCCCAAATTTGAGGAAATGCGCGAATCTACATGTCCAAGACACTCAATGATCTCCAAGTAGAATAAACTCAGAGAATTAATTATACACTGACACATGGCCCAGTTGAATTATCCAAAGACAATGATAGGGTCTTACACGCAGCAAGAAGAGCATTAACACCCAATTCATTGTTAGAAACTGTGAGACTAGAGGCAGAGGGATGACTTTTAAAGTGCTGAAAGAAAAAACTGTCAACCAAGGAGTCTACATCCAGCAAAATTACCCCTCAAAAATGAGAGAGAAAAAAGACATTTCCAGGTAAATAAAAACTGAAAAAGTCCACAGTTATTAGACATGCCCTACAAGATAATGACAATTCAGACTGAGATAAAAGGCACCAAACTTGAGACAATATGAAGAAATAAAGAACATCAGGAAAATGGTCAGTGTGGGTGGTTTGTGTTTATGAGATTTTCCATTTTTCTAGGTGATCTAATTTTTTGCAACAGTTGTCCATAGTGCTCCTGTATAATCCTTCTTGTTTATGAAATGTCAGTAGTGATGTCCCCATTTTTATATCTGATTGTAGCAATTCGAGACGCTTCCTTTTTTCTTAGTCAGTCTAGCTAAACGTTTGCTGATTGTACTGCTCTTTCCAAAGAACTAACTTTTAGATTCATCGACTATCTCTGTTTTTCTAAGTTTCTATTTCTTTCATCTGAGTTTTTGTTTTTATTTCCTTCCTTCTGCTAGCTATGGGTTTAGTTTGTTCTTCTAGTTCCTTGAAGAGTAAAGTTAGATTCTTAACCTGAGATTTTTCTTCTTTTTGAATGCAATTGTTAGCAGGTATAAATGTTCCCCTCAGCATCGTTTTTCCTGTAGCCTGTAAGTATTGGCTTGCTGCGTTTTCATTTACATTCACCTGAAAAGTATTTGCTAACTTACCTTTTGATTCTTTCTTAAACCATTGGTTGTTTAAGACTCTACTGTNTTTGAATGCAATTGTTAGCAGGTATAAATGTTCCCCTCAGCATCGTTTTTCCTGTAGCCTGTAAGTATTGGCTTGCTGCGTTTTCATTTACATTCACCTGAAAAGTATTTGCTAACTTACCTTTTGATTCTTTCTTAAACCATTGGTTGCTTAAGACTCTACTGTTTTAATTTCCATTTATTTGTGAATTTTCCAGTTTTCCTTTTGTTAATTGATTCCTAGTTTCTTTTCCATTGTGGTCAGAGAAGATATTCTGTATCATTTCAATCTTTTGAAATTTATTGAGATTTGTCTTATGGCTCAACACATGGTCTAATGTGGAGAATATCCCATGTGTACCTGAAAAAACAATGTGTACCCTATTGTCGAGTGTTTCGTATGAACACCAGTCTGGCTGGTTTATAGTGTCCTTCAAGGCCTCTATTTCACTACCAAACTTTGATCTAGTTGTTCTATTTCATCNTTGTGCCTCTCGTGGTTGGGGGGCTGTAAGCAATTCACAAGATGTAAAAGTCCAGGGAAACCTGTTAGGCAAGCTAGAGAGTTATCAGAGGGAGTTTAACTGAAACATCCCTTTCAAATGCAGAAGACTAAAGCCCTGAGTTGACTTTTTCCAGAGTGTGTCAGAAGAGTGGAAAAGCATAATAATAAGGCAGGCAGATTCTTATTTTTTGGGGGGTGTACATGCTCAGGAAATACCAGGAGGAAAACCTGAGATCTGATTTGCCTTGCCCATCAGATCTCTGCTGCATGACCTTGTCACGGGTGGGATTCCTCACGCTGGCTCCTGGCACTCACACTGCTCAGGGCTTTGTCCATCCTCACCGCCCGAGGTCTAGCCTTTCCCATCAGCTCTCCACCAGCCCAGCCTGGCAGGCAGTGGGCAGGGGGTGCTCCAGAGGCTGCAGTTTGTCTGCTTTCGGCTTCCCAGCAACTGGCGCATGCTGGAGCCCGGGGCCTCCCAGCGTCTGAGAGTGGGTGAGTGAGTCCCAAGAGGGTGGGTGTCTGGATGCTGGGCCCGCCAATTGCCACAGTCACCCCGTGTCCCCTTCCCAGCGCTGCTGAGTCCTGGTGGTCCCTGAGACTGGAGAGGCTGTCTCTACCACAGGGAGTTGGGAGGGTCTTTGATCTGAGCCCAGGTGGTGCCCCCAGGGCTTGCCCAAGAGCAAAGCTTCAGGAGTGCAGCAGGGCTAGGGTGATGCCTGGACAGCAGAACAGCGGCACAAGGCGGACAGGTGTCAGGTACAGGAGCCCCTCAGGTTCCCCAGATCTGATGATGTAAAGGAGCGCTAGGCCTCACACCCACCCCTCCTGCCCCAGCTGTCAGCATGGAGACCCAGTGAGGGCAGCAGAAATTTTACTGGTGCTCAGAGATGCAGAGCGACACTGCTCAGGCCAGGACCAGGGTCAGCAAGGCCCAGAAGAAAGCAGCTATGGAGCAGCCAGGGCACTCATGGGCCAAAGTAAGGAGAGGAGTTCCCTGAGCAGGTCAGGCCCCCAGAGCCTGGCCAGGGCTGGGGTGCGGTGGGGTCTGGTCTTTTCCGTGTGCTGAGCCAGACTTGGGGAGAACAGGCCAAGCAAGCCAGGGGGGTCAGGGAGCTCAAGTGTGTCTGATGGAGGGCAGGATCCCTGGAACCTGCTGGCTCCAAGGGGACATGTCAGGTCAGCAGCAGGGCTCCGAAACCCAGGCGGGGACTCAGCAGGCTGGGCTGGAGCATGAGGGTTGGCAGAGGAGGGACACGGAGGTGGCTGGGCGGCAGCAGCTGGGCTCGCAGGAGGAGATGGGCACGCAGCAGGCAGGGCGGCACACAGGGCGGCAGAGGAGGGACACGGAGGAGGAGGGTCTGCAGCAGGGGGAGGGGGCTGAGCAGGGGGAGGCCTCACAGCAGACGGGCCTGCAGCAGACAGGTGTGCAGCACACAGGTGCACAAGAGACTGGCTTGCAGCAGACAGGCCTGCAGCAGACAAGTGTGCGAGAGACAGGTCTGTAGCAGACAGGCACGCAGCAGGCCTGCTGGCAGGGAGAGGAGCTGCTGCAGGCTGGCTGGCAGCAGGGGCGGGACTTGCAGTTCACTGGAGCACAGATGAGGGTCAGGCGCGGGGCCGGGGCACAGCAGCTGGGGGCACAGCAGGTGGGCTCGCAGCAGGTCTCCTGGCAATCGTCCACCTGCCAGGAGGAGCTGATGCAGGCACTGGGTGAGCTGACCTGGTTGCCACAGCTCAAGTCACTGGAGCAGACAGACAAGGTGGATGCAGCAACAACATAAGTCCTGGAACAGCACGTGTCGGCCATGCTGGGGGTTTGTGCTGAGAGGTGTTCCAGTTGGGGGTGTGATTGGTGGGTGAGTGAGGTGCTCCTGGGCACTGGGGCTTTTATATCCCTCCCTGGGATGCTCTGCCTCACCTGAGGCTCAACAGACCTTCTTTTTCCTCATTACTGCTCAGAGGATGTTCCCAGATGAGGTTATTAGTTTATTTACTGTGAGATGTTTATCCCACTGTCCTTGAGACTTCTGGTGACTGGAGGTGCTTTTGTGTCTTAAAAGAAAGCGTTGAGATGCAGACTCTCTGGGTGTGTCTGTAGAGCCTTGACTTTGCTTGTGTTTCTTTGATATGAATTCTGGTCCCAGGATGTTTTGTGCCTACAGACGCTCCACACATGTTGCAGACCCGCTTGTGTTGAACAACAGGTATTCTGGTGGGAGGGTGCCCTCTTACCCTCTCCACCTGCAGACCTGGAGGCAAAGTGTCCACAGCTCATCCCTATATGCATCTTTTCCAGTGCTTATCAGAAACACTGCTTTTAGTTCTTCTATTTATCTCACAATTACTTATATGCATATTATGTTATGTCTGAGTTTTCAAGTTTAGATATGATCTGATTTCCTATTGTAGAAGGAAGCCTTTCTCTTGTTTTCCATCAGAAAACTCCCTCTCTGCATAGTCAGAAGGCAGTGAAACCCCGATATTTGGTTAAACTCATGGTCAAAATCTGTATTATTATCAATATTTTAATTGAACATTGTCCACAGCCAAGTCTGTGTAGTGAAATGAGATTTAACTTCCTTATTCATATACATGTTTTGTTTTTGCTTGTGCTTTTCATTTCTTAGAGTCAACAATTGCTTCTTGTGTTTCTTTGCTTATCTTTCTGTTGTTGTTTAGTTCCCAAGTCATGACCGATTCTTTGCGATCCCATGGACTTCAGCATACCAGGCTTCCCTGTTCTTCACCATCCTCTGGAGTTGGCTCAGATTCATGTCCGTTGAGTTGGTGATGCCGTCCAACCATCTCATCCTCTGCCACCCCCTTCTCCTTTTTTTGCCCTCAGTCTTTACCATCATCAAGGTCTTTTCCAAGGAGTCAACTCTTCACATCAGGTGGCCAAAGTATTGGTGTTTCAGCTTCAGCATCAGCCCTTCCCATGAATATTCAGGGTTGGTTTCCTTTAGGATTGACTAGTTTGATCTTGCATCCCAAGGGACTCTCAAGAGTCTTCTCCAACACCACAGTTTGAAAGTGTTAATTCTTCTGTGTACCTATCAATAAACCATTCCCAGGTTCTCTGACTAATTCATCCCACGCTCATTCAAGAGGTTCCAACATAACAGGGAATCTATTGGCTTCATTTATTTTTGGAAATCCATTTTCTGGAGCCCTCTGTATTTGTGGGCCTATATCTATTGGCCGATATATGGCAAACCTAGACAGCATGTTAAAAAGCAGAGACATTATATTACTTTGCCAACAAAGGTCCATCTAGTCAAAACTATGGTTTTTCCAGTAGTCGTGTATGGATGTGAGAGTTGGATCATAAAGAAAGCTGAGCACTGAAGAATTGATGTGTTTAAACTTTGATGTTGGAGAAGACTCTTGAGACTCCCTTGGACTGCAAGGAGATCAAACCAGTCAATCCTACAGGAAATCAATCCTGAATATTCGTTGGAAGGACTGATGCTGAAGCTGAAACTCCAATACTTTGACCACCTGACGGGAAGAACTGACTCATTGGAAAAGACCCTGATGCTGGGAAAGATTGAAGGCAGGAGGATAAGGAGATGACAGAGGATGAGATGGTTGGATGACATCACCAACACAATGGACATGAGCTTGAGCAAGCTCCAGGAATTGGTGATGGACTGGGAAGCCTGGTGTGTTGCACTCCATGGAGTCACAAAGTCGTACACGACTGAGTGACTGAGCTAAACCGATCCATTGGCTCTTCTCTCAGCCAGATGTGCAGGTATCATTCAAGGATCCCTCTTCACTACTGTCTTTAGATTTTCCTTCATATCTCTCCTATCATGGGTCTCTTATTTCCCCAATGCTGTGTCTTTTTCTTTCTGAGTTTATGCCCTTATTTGGGTGGAGCACACCCTCAAGTGGTTTTCTGAAAACAGGTTAATGGGAGATTAATTTTTGAGTCTAGCATAACTAAAGATGCCTTATTCTGCCCTTACACTTGACTGATAGTTTAGCTTGGAGTGGTCCTCTGGATTGAGAAACTTTTCCTGCAGTATATTTTTTGAAGGTGGAGAACATTTCCAGAATTCTAGCTGTCCCCCTGTGCTGTTTCTCAGTGAACTCACTTACCCCTAAGAGGAGTCACATTTCCACCTTCTGCCATTGATTAGTTTCATCTGTTCTCTCTACTTTTTTGTTCATTATTTTACTTAACGAACATTAGTAATAAGCACCCATGTGGCTGCCTGAGTCATAGCTTGATGTGCTGTGATGAAAACCATTGCATTAAACCCCACTGTGTTTTACTTAATATTCTCTTTCCCGGTGGTGGAGATTTGGATTATTTCTAGATTTTGGCTAATATGAAAGATGCTGCTATAAAAATTCTTGTATATTTTGCTTTTGATGGGTGTATTCACTAATTTCTCTTTGGTATATACCCAAGTGTTGAAATGCTGGGTCACATGAAAGGGATATCTGTAGTTTAGCATGTACTGACCAACAACTTTTTACAGAGTTACTTCCCCACAAGTGAGTTTTATGAATTTCAGTTGCTCTATAGTTTTTTAAAAGGTGTTTTTATCCCTTATGAAAAAAATAGGGTTACTGTTACTGAAAGCGGGGTCCAGCTGCTTGCTCAAAAGCCAGTATAGAGGGAAGTTGAAGGAAAGGCACGTTTGTTTTATTTTGGACACTGGCAGGTGGGGGGAGGGCAGACTCTTGTCCATAGGCTGGCTTCCCCTCCCCACCACTGCCTTGGCCCCCACCAACAACAAGAGGATAAGAGGTTTTATTGCTGGAAGGAGAAGTTACCTGGAGAAACAGCCCAGTCAGCTCTGACAGTCTTCTGGAAATTGGTCATCAGTTGTCTGACCAGCTTCATCTTGACTAAGTACAGTTAATATTCAGTTCCAGGGTCAGTTTGTTCCCATTTCTTTGGAGCCAGTTCTCAGAATCTGGCATCTTATGTCATGAGTACAGTATGGGTCTAATATAGGTAACTTCTTCCACCCAGTAGGGGTTTCAGTATCTATCTATAAGACAGTTCACAGGAGATGACTCAGAATATATTGCCCTTGAGAAGAAACTGAAGATCCTTGACTTTGCTTAATGACTAGATATTATTTAGTCTTATTGGGCTGTTTTCCTTTGCTTCTGTTTTCTCACTTCTCTGATTAAAATTATTGTTTGGCTAAAGTTTTCTATAGACAAAAGGTAGGCTGGAGGCATGGGGGTTAAGACCACAGGGTCCTGCTCCATTTCAGTACACAATGTTGAATTAATTTGCATCCCTGATGCAGTAAAGTTGAACATTCAGATATCTTTTCTTGGGAGGTGTCTGTTCAAGTCGTTTGATTTTTTAGTAGGGTTAATTGCATTTCTTACTGATTTGTAGAAATTTATTATACATTCTGAATATGAGTTATCTTTGTATCTATGCAGTTTTGTGCCGGTAAATATATAATAACCATCTGACTGTAAAACAAAAACAAGAAAGCCCTGGTGTGTTGTCAGTTTCCAGTGTGGACACGCTCAGCTTTGCTACCAGTGTGATGTTACCAAATGCACAGCGATGCACGGTCAGCCCTCGAGAGCCAGTGCAAGTGGCTGCAGCCCACCCCCGACAAGACAGCCACTCACATCCAGCTCATCCAGGTCCAGGGCTGTGATTTTCATTTTCTTGAGGATGTCCTTTTCAAGAAGTCAGCTTCATAGAGACATGATTTAAATACTGCAAAATGGACTTATTCAGAGTTTCATTTGCTGAGTTTTGGGAAACATGAACACCACGAGACCACTGCAAGATCTGGAGCCTCTCCGTCATCCCCAGAGTTCCCACGTGCTCCTTCAGAGTCAGTCCCACCCCTCCGGACCCTGAACCATAGCTCTCCTCTCCATCTAGACTGCATTTGTCTTTTCTGAAGTTGCATGTAAATTGGAATATGTAGTACGGACTCTTTCCCCCAGCATGTTGAGGAATGTAAGTTTGTATATGGTCACATTCTATCTTCAAAACAGCAAATGTCTGGGAATTCTGGCTCCTCCACTTCGTTGTGACACTGGGTGTCACAGTCTTTTTTTAATACGAGTCATTCCAATGGATGTGTGAGTTCATGGTGTCTTTCTTTTCTGAAAATTTTCATTTATTTGTGTTGACTATGAAGGTTCTTTATTGCTGCACGGGCTTTTTTCCTTCTCGACTGTGGAGAGCAGGGGCCGCTTTCTAGCTGTGGGGCATGGGCTTCACATTGCAATGGTTTCTGTTTTTGTGGAGCATGGGCTCTGGAGTGCGCAGGCTTCGGCAGTTGTAGCACACAGACTTAGTTGCTCCACGGCATGTGGGATCTTTCTGGATCAAGGGTTGAACCCATGTCTCCTGCACTGGCAGGCAGATTCTTTACCACTAGCTGCCAGGAAAGCCCCATGGTGTCTTTCAATGAATAGTTCTTTTTATTGGCGTATAGTGATTCAGGTATGCATATATACATATGCTTTTTCATGTTATTTTCCATTA
>SJYW01055758.1:200677-227903 GCA_006410735.1 Raphicerus campestris | reverse complement strand
CTTAAAGCTCAACATTCAGAAAACGAAGATCATGGCATCCGGTCCCATCACTTCATGGGAAATAGATAGGGAAACAGTGGAAACAGTGTCAGACTTTATTTTGGGGGGCTCCAAAATCACTGCAGATGGTGACTGCAGCCATGAAATTAAAAGACGCTTACTCCTTGGAAGAAAAGTTATGACCAACCTAGATAGTATATTCAAAAGCAGAGACATTACTTTGCCGACTAAGGTCCGTCTAGTCAAGGCTATGGTTTTTCCAGTGGTCATGTATGGATGTGAGAGTTGGACTGTGAAGAAGGCTGAGCGCTGAAGAATTGATACTTTTGAATTGTAGTGTTGGAGAAGACTCTTGAGAGTCCCTTGGCCTGCAAGGAGATCCAACTAGTCCATTCTGAAGGAGATCAGCCCTGGGATTTCTTTGGAAGGAATGATGCTTAAGCTGAAAGTCCAGTACTTTGGCCACCTCATGCGAAGAGTTGACTCATTGGAAAAGACTCTGATGCTGGGAGGGATTGGGGGCAGGAGGAGAAGGGGACGACAGAGGATGAGATGGCTAGATGGCATCACGGACTCGATGGGTGTGAGTCTGAGTGAACTCCGGGAGATGGTGATGAACAGGGAGGCCTGGCGTGCTGTGTGATTCATGGGGTCGCAAAGAGCGACTGAACTGAACTGAGTGTGTATCTCCTAATCCCCAGCTCCTAAATTATTCCTCATCCCGCTCTCCCTTGGCTGCCAAAAGTCTGTTCTCTATGTCTGTGAGTTTGTTTCAGTTTCATAAATGAGCTGATTTGTGTCATATTTTAGATTTCACGCATAAGTGATATTGTACAGTATTTCTCTTTCTCTGTCTGATGTACTTCACTTAGTATGATAATCTCCGTGTTGATTGTGTATGATAAGGTCCATGTTGCTGCAAATGGCATTATCTCATTAAAAATTTTTTTCATTCTTTTTTATATACATCACACCTTCTTTATCCATTCACCTGTCAGTGCACATGTAGGTGCTGCCGTGTCTTGGCTATTGTAAACAGTGCTGCTATGAGCATAGAGATACGTATTTCTCTCCAAAGTGCAGTTTTCTCTGGATATATGCCTAGGAGGGGGTTGCTGTATCATATGGTAACTCAATTATTAGTTTTTCAGGGAACCTCCACACTGTTCTCCATAGTGACTGAACCAATTTACATTCCCACCAACAGTGTAGGGAGGGTTCCCTTTTCTCCACACCCATCCAGTATTTGCTATTTGTAGATTTTTAGATGATGGCCACTGTGACCAGTGTGAGGTGGTACCTCATTGTAGTTTTGATTTGCATTTCTCCAATAATTAGTGATGCTGAGCATCTTTTCCTATGCCTGTGGTCCATCTGTATGTCTTCTTTGGAGAAATGTCTATTTAGATCTTCTGCCCACTTTTTAGNACCAGTGTGAGGTGGTACCTCATTGTACTTTTGATTTGCATTTCTCCAATAATTAGTGATGCTGAGCATCTTTTCCTATGCCTGTGGCCCATCTGTATGTCTTCTTTGGAGAAATGTCTATTTAGATCTTCTGCCCACTTTCTAGGTTTTTTTTTGTCATTGTTGCTATTGAGTTGTATGAGGTATTTGTATATTTTGGAAATTAAGTCTTTATCAGTTGCAAATATTTTCTCCCAGTCTGTAGGTTGTCTTTTTGTTTGTTTATGGTTTTCTTTGCTGAGCAAAAGCTTATCGTTTGATTAGGTCCTATTTGTTTATTTTTGCTTTTATTTCTATTGCCTTGGGAGACTGACCTAAGAAATCATTGGTACGACTTATGTCAGAGAATGTTTTGCCTATGTTCTCTTCTAGGAGTTTATGGGGTCATGTCTTGTATTTGTGTTTTTAAGCCATTTTGAGTTTATTTTTTGTGTAGGGTATGACAATCTGTTCTAACTTCATTGATTTGCATACCACTGTCCAGCTTTCCCGACATGACTTGCTGAAGACTGTCTTTTCTCTATTGTATATTCTTGCATCCTTTGTTGAAGATTAATTGACTGTGGGTGTGTGGATTTCTTTCTGGGCTCTCTAGTCTGTTCTCTAGGCTCTCTAGCCTGTTGACCCATATCTGATCCATGTCTGTTTCTGTGCCAATGCTGTGGTGTTTTGATTACTGTAACTTTGTAGTATTGTCTGAAGTCTTGAAGGCTATGCCTCCAGTTTTGTTCTTTTTCTTCAGGCTTGCTTTGACAGTTCTGGGACTTTTATGGTACCATATAAATTTCAGAATTATTTGTTCTAGTTCTGTGAAAAATGTGGGTAGTTTGATGAGGGTTACTTTAAGTCTGTAGATTGCTTGGGTAGCACAGACATTTTAACAATATGAATTCTTCCAAACCAAGAGCATGGAGTATCTTTTCACTTCTTTGGCTCGTCTTCAGTTCCCTTTATCGATATTTCATAGTTCTCTGCAAATAAGTCTTTCACCTCTGTGATCAGGCTTATTCCCAAGTTGTGTCTTTAGTTGGATGCAATTTTAAAAGAATGTTTTCTTCCTTTCCCTTTCGGATATGTCATTGTTAGTGTAAAGAAATGCAACCGATTTCTGTGTGTTAATCCTGTATCATGCTACCCTGCTGAATTCGTTTATCAGCTCTAGTGGCTTTTGTGTGGAATCTTTATGGTTTTCCATGTGTAGTATCATGTCATCTGCACGTAATGATAGTTTTGCCTCTTTGTGAATAGTTCTTAATTCTAATGAAGTCCAATTTATTGATTCTTTTCTTTGATGCTTGATGTTTTTTTATGTCCTGCTTCAAAAGTCTTTGCCCACCACGATGTCATGAAGACCCTGTTCAGTGTGTTATTCTTAGTTCAGATCAGTNTTCTAATGAAGTCCAATTTATTGATTCTTTTCTTTGATGCTTGATGTTTTTTTATGTCCTGCTTCAAAAGTCTTTGCCCACCACGATGTCATGAAGACACTGTTCAGTGTCTTATTCTTAGTTCAGATCAGTCGCTCAGGCTTTGCGACCCCATGAACCGCAGCACGCCAGGCCTCCCTGTCCATCACCAACTCCTGGAGTCCACCCAAACCCACGTCCATTGAGTTGGTAATGCCATCCAGCTGTCTCATTCTCTGTCGTCCCCTTCTCCTCCTGCCCTCAGTATTTCCCAGCATCAGGGTCTTTTCTAATGAGTCAGCTCTTCACATGAGGTGGCCAAAGAATTGGAGTTTCAGCTTCAGCATCAGTCCTTTCAATAAACACCCAGGACTGATCTCCTTTAGGATGGACTGGTTGGATCTNGAAGCTGGACCTTCTCTCCCTCCCTCCCCACCTGTAATGGAGGGGCCATCTCAGAGACCATCGGAAGCTGGACCTTCTCTTCCTCCCTCCCCACCTGTAATGGAGGGGCCATCTCAGAGACCATCGGAAGCCGGCCTGTGGCTCACACCTGGGTGTCCAACAGAGGCAGCTGTCCCCACCGCCCCCAGCCAATGAATAGCCTCAGTCTCCACGGCCCCTATACGGGAGGCCTCCCTAAGGGACTATTCTCGGGCATGAGGAACCTGGCTTCTGGCCAGAAAGGCTTTGCATACTCTCTCGGCCAAACTCAGGCCTCCCCACAGGCCTCCCCAAGATGCTGCCCTGCCCAGGCCTGGGACACGGCCAGGCACTGCCGTCCTGGAGGGAGCTCTGCGTCCCCAGCACGAGGCCTCCTCTCAGGCCTCCTGTGAAGACACTTCTACACTCCAGCCCTTCCTTCCTTCCGCTCCCTGTCCGGCCCCAGGGCTCAATCTGCAGGAGGCTTTTGTCTCAGGGTCCTTGGCCTGGCCCCAGTGGGCTCCCTTCNTCTACACTCCAGCCCTTCCTTCCTTCCGCTCCCTGTCCGGCCCCAGGGCTCAATCTGCAGGAGGCTTTTGTCTCAGGGTCCTTGGCCTGGCCCCAGTGGGCTCCCTTCTAGGGGAAGATAGGGTTTTGCTTTCTGCCTTGTCTGTTGCTGTGATCAGCCCCAGGTTGCTCAGCTCTTTCTTCAGCTGTGCTGAGTACCCAACAGGGCCGGTCACCACACTCCCATCTTACAGACGAGGCAATTGAGGCTCAGAAGGTGCAGCGAGTCAATCATGGGCCAGGTCTTGTGAGGCTGAGGTCGGGGTTAGGACCTCTGTGTAGCCAGCTTTTAGTTCATCTCTCTGCAGCTGCTACATCCTCTCTGCTAAATTATGAGTACCTGGGGACAAACTGTTTATTTTGGAAACTGGCATTTCAAGGAGCTTTTGTGGAATAGATGAAGACCACCCAAATGAGAACAAGACCCAAAGGAGAACAAGTCAGTCTCTTCCATGCTGGCTCCAGCAGGTGGTCTGCCACTGCCCCCTGGGTTTGGCAGCGGCTTAGGCACAGCCTGGAGTGGACAGAGAGGCCTGGGTGTGGTCTGATGGAGGCTCTTGGCATGGGAAGCGAGGTGGACCAGAGCTGTGCCCATGTGCTCTGGTCAAGGAGCAGGTCTGGTTTTCTCCGTGTGGCCCTGCACTGGACATGGGGACAAATGTTAGGAAGCTGGTGGTCACTGACTGCATTCTGGGCGATGGTGCAGAGGCTGTGTGCCCGCTTCCAGGCTGGTCACCGCCGAGGTTGTAGGGCAGACCCCTCTGGCCACGTGTCTATGGCTTGGCCACCGTCCATCTGTGTGTCCAGCCTCCCAAGAGGTGCTGGTGACTGTGCCACATCTGTTAGAGTTATCTTGCTGGACTCCATCACTGCATGTCCAATGTCCTTTGTGAACTCTGACCTTTATGAAATCAGTCACTCAGTGGTTCCTGCATCAGCGGGACTTTCCCAGGAAGACGAACACACCGTCTCTTTAACCTGCAGAACCCTCAGCAGGGTGGGGGTGTGGACGAGGCCCAGAGAGAGAGAGCCTGTGCGGACAGAGGCCTGCCAGGGCAGAGGTGGGTAGTGGAGTGGGGCGGGGCAGGGGTGGGCAGGGTACCAGGAGGAGGCTGTCTCGGTTAACAATGGAGGGAGAGGCTTGAGCTGGGATTCAGGAATCCAGGTCTCCCTAGTTGCCTTGCCTGGGGCTTGGCCAGGTCAAATCTTGTCCTGGCAGCTGAGTGGCCTGCCTGGTGGAGGGCCCATATTTCCTGAAGGAGGGGCTGAACTCCNCCAGGTCTCCCTGGTTGCCGTGCCTGGGGCTTGGCCAGGTCAAATCTTGTCCTGGCAGCTGAGCGGCCTGGTAGAGGGCCCATATTTCCTGAAGGAGGGGCTGGACCCCTGTGGGGCCACAGCTGAAACCTTGACAGTGGGCCCACAGCCAGGCAGGGCCTGTGTACCCTTTGTCTTTCATTTGGGGGTGAATTTAGGGTGAGCAGTGTTCGCTTACAGCCCCAGGCTCTCCAGGGGCCCTGCCCAGGCACAACCTCACCCCTCACCTGGGCAGCCCAAGGCTGGGGTCAGGATCTGGCTCTCGAAACAGACTCCCCTCAACCTCCGACCCTGACATCTGTCTGGGAGCCCTGCCCCCGACACACACACCTAATGTTCCTGCCCTCGACGTTTGGGTGCATCAGAGCCCAAGCCAGGAGTAGTATAGTCTGCAGCATGCGTGCTTTCCAAAGTGAAGACCCCCACCATGCGCCGCTTCTCATGTTCAGTGGAGATGACGACTATGACCTGCCCTCCTATCAGAGTAGCATCTATCCCTCCCTCACCACGTCCCCCAGAGGCTCTCGCCTGTCTGTCCTCTCAGACCTGCTCAAGCCGCCACATCTCTGGGTCCCAAGCACTGCTGCCCAGCTGGCGTGAGCCTCAAATCTGTGTCCAGCCTGCCCTCAGTCCCCGCACCTTTGGGCACGGCCACACCCAGTGGGTGCCTCCAGACACATGAGGATGCCCCTTGGCCCTCTCCAGGAGGACGTCAGCATCCCTGGCTGTGCCCCAGGCTTGATGGCCCTTAACTCTGAAACTTGAGCACTGGGAGTGGGACAGTGTGGTCTGGTTTTAAGAGCCCAAGTTGCTTGCTTGTTGAGGCCACCCACTTTCGCTGTAAGAATTTCCTGCCTCTGGGTAGAATCCCTTTGTTCTCTGGACCTCGCCACCGCCCCCCCCCACCCCGTCTGCTCTGGTCCCTCTCAGCGCTGACCTTCCACGTTTTGTGCTCTGACTCTGAGTGGCTGTCACCTGCAGTGCAGGAGATCCAGGGTAAATTCTGAGTCAGGAAGACCTGCTAGAGAAGGGATAGGCTACCCATTCTAGTATTCTCGGGCTTCTTTGAAAGGAATGATGCTAAAGCTGAAACTCCAGTAGTTTGGCCACGTCATGCGAAGAGTTGACTCATTGGAAAAGACTCTGATGCTGGGAGAGACTGGGGGCAGGAGGAGAAGGGGACGACAGAGGATGGGATGGCTGGATGGCATCACTGACTCGATGGACGTGAGTTTGTATGAACTCCGGGAGTTGGTGATGGACAGGGAGGCCTGGTGTGCTGTAGTTCATGGGGTCGCAGAGTCAGACATGACTGAGCAACTGAACTGAACTGAACTTGTGGCTCAGCTGGTAAAGAATCTGCCTTCAGTGTGGGAGACCTGGGTTCGATCCCCGGGTTGGGAAGATCCCCTGGANACTCCGGGAGTTGGTGATGGACAGCAATTCATGGGGTCGCAGAGTCAGACATGACTGAGCAACTGAACTGAACTGAACTTGTGGCTCAGCTGGTAAAGAATCTGCCTGCAATGTGGGAGACCTGGGTTCGATCCCCGGGTTGGGAAGATCCCCTGGAGAAGGGAAAGGCTACCTGCTCCCGTATTCTAGCCTGGGGAATTTTGTGGACTGTATAGTCCATGGGGTTTCAAAGAGGCAGGCACAATTGAGCGACTTTCACTTCTCTTCACTCCTCTCTTCTCTGGACTCAGTGTTTTTCCTCTGAACTGGTTTGGAGAGAGCTTTTCCTTCTAAATCCCCTTAATTTAATGGAGAAAACACGCTCCTTGTCTTCTGCTTCATCCGCCCCGTTTGTGACACCCCGCCCCTGGAAGCCTCCACGAAGCCCCCTCTGGTCACCCTCTGGGGCCATGGAGAGGGCAGGGGCAGCCTTGGGGCGGGCGGGGCTGGGCCTGAGTGCGGTGGGAGTGCGCTGGGGGCGTCCTTTGCTCTCATGGCCACAGCCCTGCTGACTTGCTGACCCATCCCCGTAGTGCCCTGACCGCTAGCTCCATGTCAGGCTCAGGCCTCCTAGCAGGACCGCCAGGCCCCGAGGGAGACAGCTCTGGGGAGGGCTTTTAATTCACACGTGCCTGTCTCATCCCAGCCACGGCTNCCACAGCCCTGCTGACTTGCTGACCCATCCCTGTAGTGCCCTGACCGCTAGCTCCATGTCAGGCTCAGGCCTCCTAGCAGGACCACCAGTCCCCTAGGGAGACAGCTCTGGGGAGGGCTTTTAATTCACACGTGCCTGTCTCATCCCAGCCAAGGCTTGATACATGGTGGCCAAGTCTGGAAGGGTCCAAGGGGCAGCCGTGGGCTCTGCCCTGAGCCAGTCCTTCCCTCCCACTGTGGGGCTGGGGGTTGGTGGGGTTGACACGACTCCCACCGCTAGTCACAGGTGCTCACCCAGCTCCCCACTGTCCTTTCCTACCATCTGGCCTTGGGTGTATTTTGTCTGATGACCTTGAACTTCAGAACAGGAGCCCGCCTGCTCTTCTACAGCGTGAGGAGGAGCCAGTCTAGGACAGGGTGAGTCCAGGTCTTGTCAGGTGCCTGCTCTCCAACAGCACAGGGAACCTCACAGATGGCTCTGCGGGGCATGGATGTGGTCCTTGCCACATCCAGACCTGGATGCTTCCCGCGTGGGAGCCTGTCTCCTGGGCACTGGGGCTAGGCAGGGACTTCCAGACCTCCAGCAGGCCCAGCACAGCACCTGGCAGTTGGAGGACAGGGTGGAGCCATGGGGAGGAGAGGTCATGGCAGACCCACTGGGTAAGCTCTCCGTGCCTCTGTCTGCTCACTGGTTAGAGGGAAGTTGGACACTCAGCTTGCAGGGCTCTTGTGAAGATGCTGAAGTCACGCCCAGGCACCCTGTAACCCACCTATGATTTCCTTGACACAGACCTGCGGCCCCTGGATGTGCTGGCAGAGGCGGTCCCTCCTGATGGCTCTGCAGTCGGGGTCAGAGTGATGCAGGTCCAAGGCGCACGAGGACTCCAGCTCTCAGCCGCTGCACCCCATACCCTGAGCTTCCCTGCCTCGAGGATTTTCTTCAGATGCGACCTCTTCCCGGAGGAATTTTCCATCGTTGTGACCTTGAGAGTCCCCAGCCTTCCCCCTAAGGTCAGTGGCTCCTGCTCTTCCTGTAGAATGACCCCTGCACCTGTGTATGTTCCCAGTGCCAGAGTGTGCAGAGGGCGCGACTGGCCCATCAAGAGGACAAGAGGGGCCGGCCTTGGTAGGTACTGAGGTGCCCCTTGCTGTGAGTGTGCGGGCAGAGCGTTGCCAGGGGTCTGTGCAGCAACTGTACTTTCTGGTGTGCTGAGCTGTCGAAGGCGAGAGATGATGCCACAGGTTTTAGTTTGACATCCTTTGGCAGGAAATGTGAACAAAATAACAAAGCATACCCTTCTGGGGTTTTGCTTACCTGAGATTTACATCCATCCACCCCAGATCCAGCTAACATCCCCACCCTCTCCTGCCAGGACGGGAGCGCCCTGGAAGGTTCCACAGGGTCCAGGAGAGACACTTGCTAGGCATGCGACCCATCTCTCACGTTCCAAGTCAGGATTCTCCATCTTCTCATAGCACTGTCCATGCGGGCTCAGTTACATCTGACTCTTTATGACTCCATGGACTGTAGCCCACCAGGCTTGTCTGTCCATGGAATTTTCCAGGGAAGAATACTGGAGTGGGTTGCCATTTCTTTCTCCAGGAGATCATCCCGACCCAGGGATTGAACCCACGTCTCTTATGTCTCCTGCATTGGCAGGTGGATGCTTTACCACTGAGCCACCTGGAAAGCCCCATCCTTCCATAACCAATATTCTCACTGTGGGTTTTCTGTCAACTGTGATTCCATCCTGATACTCCCCAGGGACTTCTGCTCACTCATCCTCTCTGCTTTCATTCCATGAAATCTACATGCAAACCCAACTGCTGAGTTTCCAGCTCCAGCCATTGCATTTTCAGTACTGTAATTTCCATTGTCTTCTGTTTTATGTAATTCCAGTTCTCAGGTAAAAGTCTTTGTCATGTCAGCTACTTTCTTGAACAAGATCCAATCCACGGGTCTCCCAGAAAATTGACTCCATCTCTTTATTTCCTGTGATTCTCAGTAACTTTTTAAAAACAGGTTTGTTGAGCCGTGATTCAGATATCTGAGGTGCACATGTCAGTGTTGGGTGCAGTCAACCTCCAACTGCAACCCTCACCACAGCCTGTTGTAGCTCATGCCTGTTACATGAGGGCTTCAGAAGGAAGGCCTTAGCCCATTGGCTCCCACCCCTCACCCCACACTACCCGCCTCCAGCCCTAGGCAGCAACCCATTGACTTTACATTATCTTTGGGTTTGCCTGGACATTTCATAGCACTGGAATCACATAATATATGGTCTTGGTAACTGGCTTATGTAGTATGTAATCAAGGTTCACCTGTGTTGCAGCCTGTATCAGCGCTTCATCCCTTTTTGTGGCCACGCCATGGATTACTGTGAGGATATACCACATTTTGATCACCCCATCCATCATTGATGGACATTTGGCTTGTTGCTGTCTTCTGGATATTATGAATAATGCTACTATAAACATTCATGTATGCACATTTTTGTAGGGGCATGGATTTTCATCGCTCTTGGATATATAGTTAGGAGTGGAGTTGATAGCTCTTACACCAATGGGTTAACATTTTAGAAACTGCCAGACTGTCTCCCAAAGTCGCTGCCCCATCTGACATTTCCACCAGCACTGGATGAAGCTTTCGGTTTCGCCACATCCTCCCCACCCTTGTTGTTATCTGACTTCATTATTCTAGTGACCTTTGTGGGCATGAAACAGTATCTCACTGTGGCTTTGATTTCATTCCCCTGATGGGTAGCGATGGTATGTATTTTTTCCTGTCCATGCTGGCCATTTATGTCTCTTCTTTGGAGGAATGTCTATTCAAGTCCTCGGCCTAGTTTTTAATTGGATTATTTGCCTTTTAAATTGTTGTGTTATGAGAATTCTTTATATATTCAAGATATAAGTTCCTTGTGCTATATAGGATTTTCAAATATTTTCTCCCATTCTGTAGATTGTATTTTCACTTTCTTGATGGTCTCCTTTGAAGTACAAAATGTTTTAATTTTGATGAAGTCATATTTACCTATTTTTTTTCTTGCTTGTACTTTTAAAGCCATATCTTAGAATCCAGTGCCAAATCTGAAGACATGAAGATTTATCCCAAAGTTTTCTCTAAGAGCTTTATAGAATTAGCTTTTTTAAAAAACTTTTTTTAAACTAAAAAAGAAATTTTTGGTTGTGCTGTCTTTGTTGCTGATACAGAGGCACACCATTATGTATTGATTAGTTGATGAAAATGGGACCAGAGGCCCACAGGAACCAAAATCTTTGTTTCCCCTAGAAGCAAAGCTCCAGTGTTTGTGGTGACTTTCTCAAACATAATAATGAGCATTAACTGTGGTTGGCTTTACACCTGCTATTTCACTTTTTTGTTCTTTATTTCATGCCTTTTCATAATTGAGTTCCTCTTTGGGCTTCCCAGGTGGCTCAGTGGTAAAGAGTCTGCCTGTCACTGCAGGGAGGCAGGTGCAATCTCTTGATCAGAAAGATTCCCCTGGAGAAGGAAATGGCAACTAACTCCAGTATTCTTGTCTGGAAAATCATATGGACAGAGGAGCCTGGTGGTGTACAGTCCATGGGGTTGCAAAAGAGTTGGATGCAACTTTGTGACTAAACTACAGTAACAACAAATCCTCCTTTACTGTTTTTCTTTTACTTTTAGTAAATATTTTCCAATATAATATTCTATTTATAATGATTTTAGTAAATATTTTCCAATATAGTATTCTATTTATAATGATTTTTTACCCTATTAAAAAATTTTTTCCCTTAGTGTTTGCTCTAGGGCCTACCATTTATTTATTTATCAGAATCAACTTCTAATTTATACTGACTCAATTCCAGTGATGTATGAAAACATTGCACCATTATATACATAAATCTATTCCTTCCTATCCTTTCTGTGGTCTTGCTGTTACAATATTGTACCTTAAAATGTTAAAATCAAATGATATATGATTATAATTACTACTTATTATACTTTTATGATTTTTTTAAGAAGAAAGGAAAGCAATATATATTTAAAGCTTGTTCTATGCTAACCTTTTTATTGTTTCTGGTTCTCTTCACTTTTTCCTGTGGATCTGCATCATCATCTGCTTGTGCCTCTTCTAGCCCAGCGTTTCTCATGATGTACTCTGCATATAAGTTAAATAAGCAGGGTGACAATATACAGCCTTGATGTACTCCTTTTCCTATTTGGAAACAGTCTGTTGTTCCATGTCCAGTTCTAACTGTTGCTTCCTGACCTGCATACAGGTTTCTTAAGAGGCAGGTCAGGTAGTCTGGTATTCCTGTCTCTCAGAATTTTCCACACTTTATTGTGATCCACACAGTCAAAGGCTTTGGCATAGTCAATAAAGCAGAAATAGATGTTTTTCGGGAACTCTCTTGCTTTTTTGATGATCCAGCAGATGTTGGCAACTTGATCTCTGGTTCCTCTGCCTTTTCTAAAGCCAGCTTGAACATCTGGAAGTTCATGGTTCATGTATTGCTGAAGCCTGACTTGGAGAATTTTGAGCATTACTTTACTAGCATGTGAGATGAGTGCAATTGTGCAGTAGTTTGAGCATTCTTTGGCATTGCCTTTTTTGGGGATTGGAATGAAAACTGACAGTTTATACTTTGAGCAATTTCAGAATACCTGGTCTCATTGACTCTGATCTCCATTGTTTCCAATAGGAAGTTAGCTGTTAGTCTTACCGGGGTTCCCTTGTGAGTGACTCAGCATTTTTCTCCTGCTTTTGAGATTTTCTCAATGTTTTTGACTTCCAGTGTATTTACTAGGATGTGTCTGTTTGTGACTCTTACGTGTGTATCCTATTTGGAATTTATTCAACCTCCTGGATTGTAGATTAAAGTTGTTCAATACATTTATACAGTTTTAACCTATTATTGGAGAAGGCAATGGCACCCTACTCCAGTACTCTTGCCTGGAAAATCCCATGGACAGAGGAGCCTGGTAGGCTGCAGTCCATGGGGTCGCTAGGAGTCAGACACGACTGACCGACTTCACTTTCACTTTTCACTTTCATGCATTGGAGAAGGAAATGGCAACCCACTCCAGTACTCTTGCCTGGAGAATCCCAGGGACTGGGGAGTTTGGTGGCTGCCATCTATGGGGTTGCACAGAGTCAAACATAACTGAAGCGACTTAGTAGCAGCAGCAGCCTATTATTTCTTTAAGGTAATATTTCTCCATAGTTATCTGACTGCCATGCAGTCCTCCAGTAGAGTCCCCAGCCCCACCCATCAGAGGTCAGTGAAGGCTGGAACTCAGAAGCCCACTGGTCCCTGACAAGTCCTCTATGGAATCTGGGGGCTACCTGCCGACAAGGGCATCATCAAAGTCCTGCCCTTGCCCCTTCAGAGACTTGGAAGAACACAACGGCTGAAAAGTGAGGACACACAGGGTCGTGGTCAGATGCCATTGTGCTTGCTAGGCCACAGCTGTGGATGGAGTACAGAAGACACAGTGTCCAGGTGTCCATGCACAAGGCTCACGACAACCAGGCCCTCCTACTGACGTTCACTATGACAGACTCCAGGACCTCAGCCTGGTGAATGCCTACCAGTGGAAAGGGCCCTTGAGGGAGGAGATGTTGTTCGAATCAGCACCCAGGGCTGCAGGAGCCCCTGACATTGTCTGGACTGTGAGGAGAGAAGGAAGGTGTGAGCATTAAGACTCTTTTGTGCAGCTTCTATAAAAGCTCAGGTGTAGTGCAGCAAAAGGCAATTGCCCCAGTGGTCATTCTCTCTGGGCTAGCCTGCTTCTGCATCCGAGCCTTTCTCTGTGAGCCAGTCTCTGCCCCAGGACACAGCCCCTCACATCTGACCCAGGGTTCACTCCTAGTACACACAGGTCCTCTCACCTTCCCTGACAACCAGCAGTATCAGCTCACAAAGTACAGCCTGCTCTGTCAGCTCACACCCTGCAGCCATGCCAGTGGGGCATGGCCAGACCTGTCCACTCCTGAACATACCTCCCTGCTCTCAAAGCCCTGATTCTGGGATTGGTTCTCTTCCCTTCCTTGGGACTAGAAGTTTTGTTTACAAGAGCACCTGTTGTCCCTGCTGGAGCAGAGGGCTATTGCTCTCAGAAAGTTACCTGACTGCCACTGTCCTTGCCAAGGCATCAAAAGCTTTGCTACTATCTTTCCTCTGGAGACAAACATGGGCAGGCTATCCCTGCCTCCCCTCAGGAGCCTCCCAGCCAAAGGTATTTACAGACAGTGACCAGTGCGGCCAAAACAGAGCAAGACANTGTTGTTCAAATCAGCACCCAGGGCTGCAGGAGCCCCTGACATTGTCTGGACTGTGAGGAGAGAAGGAAGGTGTGAGCATTAAGACTCTTTTGTGCAGCTTCTATAAAAGCTCAGGTGTAGTGCAGCAAAAGGCAATTGCCCCAGTGGTCATTCTCTCTGGGCTAGCCTGCCTCTACATCCGAGCCTTTCTCTGTGAGCCAGTCTCTGCCCCAGGACACAGCCCCTCACATCTGACCCAGGGTTCACTCCTAGTACACACAGGTCCTCTCACCTTCCCTGACAACCAGCAGTATCAGCTCACAAAGTACAGCCTGCTCTGTCAGCTCACACCCTGCAGCCATGCCAGTGGGGCATGGCCAGACCTGTCCACTCCTGAACATACCTCCCTGCTCTCAAAGCCCTGATTCTGGGATTGGTTCTCTTCCCTTCCTTGGGACTAGAAGTTTTGTTTACAAGAGCACCTGTTGTCCCTGCTGGAGCAGAGGGCTATTGCTCTCAGAAAGTTACCTGACTGCCACTGTCCTTGCCAAGGCATCAAAAGCTTTGCTACTATCTTTCCTCTGGAGACAAACATGGGCAGGCTATCCCTGCCTCCCCTCAGGAGCCTCCCAGCCAAAGGTATTTACAGACAGTGACCAGTGCGGCCAAAACAGATCAAGACACTAAACAAAAACCGGGAAGGAAAGACTGCACCAAGCTGTGGCCAGAACAACACACCACACAGAGGAGAGGTATCAAGCCGGGCAGCTCTGGGAGCTCACACACACACTCACGCACACTCACCCCCTCCCCCTCCCCAGCCCCACAACCCCACGATGGCTTTCTCCACCCTGTCTGCCTGTTCAAGCGACTTGAGCTACAGCAGCCGGGTCTGCCTGCCCAGGTCCTATGACTCCTGCACTGGGTCCTCCTGGCAGGTGGACAACTGTCCAGAGAGCTGCTGCGAGCCCCCCTGCTGTGCCCCCAGCTGCTGCACCCTGGCCCCCCGCCTGACCCTCCTCTGTGCCCCAGTGAGCTGCGAGTCCCACCCCTGCTGCCAGCCAGCCTGCAGCAGCCCCTGCACGGCCTTGTGCTGCCAGCAATCTAGCTGCCAGCCCTACTGCTGTAGCTCCTCCCCCTGCCAGCAGGCCTGCTGTGAGCCTGTCTGCTGTGAGCCCGTCTGCTGCAGGCCCGTCTGCTGTGAGTCCTCCCCCTGCTCCGCCTCCTTGTGCTGCCAGCCCAACCCCTGCTCCTCGGTCAGTTGCAGACCCTCCTCCTCCGTGTCCCTCCTCTGCCGTCCTGCGTGCCGCCCCTCCCACTGCTCGCCCGCCTCCTCCTGCCAGCCCAGCTGCTGCCCCCTGGCCTCCTGCATGTCTCTGTTCTGCCGGCCCGCGTGCTCCCATCCTGCTTGCTACATCCCAACCTCAGCCCCAGAGCCCTGTTGCTGACCTGGCACATTGCCAAATCCTTCCAGGGCCAATGCTGACTTTCACCTGAAATTTCTGTAGCTTTGAGCCCAGTCTGGGGTCTCCTTCTGCCCCAGAATTTCCTGTGAACAGCCTGGGCTGGCTCCTGGTTCCCTCCAGGCCCTGAGTGTCAGCCAGCATCCTGCTCTCCATCCTTGTTGGTCATAGATTTTGTCCTGACCTAGGTGAGGGGTCTGCCTGTTAACAAATAAAGTCATTGTCATGCCCTCTCTCTGCCTTGAGTGCCTATCTCTTCAAATCCTGGGAAAGACTTTTGTTGTGGAGAGTGATCTGGGCTGTGTTAGAAACCTGGCCTTGAGTTGTATCGAGAACAGTAACATCATCAGGCACAGCTAACCATGCCTGGCTACTCCTGCCTGGGTGTCCTGAGGCCATAGTTCCACTGCAGCCCCCAGTCCAGAGTATCCTGCTCACCTGTAGACCCCTGCATGAAGTGAGTGATGGTGTGGGAGTGGGGCACATGTCCAGGCCTCAGGCTTGCACACTGGGAACATGGGGCCTCACTAGGGACAAAGGAGACCCCATTTAGTAAACATCTGCCTTGAAAACGTAAAGCTTACCTCAGAAACAGCTTCAGACATGCTGGTGCCAGCCGTTCCCTAGTGCCCTGGACACGAGTGAGTGCCTCCCCCTGGGTGCGAAGGTCTGGATGGTGAGAGCCACATGTAGGATGTTGGGAGCCTGTGTGAGTCAGGGTTCTGCAGAGAAAGGGCCAATAAGACATGTGCACATAGGCAGAGATTGATGCTGAGGAGCTGGCTCACACAGTTTGGAGGCGGGCAAGATCCAATCTGCAGGGTGAGCTTCCAGGGAAGAATCGGTGTTGCAGCTACAGATGAGCAGCTTGTAGAATCTCTTTCTCCTTGGGGGACCTCAGTCCTCAACATCTTCACCTCTTGGGTTTGGCACACCCACATCTTGTAGGGCAATCTGTTTTACTCAGAGTCCACTGATTTCAGTATTGATCTCACCTAAGAAGCAACTATGTCATGACATCCAGACATGTTTACCCAGACAACTAGGCACCATGGCCTGGTCAGTTGACACTTGAAACTATCTATCACAGGGACCGACAGCCAAGGGGGATGGGCTATTTGGAAATGGCAGGTGCTCACTGGGCGATGCCCTCAGGAATTCAAGTATTAAGGCAGCTAGCCCTCTGGGGAAATATGAGGAGGAGAGACATACCCTGGCCCTTCAGGACAGTGCTGGGTAGGCAGACACCTGCGGGGCAGTGTGAAGGGCCTTGACTGGGGGCCTCAAATGTAACTGTGCCTATTATAATATGCATGCATTGTGTTGAATTGCCTCAAGCGTGTCTGAGTCTCTGTGACCTTATGGGCTGTAAGCTGCCCGACTCTTCTGTCCATGAGCTTCTCCAGGCAGGAGTCAGGAGTGGGTTTCTATGCCCTCCTCCAGGGCTCCTCCTGACCCAGGGCTCAAATCTGTATCTGTTGCAATTCCTGCTGGCAGGTGAATCCTTTACTGCTGAGCCACTGGAAGGCCAACTGTTATAATAGCCACATTTAAAAGTGAAAAAAGACACGTAGAGTTTATTTAATTACATTTTATTAAACCCAATATATGCAAAATGTTTACAGAGATGGGAATACCAGACCACCCTACCTGTCTCCTGAGAACCCTGAATGTGGGTCAAGAAGCAACGATTAGAACTGGATATATAAGAGTGGACTGGTTCCAAATTGAGAAAGGAGTATCAAGGCTGTATATTTTCACCCTGCTTATTATTTAGCTTATATGCAGAGTACATCATGCAAAATGCCAGGTGGGATGAAGTATAAGCTGGAATTAAGATGGCTGGGAGAAATATCAACAAGCTCAGTTATGCAGATGATACCACCCTTATGGCAAAAAGTGAAGAGAAACTAAAGAGCCTCTTGATGAGAGTGAAAGAGGAGAGTGAAAAAGCTGACATGAAACTCAACATTCAAAAAACTAAGATCATGGCATCTGGTCCCATCATTTCATGGGAAATAGATGGAGAAACAATGGAAACAGTGACAGGCCTTTATTTTGGGGGGCTCCAAAATCACTGCAGATGGCTGTGAATTCATGATTGCAGACATGAAATTAAAAGATGCTTGCTCCTTAGAGGAAAAGCTATGACCAACCTAGACAGCATATTAAGAAGCAGAGACATTACTTTGCCAACTAAGGTCTGTCCAGTCAAAGCTGTAGTTTTTCCAGTAGTCATGCATGTATGTGAAAATTGGACTATAAAGAAGGCTGAGCACCAAAGAATTGGTGCTTTTGATCTATGGTGTTGGAGAAGACTCTTGAGAGTCCCTTGGACAGCAAGGAGATCAAGCCTAAATATTCATTGGAAGGACTGATGCTAAAGCTGAAGCTCCGATACTTTGGCCAGTTGATGCGAAGAGCTGACTCATTGGAAAAGACTCTAATGTTGGGAAAGACTGACAGCAAAAGGAGTAGAGAGCAGCAAAGGGTGAGATGCTTAGATCGCATCATCGACTCTGTGGGTGTGAATTTGAGCAAACTCTGGGAGATAGTGGAGGACAGAGGAGCCTGGCATGCTGTAGTCCATCGGGTGGCAAAGAATTGGACTTAACTTAGCAACTGATCAGCAACAAAATCCAAAAGCTTAGCCTTTCAAAACATCTGATATTAATGAAATATCAGAACCTCACCAGGGTCACTGCCTGGGAAGGATCAGACTTTGCGTGTACCAACAGAACCCATCGCTCTGGCTGTTTAGACTTGTCTTCCTTTTCTTCTCACCTCAGTTCAGTTCAGTTGCTCAGCCATATCTGACTCTTTGGGACCCCATGAATCATAGCATGCCCAGGCCTCCCTGTCCATCACCAACTCTCGGAGTTTACTCAAACTCATGTCCATCGAGTCGGTGATGCCATCCAGCCATCTTGTCCTTTGTCATCCCCTTCTCCTCCTACCCCCAATCCCTCTAAGCATCAGGGTCTTTTCCAATGAGTCAACACTTTGCATGAGGTGGCCACAGTATTGGAGTTTCAGCTTCAGCATCAGTTCTTCCAAAGAACACCCAGGACTGATCTCCTTTAGGATGGACTGTTTGGATCTCCTTGCAGTCCAAGGGACTCTCAAGAGTCTTCTCCAGCACTGCAGTTCAAAAGCATCAATTCATCAGCTCTACGCTTTCTTCACAGTCCAACTATGACATCCATAGATGACCACTGGAAAAGCCATAGCCTTGACTAGACAGATCTTTGTTGGCAAAGTAATATCTCTGCTTTTGAATATACTGTGTAGGTTGGTCATAACTTTCCTTCCAAGGAGTAAGCGTCTTTTATTCTCTCACCTACACCTGCCCAATTCCCCATGTGCCCCTGTGTGTTTCATCACTTGGCCATTTGTCTTCTTCTTTCTGGTTTTTGCTCTTAAGGTTTTTTTTAACCTGGACCTTTTTTAAAGTCCTTATTGAATTTGTTACCACATTGCTTCTCTTTTGAGTTTCGGTTTTCCTGGCTGAGGGCTGTGTGGGATCTTGACTCCCTGACCAGGGACTGAACCCACACCCCATGCACTGGGAGGTGGATACTTAACCACTGGACCTCCAGGGGACTCCCATCATTTGTCTTGTTTGTTTACATGTTTCTCCAAGAGAGAAACATGAGTAGAGTGTTTTCCAAGCCCTTGCTTATGTGAAAATACACTGCTGTTCTCTTTACTATAGAAAGATATAAGGGGCTTCCCAGGTGGCACTGCTGGTAAAGACTTGGACTGCCAGTGCAGGAGAAGCAGTAATAATTTGAAAATAGGAAAAATAAGCCGTAGTCCTCAGTGTTTCCCCAGAAGCTCTGTTTCTTTCATTGTTTGGTGGGAGAGGTCTGGGGTCCGCCTGGTAATAGTTCATTTCCAGACCAGACTGTCAGCCATTTCTTCCTACCTGGAGATGGAGCTGCCCTTCATTCAGTTCATTTAAAAACTGCCAATTTGGAAAACTCAGCAGTGGCCACAGGACTGGAAAAGGTCCATTTTCATTCCAATCCCTAAGAAAGGCAATGCCAAAGAATACTCAAAATACCACACAGTTGCACTCAACTCACACGCTAGCAAATAATGCTCAAAATTCTCCAAGCCAGGCTTCAATAGTATGTGAACTGTGAACTACCAGATATTCAAGCTGGTTTTAGAAAAGGCAGAGGAACCAGAGATCAAATTGCCAACATCCTCTGGATCATCAAAAAAGCAAGAGAGTTCCAGAAAAACATCTATTTCTGCTTTATTGACTATGCCAAAACCTTTGACTGTGTAGATCACAATAAACTGTGGAAAATTCTGAAAGAGATGGGAATACCAGATCACCTAACCTGCCTCTTGAGAAATCTGTATGCAGGTCAGGAAGCAACAGTTAGAACTGGACATGGAAGAACAGACTGTTTCCAAATAGGAAAAGGAGTACATCAAGGCTGTATATTGTCACCCTGCTTATTTAACTTATATGCAGAGTACATCATGAGAAATGATAGGCTGGAAGAAGCACAAACTGGAATTAAGATTGCTGGGAGAAATGTCAGTAACGTCACATATGCCGATGACACAACCCTTATGCCAGAAAGTGAAAAAGAACTAAAGGGCCTCTTGATGAAAGTGAAAGAGGAGAGTGAAAAGGTTGGTTTGAAGCTCAACATTCAGAAAACAAAGATCATAGCATCTGGTCCCATCACTACATGGCAAATAGATGGAGAAACAGTGGAAACAGTGGCAGACTTTATTTTATGGGCTCCAAAATCACTGCAGATGGTGACTGTAGCCATGAACTAAAAAGACGCTTACTCCTTGGAAGAAAAGTTATGGCCAACCTAGATAGCATATTAAAAAGCAGAGACATTACTTTGCCAACAAAGGTCTGTCTAGTCAAAGCTATGGTTTTTCCAGTAATTGTGCATGAATATGAGCGTTGGACTATAAAGAAAGCTGAGTGCAGAATTGATGTTTTTGATCTGTGATGTTGGAAAAAACCCTTGAGAGTCCCTTCAGTCCTGAATGTTCATTGGAAGGATTGATCCCGAAGGTGAAACTCCAGTCCTTTGGCCACCTGATGCAAAGAGCTGACTCATTTGAAAAGACCCTGATGGGGGAAAATTGAGGGAAGAAGAGAAGTTGTAGAGCATTCAGATCACCACCTGGCCTTGAACAGGTGCTCAGACAGTGCCATCTGACCCCACAGCCATGGTCAGGGCCTCCATGATGACCTCTGCCCAGATGTCACCGTCTTCCCCAGAGTCAGCCCTTGATGACTTTCTGTGCCAGGCTCCCTGAGACCACATCTTCTTGTGTCCACAAGGAAATCCAGCTCTTGCCTGAGCTTTACTTTTCGGTGTTGCCTCGGGTCCTGGAGTCTCTGCTGCTCACACGTGGGTTCTCCAGGCAGAGACCCAACCTCTCTGAGTCTTTCAGGCATCCCCCTTGAGGAAGGCAAACTCTGGCCAGAGGCGCTGCTTCCTCAGCTGAGAAGTGTGGGGTGCACAGGGTGTGCTATGAGCAGTTGGGTTTGGGTGAAAGGTTGAGGAATGTTGGGCCCTGACTCAGACACCTGTGAGCGCTGCTCCCTGAAGAGATCTCCTAATAGACTTCACGTGTGCCCACGCTCCATTAACGCTCCTCTCAGGCACACCGGCTGGGCTGCAGGGGACTGGATGTCCCTCTCACCGTGCTTCCTGCTGGCAGAGCAGCGGCTGGGATGGGGGAGTGCCAGGATCTCCCACTGGCCCCTGTTGAACATGACCCTCACCTGGTTCCATGGTCACATCCCCTGGGCCACTTGCATTTTACAGACGTGCGCATGTCACTTTGCACCTAAGTTTAAAAATGCGTTAAAAGTCAAAATAATATTAAAGTACTGGACCTCAAACAGAGGAGAGCTGGGACATCTAAATTCACCAGTTTAGAGGTACGATCACCTCTAAACCTCACANGACGTGCGCATGTCACTTTGCACCTAAGTTTAAAAATGCGTTAAAAGTCAAAATAATATTAAAGTACTGGACCTCAAACAGAGGAGAGCTGGGACATCTAAATTCACCAGTTTAGAGGTACGATCACTTTCTAAACCTCACACAGCGCTGTTCCTGTTGTTCAGTCGCTCAGTCGTGTCCCACTCTTCAGGACCCCATGGGATACAGCACCGCAGCCTTCCCTGTCCTTCACCATCTCCCAGAGCTTGCACAAACTCATGTCCATTGAGTCAATGTTGCCATCTAACCAACTCGTCCTTTGTTTTCCCCTTCTCTTGCTGCTTTAATCTTGCCCAGCACCAGGGTCTTTTCTAGTGAGTCAGCTCTTTGAATCAGGTGGCCAAAGGATTGTAGCTTCAGCTTCAGCATCAGTCCTTCCAATGAATATTCCCGGTTCATTTCATTTAGGGTCTTACCTAGATATTTTCTATATCTTTTCTGGAGCCAAGCAAAGAAGTGGGAAAACATCCTGCAACATGGGATATTTACACTCACGGGTTTAATGAGTAAAAACAATTGTGGAAACTACCCCAGCACTAATGAGGGGCTCTTGCCGGAAGCTGTCAACCCAACAAGGAAGGGAGAGCCTGAGAGTCTCCTGTGGGGACAACACAAGCCAGGGGCCCGGTATAAAAGCCCTGCATCCCTAAGCACCTCACACACACAGCTCATACACCACACACACTCAAACCCTCCTCCAGCCCCACCGCCTGCACCATGGCAGCCTCCACCCTGTCCATCTGCTCCAGCGACCTGAGCTATGCCTGTCCAGAGAGCTGCTGTGAGCCCCCTTGCTCTCCCCGCAGATGCTGCGCCCCAGTCCCCCGCCTGACCCTCCTCTGTGCCCCGGTGAGCTGCGAGTCACGCCCCTGCTGCCAGCCAGCCTGCAGCAGCTCCTGCCTGGAATCGAGCTGCCAGCAGTCTAGCTGCCTGACCTCCTGCTGCAGCTCCTCCCCCTGCCGGCAGGCCTGCTGTGAGCCTGTCTGCTGCAGGCCCGTCTGCTATGAGCCTGTCTGCTGTGAGCCTGTCTGCTGCAGGCCCGTCTGCTGCAGGCCTGTCTCCTGTACACCTGTCTNGCAATTTGGAACAATGCATGTCTATATGCAAAACAAAAAAGTAAGCCTTGACCCATACCTCATTTTTTACTTAATGTAAAAGTTTAATCAAAGGGTATCAGAGACCTAAATATAAAATGTGTAAGTTTTAAACTTTCAGAGGAAAACAGAAAATCTTTGTGACCTTGTGGTTAGGCAGAGTTCTTAGATTCAATACCAAAAGCATGATCGCTAAAAGAAAAAAAGGAATACCCTGGACTTTATCCATATTAAAGTATTTTGTTCATCAAAAGACACTAAGAATGAAAACACAATCCATAGACTGGGAGGAAATATTTGCAAATCACACATCTGACTAAAGTACTTGTATCCAAAATATATAAAGAACATTCAAAATCCAACATCAAGAAAAACTAACAAAGAAAGGGGCCTAAAGATTTGAAGAAATACCAAAGAAGATGCAGGGATGGCAAATAAGCATATGAAATGATGCTCCACATCATTACTCATTCAGTTCAGTTCAGTTCAGCTGCTCAGTAGTGTCCAACTCTTTGCGACCCCATGAATCGCAGCACGCCAGGCCTCCCTGTCCATCACCATCTCGCGGCGTTCACTCAGACTCATGTCCATTGAGTCAGTGATGCCATCCAGACATCTCATCCTCTTGTCCCCTTCTCCTCCTGCCCCCAATCCCTCCCAGCATCAGAATCTTTTGCAATGAGTCAACTCTTTGCACGAGGTGGCCAAAGTACTGTAGTTTCAGCTTTACCATCATTCCTTCCAAAGAAATTCCAGAGCTGATCTCCTTCAGAATGGACTGGTTGGATCTCCTTGCAGTCCAAGGGACTCTCAAGAGTCTTCTCCAACTCCACATTTCAAAAGCATCAATTCTTCAGTGCTCAGCCTTCTTCACAGTCCACCTCTCACATCCATGACCACAGGAAAAATCATAGCCTTAGGGAAGCGCAAATTAAAATTACAACAAAGTCCCCTTCATACCTACGAGAAAGGCTAGAATTAAAACAATTACCATGCCAGAGTTGGCAAGGATGTGGAGAAACTGGAGCTCTGATACATAAAATAATATCATAAGTGACACAGCCACTGTGGATAAGTTTGGCAAATAAGTACATTAGAAAACCTCAACATATCACTTGTCTTTGGGGAAATGCAAGTTTGAATTACACTAAGGTACTTCTGCTGCTGCTAAGTGGCATCAGTCGTGTCCGACTCAGTGCGACCCCATAGATGGCAGCCCACCAGCCTCCTCTATCCCTGGGATTCTCCAGGCAAGAACACTGGAGTGGGTTGCCATTTCCTCTCCAATGCACGAAAGTTATAAGTGAAACTGAAGTCACCCAGTCATGTCCGACTCTTAGCGACCGCATGGACTGCAGTCTACCAGGCTCCTCCACCCATGTGAATTTCCAGGCAAGAGTACTGGAGTCGCTCGCCAGCGCCTTCTCCGATACTAAGGTACTACTGCATACCTATTGTTGTTGTTTAATCACTAAGTGAAGTGAAGTGGAGTGAAAGTTGCTCAGTTGTGTCTGACTCTCAATTCTCCAGGCCAGAATACTGGAGTGGGTAGCCTTTCCCTTCTCCTGGAGATCTTCCCAACCCAGGGATCAAACCCAGGTCTCCCCCATTGTGGGCAGATTTTTTACCAGCTGAGCCACAAGGGAAGTACGAGAACACTGGAATGGGTAGCCTATCCCTTCTCCAGCAGACCTTCGTGACCCAGGAATTGAACCAGGGTCTCATGCATTGCAGGTGGATTCTTTACTAACTGAGCTATGAGGGAAGCCCTGTTGGGTCACTAAGCTGTACTTAACTCTTTGCAGCCCCGTGGACTGTAGCCTGCCAGGCTCCTCTGTCCATGGGATTTCCAAGGAAGAATACTGGAGTGGGTTGCTATTTCCCTCTTCAGAGGATTTTCCCACCCAGGAGATCAAACTCACATCTCCTGCATTGGCAGGTGGAGTCTTAACCACCGAACCATCTGGGAAGCCCTCGCCTATTAGAATGGCCAAAATTAAAACCCTCACAATATCGACTGTTGGCCAAGGATATACAGCCATGAGAACATTCACGCATTGCTGGTGGGAATGCAGGATGGCAGAGCCACTTGGGGAAAGAGCTTAGCAGGTTCCTATTAAGCCAGACATACAGTTCCCATCCAATCCAGCTATGCCGCGCCTAGGTGTTTATCCTAGAGGAATGAAAACACCATCACACAGAAACCTGTACACAAAGAATGTTGGCAGCAGGTTTCTTCATAATCACCAAAAGGAAGTCATGAAAATGTCTCCCAGCTGTGCAGTGAACAAATGGGGGAGCCCCCTCACCACGGACACTGCGCAGCAGGAAAGGGATGAGCCCGGAGGCACACGGCACCACGGCCGAGTGAAAGGAGCCAGACCCCAAAGGCCACCCACTGTGCGACCCATGTATGTGACCTCCTAGAAAAGTCACAACTGCAGTGATTTTGAATCAGCACTTGCCTGGGGCTTTGGGCCAAGGGAGGAGCTGATTCTAGTGGAAAAGGAGTTTGGGGGCCTGTATGGCCTGTTGGGGGTGTGTCTGCATTTATCAAACTCAGAGAACTAGGCACAGCAAAGAGGGGGTCGAAGGCCAGAGGGCGGGGCAGCCAGCAGGCACTTGCTTCTACAGGGCCAAGCAGATGGACCTCCTGTCCCTCAGTCTGCATTTTGCTGACTTGTTTTTCTTTACTATTATTTTTTATACCTGCCTGCCTTTGGGCTCACTCTTTTTCTGGACCATGTACTCTCAAGGTGGTTTCTGTAGATAATGCTTGAGGTAAAGTCACTCAGTCGTGTCCGACTCTTTGCGACCCTGTGGATNATCTTTTATACCTGCCTGCCTTTGGGCTCACTCTTTTTCTGGACCATGTACTCTCAAGGTGGTTTCTGTAGATAATGCTTGAGGTAAAGTCACTCAGTCGTTTCCGACTCTTTGCGACCCCGTGGATTGTAACCTACTAAGCTTTTCTGTCCATGGGATTCTCCAGGCAAGAACACTGGAGTGGATTGCCATTTCCTTCTCCAGGGGATTTTCCCGACCCAGGGATCGAACCCGGGTCTCCGGCATTAGAGGCAGATGCTTTAACCTCTGAGCCACCAGGGACGCCAGATAATGCATGAGTGGCTTCTTTTCAGAATAGCTGTCTTATCAAAAATGCTCTAATCTCCACCCGCCTGATAATAACTTTCCTCAGACTTTAAAGATGTGGTTGCACTGTCTTCAGGTATGTTGATTGGCTGAGTGAAGTCAGATGCCATACGCTCTGGAAGCTTTTAGGCTGTTTCCTCATATTTGGCGTCAGACATTTCACCAGTGTGTCAGATACGCACTGTTTTCCATTCATCTTGTCTTGTGTTTGGTCAAAGTTCCAGATCTGAAGCACCATGTTTCTTTCCCTTCTCTCTGGAAAATGTTCTGTTTCTCCCTTTGCTGTGCACGTTCTATCACTAGAGACCCCGTCTGATGGGGATGGACCTTCCCTCCATCCTGCTGTGTGCTTGAGACATGCCTTGGTTCTTCTCACTCACCCCTTCTCCCTTTGGCTGGTCTGTCCACTGTTCAGCCCTGCTGCTTGAGAGGGACGTCCGACAGCAGGTGACAGCTCTTTCCAACTTTGAGCTCTGTGATGCCAAGTCACTGAGACGGGAGTTCACAGCCACTCACCTGAGAGCGATAGAGACAGATGGGAGGGAGGAGCTGGCAGGCATACACGCTGGGGCTTCGGGACCCTAGATTAGTCCTGTGTTTGCTGAGAGAAACTTACGCAGCTCAGGGGTTATCCAACCCTCAACCTGGACATGCCTTTTACAAGCAGCAAACTCTTGTGTAAATAAACAAGCAGTAATAGGAGCTCAAAACACCAACAAGGAAAGGGAAGCCTCAGGGAGCCTTCAGCTGGCCCAGCACACACCTGGACAGGGTATAAAAGGCCCACAGCCCTGAGCAGCACTCACACACTCACTCACTCACACACACTCACTCACACACACACACTCACATCCTCACCCTCCTTCAGCCCCACCGCCTCCACCATGGCTTCCTCCGCCCTGTCTGTCTGCTCCAGCGACCTGAGCTATGGCAGCCGGGTCTGCTTGCCTGGGTCCTGTGACTCCTACACCGGCTCCTCCTGGCAGGTGGACAACTGTCCAGAGAGCTGCTGTGAGCCCCCCTGCTGTGCCCCCAGCTGCTACACCCCGGCCCCCCACCTGACCCTCCTCTACACCCCCGTGAGCTGTGAGTCCCGCCCCTGCTGCCAGCCAGCCTGCAGCAGCTCCTGCCGGGCCTCATGCTGCCAGCAGTCTAGCTGCCAGCACTCCTGCTGCAGCTCCTCCCCCTGCCAGCAGGCCTGCTGTGAGCCCGTCTGCTGCAGGCCCGTCTCCTGCAGGCCCTTCTCCTGCAGGCCCGTCTGCTGTGAGCCCGTCTGCTGCAGGCCCGTCTGTTGCAGGCCCGTCTGCTGTGAGCCTGTCTGCTGCGAGCCCGTCTGCTGCAGGCCCGTCTGCTGTGAGTCCTCCCCCTGCTCCGCCTCCTTGCGCTGCCAGCCCAACCACTGCTCCTCGGTCAGTTGCAGACCCTCCTCCTCCGTGTCCCTCCTCTGCCGTCCTTCGTGCCGCCCCGCCTGCTGTGTGCCCGCCTCCTCCTGCCAGTCCAGCTGCTGCCGCCCGGCCTCCTGCGTGTCCCTGCTCTGCCGACCCGCGTGCTCCCGTCCTGCTTGCTACATCCAAACCTCAGCCCCAGAGCCCTATTGCTGACCTGGCACATTGCCAAATCCTTGCAGGGCCAACGCTGACTTTCACCTGAAACTTCTGTAGCCTTGAGCCCTGTCTGGGGTCTCCTTCTGCCCCAGAATTTCCTGTGAGCAGCCTGGGCTGGCTCCTGGTTCCCTCCAGGCCCTGAGTGTCAGCCAGCATCCTGCTCTCCATCCTTGTTGGTCATGGATTTTGTCGTGACCTAGGTGAGGGGTCTGCCTGTTAACAAATAAAGTCATTGTCATGCCCTCTCTCTGCCTTGAGTGCCTATCTCTTCAAATCCTGGGAAAGATCTTTATGTGGAGAGTGGTCTGGGCTGTGTTAGAAACCTGGCCTTGAGTTGTATCGAGAACAGTAACATCATCAGGCATGGCTAACC
>SJYW01055758.1:140327-162848 GCA_006410735.1 Raphicerus campestris | reverse complement strand
TCATCCTCTGTCCTGGGGTTCATACTCTGTCCCGGGGCTCGGCCTCTGTCCTGGGGCTCAGCCTCTGTCCCAGGGTTCAGCCTCTGTCTCAGGGTTCATACTCTGTCCCGGGGATCAGCCTCTATCTTGGGGCTCATCCTCTGTCCTGGGGCTTGGCCTCCATCCCGGGGCCCTCCGTCCTGGGGCTTGGCCTCTGTCCTGGGCTCAGCCTCTGTCCCAGGGTTCAGCCTCTGTCCCGGGGATCAGCCTCTGTCTCGGGGCTCATCTTCTGTCCTGGAGTTTGGGCTCGGCCTCTGTCCCGGGGTTCAGCCTGTGTCCTAGGTTCATCCTCTGTCCCGGGGCTCGGCCTCTGTCCCAGGGTTCAACCTCTGTCCTGGGGTTCAACCTGTGTCCTAGGTTCATCCTCTGTCCCAAGGATCAGCCTCTGTCTCGGGGCTCAGCCTCTATCCCCGGGCTCGGCCTCTGTCCCGGGGCTCGGCCTCTGTCCTGGGGTTCAACCACTGTCCTGGGGTTCAACCTGTGTCCTGGGTTCATCTTCTGTCCTGGGGCTTGGCCTCTGTCCCAGGGCTCGGCCTCTACCCTGGGGTTCAGTCTGTGTCCCAGAGCTGACATTGAGAAGCCCAGAGCCCGGCGCTTCACTCAGGTGGTGAGAGCCCTGTTCTGGTCCTCTCCCCAGGTCTTCCTGGCTGTGGCTAATTTTGAGCCGAATGAGAAGGGTCAGGAGTTCTCGGTCATTTACAAGTGGAGCCAGAGAAGGCTGAGGTTCACGCCATACCAGAGGGTCCCCACCCACAGTGCCCGGGACTGGGAGGCCTTTGAGGTGGCCGGCGAGCACTTCCTGGCCGTGGCCAACCACCGGGAAGGTAGGGGCCATGACCTTGACTCTGCACTGGGGTGTGATCGCCTGCAGCATTCAGTGTCTTTCATTAGAAGTGTATAATAAACCTCATCTTGCCCACATCCTCAGGCTCTGCTGTATGACAGTGGCGTCTGAAGGTGGACACACCTGAGCACCCTCTCACCTGTTCAGGTGGGAGGGGTCCCTGCCCCCATCCATTCTGGCACAAACTCTGTGAGATGCAATGGGTACGTGGGGATAGGCCTAGGAGGGGCTGAGAAACCTGGCTTCTGGGCCAGGTGACTTCCCCAAGTGATCGCAGAAGCCCTTTTGGGTGCTATAACTTGAGGGGGACAGGACCCTGGGGGCAGCTGGCCCTACAAAGTGTCTCCAGCCTCTGCAGGTTCCAATGCTCAGAGTTTACCTGAGTCTACAACCTACAGCCAGGGAGCTCTGTGGGGGGATAGGGAGGAGACCGCACCACCACTCATGGGCAGAGAGACCCCAAGAACTTGCTATCAGGTACCTCCGAGGACAGTAAGTGTTCCAGGAGAGGCTAGCCCAGTGGGGTGTGTGTCGGGGAGTGAGAGGCCCTAAGGAGCACAATGTGGGGAGAGGGCTTCCAGCCCTCACAGGTCTGATCTCTGGGGGGAGGAAGCATGAAGGGGAAGGCAAGCAGAGTGAAGGGTGAGGCTGCGGAGGGGGTGAGGAGTCCCACCTCCAACACAGTAGATAAGCACAGGGGTCTGGAGTCCCCCAAAGGCTGGGCCACTGAGGGTTCTCATGGGGCACAGAAGCAGGAAGGTCACGTGAAGGGTAACGTGGCTGGGGACCCAGGAAGGGTGCAGCTGGACTGGACTGGCTGCAGGACCTGGGGCAGGGTCCAGGGGGGCCTGGACCCAGGGCGCTGGCATGAGGCTGCAGAAGCCTGTCTCCCTCAATGTCGCTTGGCTTCCAGGCGACAACCATAACATTGACAGCGTCATCTACAAGTGGAACCCGGGCACCCGGCTCTTCGAGGCCAACCAGACCATCGCCACTTCAGGGGCCTACGACTGGGAGTTCTTCACAGTGGGGCCCTACGCCTTTCTGGCCGTGGCCAACGCCTTCAATGGCACATCCACGCGGCTGCAGTCCAACCTGTATGTGCGGCTGGGTGGCTCCTTCCAGCTCTTCCAGTCCTTCCTGGTGAGGACCCTGCACTTCCCATGACACCCCCCACAATACCCTTCCCAACCCCAGGCCTGTCCACACCAGGCGCCTCCCCAGAGGTCAGGTGCAGGAGCCTGCAGACGAGGTAGAAGGGCTTGCCTGGCACAGAGTTCCCACCGATACATGTGCTCAGGTGAGTGCCCCGGCCCCTTTATGTGAATGTCAGGCTCTTGTCCTGAGGCATCCGGCAGCTGGCCCCTGACCTGGCCAGCTGTGGGGACAGCACTGTTCACCTTCTCTGAGGTCTTGTTTCCCTTAGCAGGTTCCAACTGTTGTGGGCTGTCTGGCAAAGCATCAGATGGAGGCAGTGCTGAGCGCCCCAGTAAACCATGCATGTACTGCCCAGTCCCAGGCCAGGCCAGTGGGCAGTGTTGGCAGCCCCTCCTCAGGCCCCACCGTGGCCTAGGATGATGATATGGGGTCCAGACCCTCCTCTGCCTTCCCTTGCACTCCTCCCTCCAGGCTGCCTGGCTTGTCCCTCTCAAGGTCAGACCCCAGACCAAGCCCCCACATGCTCAGTTGCTAAGTCATGTCCAGCTCTTTACAACCCCACGGACTGTAGCCGACCAGGCTCCTCTGTCCATAGGATTTTCCAGGCAAGAATACAGGAGCAGGTTGCCATTTCCTACTCTGGGGGATCTTTCTGACCCAGGGATCAAACCTGAGTCTCTTGCATTAGCAGGCAGATTCTTTACCACTGAGCCACCTGGGAAGCCCAAGCCCCCACGGATGACTAAAATCAACAGTCGAGGTTGGCATTTGCATCATCCTGGCCACGTCATAAGCTCGTCTTGCAGAGCCAAGGGTGTGTTTTGATCACTCCCTTCTCAGTGGTGGGCTGGGACAACCTCTGGGCCAGCCCTTGGGGCCAGGCCCTGCATGCAAGTCAGACTCTTTCCATGCCACATGGCTCACTTCACGCATGGACCCCAGGTACTGCACAGGACACTTTTCCACAAGTTCCTAGTTGCTTCTTCCCATATCCCTTCCTCCCTCCCTCCCTCCCTCTCCTTTCCTTTGTGAGGGAAGACCAGCTCTGCACATCTTAGTGTCCCCGGCTTCTTGCTGGTCCTGCCTGTCCCCAGGCTCCTGTGAGCACTGTGTCCGCGGTGCCCCTGGGCTCCGCCGTGTGTCACTGCGCGCTCTCTGCTCAGCATGTGTCCACGGAGAGCCCTCTTCTCCTGCAGCCCTCCCTCCTGGGCCCTCCTGCCTGCACCATCTTGGCCAACTGTCTCTAGAGCTGACAGTGGCCCCTTTTCTGGAATTGTCCTTTACTGCCATCTTTGGCTGGAGCCACCACGTCCAATTCTGATCTCCAGTGTCCCAGTTGACTTTAGGTTTTCGGGTGATACCTCAGGGACACCCTCTTCCAGGTACTCCCTCATGCTCCCCAGCGTCCCTGCAGCTGAGCTGGGTCATGTGACCAAAGTCAGCCAATGGGTGTGGAGCAGAGCGAACCCACATCAGATCTGGACTGAGAGGTCACAGCCCACCCCTCACCCTCCACAGCCACATGGGCCATGTGGCCTGATGGCACAACCACAGGCTGGGGGAGCCATGACCTCACCAGCTTCATCTCAGTGAGAACCACCGTCTGTGGCAGGAAGTGTGCACACTCGCAGTGGCTGCGTGCCTCGCCCTGCCTGATGAATGGTGTGCAGGATTTTAGGGTAGAAGCCATTCCCTTGAGAACACGGAGGGCAGCCCCCTGGCTCCCAGGACCTAGGGGTGCAGTGGCCCCCATGCCCCCAGGACGCCCTTCCGGTGGCCTGCTCTGCCCTCAGCACCCACAGGTCTCTCACAGTGGCCCCCTGCTCCCCCCACCCCGGGCACCCTTCCAGTGGCCTCCTCTGCCCTCAGCACCCACCTCTGCCCTCGGTGTCCACAGATCTCTCACAGTGCCCGCCCCCGGGTGCCCTTCCGGTGGTGGCCTGCTCTGCCCTCGGCGCCCACTTCTGCCCTTGGTGCCAACAGGTCTCTCACAGTGGCTCCCCTGCCCCCTGGGCGCCCTTCCGGTGGCCTCCTCTGCCCTCGGTGCCCACCTCTGCCCTCGGCGCCCGCAGGTCTCTCGCAGTGGCCCCCCTCCCCCCCAGGTGCCCTTCCGGTGGCCTCCTCTGTCCTCAGCACCCACCTCTGCCCTCGGTACCCACAGGTCTCTCGCAGTGGCCCCCCTCCCCGCCAGGTGCCCTTCCGGTGGCCTGCTCTGCACTCAGCACCCACAGGTCTCTCGCAGTGGCTCCCTGCCCCTCTTGACTGTTTTGTCTCAGTGCCCTTTCAACTTGAAGCTGGGCTTTTCCAGGCCTGGGAGATTTTCTTGGTTTTTCTTGATCATTCCATGCCCCACCCCAACCTTGCACACTGGTTAGAGGGCTTTCAGATCTCCTGGGTTGAATTATCTTTTCGACTTAGACTCTTTCCCTACCTTTATTCTCCGATCACGTTGATGAGCATCTTCTCCTAAAGCTAATATCTTTCTAATATCCAAGAACTCTTCCTGTCCATACTGTTCTATATTTACTCTATAAATGCAGTATCTTCTTCAATACTTTTGAAGATCATTATATTTTAAAAAAAATTCTGGTTTGTTTCTAGAACCAGCTCTGTTTCTTCCAGTATGAGTTATGTATATATTTTAGCCTGACTCTCATGTTCCAGGTCTTTTATCACACGTCTGGAGGACCTTTTGTTTTCTGTTGATATTTCCTGTCGAGCATGGCAGGGGTGGCATTGTCACTGGTGGCCTGTGCCCCAGGGAGCTGGGGTTCTGGTTGAGGCCCTTGATGAGGTGCCATGATGACACCCTTGATGAGGTGCCATGATGACGACCTTCTAAACTGGCCTTTTGTGCTAACATAGGAGAGGTCAGATAGGATGATACTCTCCCAACTGCACTCCCCAACAGGCTGCAGGAACCCTCTTCATGTTACGTACCTGGTGTGACAGCCCAGCTGGGGACCTGTGTGGTTGACCAGAATGCCGTGTGCCTGGCCTTTGTGCTCTCTGGACACCATGGGGAAGCACTCAGCCTGAATCTCTCAAAATAGTGTTCGTTCCTGGCACTGTCTCTCATGCAGGATGTCTCAGATCCCTTCCAGGTTCTGGCTCATCTCCTTGAATGCTCCCCAGTATCCTGGCTACAGAGCTGTGAGCCCCTGAAACTCTGTATTTTCAGGCAGCATCCAGATCTGGCTCCATTCTGTGTCCAGCCTTGCCACAGGCCTCGAACACGGGGCATCCTCAGAAGGGAGACTGGGCCGAGGGGCAGAGACAGGCCCAACTGAGCCAGGATGGGGGCCATCTGAGCTCCATGCCCTAAACCAGAGCCAGCCCAGGGGTGTGACGCTGGCCGGAAGAATCAGCCAGAAGTGCAAGGTGGGGGTGGAGGTGGGCAGAACCACAGTGGCTGTGAGAGGGCGCATCTCCAGCCGGTGGGCAGAGCTGCCCCAGGAGCTGACTCTGGGGGCTGCAAGGGGGCATTGCTGCTCTCTGTGCCCACACACACCTGAAGACCCTGCCTTCTCTAATGAGCCAAGTCTCTTTGCACCCAGTGAATCCCTCAGAGCCCACCAGATCCCATTGTCATGTTCTATCTGCTGTTTTTGTATGTTTAAATCCTCTTAGGTCCTGAAGATGCCTTCATATGTTTGCACTTGGTTTGGAGCTTTGCAGCATCTCTCATGGCCTCACATGAGTTTGAAGCAGGAGTTGAAGTTTGAAGTGTGTGTAGAGAGGCGCCAAACTCAAGGGGAGCCCTTTCTGAAGGGATGGCCAGGCAAGAGATGCAGGCTGCTGGCATTTGTGGTTCTGTGCACACAGACAGTGCTGAGAGGGGCACCAGGTGGGTCCCTCACTGATAGGGTGAGTTCAGCTCATGAAGAAGGCTGTGCTCATGCTGAATCTGCAGCCCAGGGTTGCATGGGAGACTAGCTGTCCACCCTGAAGCATTCCCTGGCAACCCCTTCCAGACCTCCCCACCTGTCTCACCAGGAATCCTAGAATCTCCCTTCAGATGGCAGACCACTTCAGGCTCCAACCACTTGGCCTCACCATCTTGGACCAAAGGAGGTGGAAGCTGGGTGTGTCGGAAGGATGGGACTTCCGACCTCCAGCTGCTGGGACTTGTGCTCCCTGAGCTGTCTGGCAGTGGGATCTGTGGTTAGAGTCATCACGTGTAGACCTGGAGTGGAGAGGGTGGGGAAGGGGTGGGGGCGGCCGTGAACCAAGACTGAGGGTTGTTGCTGGGAGGGGACACTGGCAGAAATGAGAACAAAGGGCAATGGGGTATTTCTGGCAGGATGTGGGCTGAGGGCTGACAGAGTCGCCAAGAAGAGGGCCAGGGAAGCCCCCTGGGAAACCACTTATCAGGGCAGGGGAGAGACAGGCAGAGGAGCTGCCCAGAGACATCAGTGGGTTTGAGGAGACAGAGAATGAAGCTGGGGTTTGTCAGAAAGGCAGTCTTCACCAAGAATGTGCATGCATGCTAAGTCACTTCAGTCATGGCCAACTCTGTGCAACCCCATGGACTGTAGCCTGCTGGGCTCCTCTGTCCATGGGATTTTCCCAGGCAATAATACTGGAGCGAGTTGCCATGCCCTCCTCCAGGGGATCTTCCCCATCCAGGGGTTGAACCCAGTCTCCAGCATTTAGGCAGATTCTTTACCGTTTGAGCCACCAGGGAAGCCCCAAGAATGTAAATGTCCACAAATGAAGGAGGCAGCAGTCTGTAAGGAGGGTGTTGTGAGAGTGCCCCCGGTGGTCAGCCCTGGAAGGGACCGGCCTGCGCGCTCACCAGGGCCAGGGCACTTCTTCCTATGCTTCTGGTTTGTTCTGTGAGGCTGGAGCTGGCAGTGGACCAGGCAGCCCAGGGAAGAGCAAGGTGTGGAGGGGTCGCTGTACTGGGGGAGAGCTGGAGGGCACCCCAAAGTTGGCCAGGGAGTGTGCTGCCCCCTGCAGTCTCCCAGCAGGAGACCCCTCTCCCACCTCAGCCGAAGGCCCACAGTGTCAAGGGCTGAATCCCCCAGGGTCCTTTGGGACCTGCCTGTCTTCTCCTGGCAGTGCTCCTGGTCCTCCCCACCCAGGCACTCCGAGACCTGGGTTCTTTGCTCCATCAAAGCCAGAACCCAAGGGCCTCCTGCCCAACAAGCAATCTGCTGATTACGGGGAGCCCACCCACCCTCTAGGGCACTGTCAAGGGCTCCAGGTGCTCTGGCTGCCAAGTCCCAGAAGCACCATCCTCCCTCGAGATGCTCCAGGCCCAGGCAGGCGCAGTGCCAGGGGATTCCAGGGCAGGGCTCAGGGGAATTCCACTCAAAGAAGGGCAGGAATGGTCCGCCCAGCCCAGCAGGTGCCAGGCTGCCTTGCTCCGGTGCCAGGGAAGGCTTGGCAGGGCTGTTTGATGTGGGAATTTCTTCTTCTCTCCCTGACATGTCCCTAATGCGCTCAGAATCCAGGAGTGGCCTGACAGCGGGGCCTCAGGCCAGCTCACCCCTGCCCAGGCTGGTGCAGCCCTGGGCTGGGATTCTCCCTGGTTTACTTCCGAATGGGAGGAGCCCAGCCTCTGGCTGAGGGCGCAGGTGCTGGCCCCAGGCTTCCAGGGAAGTTCACTGCGAGCCAACGACTGGCAGTCAGGCGGCCCCCTGCCGGACTCTGCTAGCCCCTGTCGAGTAAAATACAGGACCCTATTTCAATGTGGAGGAGAAAGCAGTGGCAACCCACTCCAGTACTCTTGCCTGGAAAATCCCATGGACGGAGGAGCCTGGTAGGCTACAGTCCATGGGTTCTCGAAGAGGCGGACATGACTGAGTGACTTCACTTTCACTTTTCACTTTCATACATTGGAGAAGGAAATGGCAACCCACTCCAGTATTCTTGCCTGGAGAATCCCAGGGGACAGAGGAGCCTGATGGGCTGCTGTCTATGGAGTCGCACAGAGTCAGATAGGACTGAAGCGACTTCGCAGCAGCAGCAGCAGCATTTCAATGTGAAAACCAGATAAACAACGAATCAGTTTTTAGTAAAAGCGTGCCCATACACATAGACTGAAACATCATTTTAATCTGAAACTCAAACTGAATGAGGCGCCCTGTACTTGTGTATCCGGCGCCCCCACCCCACTGGGCGCACAGAGCAGAGGCCAGGCGAGAGCCCCTCTAAGCCACGCCCACCTGGATGCTCCTCCCCTGCCACTGGCCACGCCCACGTCCTTCCTCCTGGGCTCGGGCCCTCTTCTCCCGGTTCCCAGGCCCAGACATCCCCTTTTACCTACCCTTGTCTGCAGGCCAACCCCGTCTTGCTGGGGCTCAAGACCAGTGAGCTGAGGGAGGAGTGGCTTGGGGCTGAAAGGAAGCTCTGGTGATCTGGGGGAGACCCCCTTCTCAGACCAGCCCTGGCCGCTTGTCCTGTGTGGGTGTGTACATGTGCAGGTGTGTGCATGTGGGTGCTTGCAGTTATGTGCACATGTATACAGATGCATGCGTGCAGGACTGTGTGTAAAATCGCATCCATGCAGGTGTGTGCACAAGCATACACAGGTGCGTGCAGATATGTGCGTGCGTCTGCGTTTCCCACTGTGNACTGGCAGTCAGGCGGCCCCCTGCCGGACTCTGCTAGCCCCTGTCGAGTAAAATACAGGACCCTATTTCAATGTGGAGGAGAAAGCAGTGGCAACCCACTCCAGTACTCTTGCCTGGAAAATCCCATGGACGGAGGAGCCTGGTAGGCTACAGTCCATGGGTTCTCGAAGAGGCGGACATGACTGAGTGACTTCACTTTCACTTTTCACTTTCATACATTGGAGAAGGAAATGGCAACCCACTCCAGTATTCTTGCCTGGAGAATCCCAGGGGACAGAGGAGCCTGATGGGCTGCTGTCTATGGAGTCGCACAGAGTCAGATAGGACTGAAGCGACTTCGCAGCAGCAGCAGCAGCATTTCAATGTGAAAACCAGATAAACAACGAATCAGTTTTTAGTAAAAGCGTGCCCATACACATAGACTGAAACATCATTTTAATCTGAAACTCAAACTGAATGAGGCGCCCTGTACTTGTGTATCCGGCGCCCCCACCCCACTGGGCGCACAGAGCAGAGGCCAGGCGAGAGCCCCTCTAAGCCACGCCCACCTGGATGCTCCTCCCCTGCCACTGGCCACGCCCACGTCCTTCCTCCTGGGCTCGGGCCCTCTTCTCCCGGTTCCCAGGCCCAGACATCCCCTTTTACCTACCCTTGTCTGCAGGCCAACCCCGTCTTGCTGGGGCTCAAGACCAGTGAGCTGAGGGAGGAGTGGCTTGGGGCTGAAAGGAAGCTCTGGTGATCTGGGGGAGACCCCCTTCTCAGACCAGCCCTGGCCGCTTGTCCTGTGTGGGTGTGTACATGTGCAGGTGTGTGCATGTGGGTGCTTGCAGTTATGTGCACATGTATACAGATGCATGCGTGCAGGACTGTGTGTAAAATCGCATCCATGCAGGTGTGTGCACAAGCATACACAGGTGCGTGCAGATATGTGCGTGCGTCTGCGTTTCCCACTGTGGTGGTCTCATCAGCAAAGGGTGGGGCAGAACCGGCGATTCACAGTCTGGCCACTCCCGTGGTTTCTGCGACCTGGTTGGGCTGGCACGTGTGTGTCACTCTGCATACTCTTTTGGGTCTCTAACGTCGGTCCTCTGATGAGGCTGTAGGCTCCATGGGCCCGAGTGTCTCCCCAGCTCGGAAGTTGCAGCGTGGCCCCAGGGGACAGAAATAGTGCCAGCTCCGAGCTGCGGTGAGGAGAGGGTGCTAACCCAGGAAGGCTTCAGCCCAGCTCCTGGTCTGGCAGGGTCGGCGACACCAGGTGCCCTGGTCCCTGTCCTTGTCCTGTGAGTCACTCTTTTAGCTTGAGCTCCCTTGTTTCCGACCCTAGGACGGGACCAAGCCTGTTTCTGGGCGCCCGCGCCCCTCGGCCGCGGGGCGGGGTTAGGATGGGGTTGGGGGGAACGGTGGTGTCCGGGCTCCTCGCAGCGGGTGGTAGATCGGGCAGCCACGCCCTCTGCTGTACGTGGATAGAACACCAGGCGAGCGGCTGGGCGGGTACTGGACCCGCGGGGACCAGAGGCCGCCGCTGGGCGGATCCGGAAAGGAACCTCAGAGGAGGAGTAGTCCGCAGACCCGTCCCACGCTGGGCCGGTCGGAGTAAAGGAAAACAGAGCCCCTTCCCACGTGGACTGGGAATGCAATTGTCTCTCCAGCGTCGCTGGGCATCGCGGTGACCAGCTCTGGCCAGCCAGGACTACCTACCTCAGGGTAGGCACAGTGTCCCCAGGAAGCAGCCGGGTCCAGAAATTGATCGCTGTGTGGCTTCTAGGCTCAATCCTTTGTACAACCTGAGCTGTTTCCATATTTTCACTATTAAGAAAAATTCTACTAAAAGCATCTCATACATGGCTTTCTGTGAGCAAATTGTTTTTACTTTTCTTGAGTAAAAACCTAGGAGTGGAATTCTAGGCCATGAGGTAGGCGGATGTTTAACTTCTGAAGAAATTGCCAAGCAGTTTTCCAAAACAGTTCTACCATTGCATACATTCCCCAAAACAGAGTGAGTGCCAGTCATCCCACACTCTAGCCAACACCCGGTTTTGTCTGTATTTTTAGTCTAACTTACAAGGTGTGAAACAGCACTGCTGTGTGGTTTTTAAGTCACAGTCCCCTGGTAACTAACGATGGCACATTTCCACCCACTGCTGGTTTGCCAGAGTCCCTTTTGCAAAATGCATATTCAAGTCTTTGCCCATATTTTAATTTTTTTGCCTTTTATTATTGATATGTAGGAGTTCCTTATACATTAGGCATAAAACAAGTTGTCACATACATAGCCTTTGATCCCCTCTTTTTTGTATTAATTCAGTTTGTTGTGTAATTGTGTGCTTCAGCAATCACAATATATATGTTCAATTTACAGCAATCTATTTTTTATTGGAGTATAATTGCTTTACAGTGTTGTTATTTTCTGCTGTACAAGGAAGTCGATCAGCTGTGGTATACATATATCCCTTTCCTCTTAGACCTTCCACCCCCATCCCACTGAACTAGGTCATCACGGAGCATCGAGCTGAGTTCCATGTGCTATACAGCAGCTTCCCACGAGGTATCTTTTTTCATGTGTGGTAGTGTATATATATATCAATCCTAGTCTCCCAACTTGTCTCACACTCCTCTGCCCCATCCCGTATCTACACTGCAATCTATTTTTCATTTTTTAATTAACCGTGTGTGTGTCAGTTGCTCAGTCGTGCCTGATTCTTTGTGATCCCATGGGCTGTAGCCCGCCAGGCTCCTCTGTCCATGGAATTCTCCAGGCAAGAATCCTGAAGTGGGTTGCCATTTCTGTCTCCAGGGGGTCTTCCCAACCCAGGGATTGAACTCAGGTCTCCTGTATTGCAGGCAGATGTGTTCCTGTCTGAGCTACTAGGGAAGCCCTTGTGTTAATATGTTCAATTCAAATTTTAAAAATTTTTAAAATTTATATTGGAGTATAGTTGACTAACAATGTTGTGTTAGTTTGAATTAATATTATACTTTACATATAATGTGATAACCTTACAACTACATGATCTCATTTATCCTTACCTGTCCTTTGGGCTATTGGGAGCGTGTATAAACTCACATGTCTGCTTAAACTCACTCATATGAGCTCCACAGCTTGTCCTCTTGTTTGCTGTAAATAGTGAGTTGTCTTGACGCCCAGCTCACCATTCCCAGCGCCCTCTGTGTGCTTCTTGCAGAAACTGCTTCTTGTGGAGTTTCACCCTCTGTAGCTTCCTTAAGGACTGCTTGTAAAGCCAGTTTGCTGGCAGTTCATGCTACCACTTTTATCTGAAAGTGACTTTACAGTGAAGGATGTTTTCACTCGTTGTAGAATTCTGGATTCGTGGTTTTCTTTCATTTCCTTTAAAGATATTTTTCTATTGACATTGAGCTTCAACTGTTTCTGACGAGAGGATGGGTTCCATTGGCACCACTGTTTCCCTATAGCAAATGTCTTTCCTCTGGCTGCTTCTGAAATCTTCTCTGTCTATCCTCAGATATTTAATATGATGTGTTGAGGTTATGGGGGGTTGTATTTATTCTGCTTGGGGGTCTCTGACCTTGGATCTGTGGTTTGCTGGTTTTAATCATATTTGGGAAAATTTTAGCCAACATTTACTTAAATTTTTTTCTGCCTCGTTCTCCTTTCCTTTCCTTCTGTGATCCAATTACATGCACATTGTTGTTGCTGTTCAGTCACTAAGTCACATCCACTCTTTGTGACTCCATGAACGGCAGCCTGCCAGGCTTCCCTGTTCATCACCATCTCCCAGAGCTTGCTCAAACTCATATCCATTGAGTCAGTGATGTCATCCAACCATGTCATCCTCTGTCGCCTCCTTCTCCTCCTGCCTTCAGTCTTTCCCAGCATCAAGGTCTTTTCCAAAGAGCTGGTTCTTCTCATCAGGTGGCCAAAGTATTGAAACTTCAACTTCAGCGTCAGTCCTTCCAATAAACATTCAGGGTTGATTTCCTTTAGGATTGACTGGTTTGATCTTGCAGTCTAAGGGACTCTCAAGACTGTTCTCCAACACCACAGCTCAGAAGCGTCATTTCTTTAGTGCCCAGCCTTCTTTATGGTCCAACTCTCACACCCATACATGACTACTGGAAAAACCATAACTTTGATTATATAGACCTTTGTCGGCAAAGTAATGTCTCTGTTTTTTAATNTCTGTGGAATTCTCCCAGCAAGAATACTGGATTAGGTTGCCATTTCCTTCTCCTATTGTATCCAGAGTTTATGATTATTATCAACAGGAGGGTCCGTCTCTGCATCAGTATCACAAGTCAAAAGTCAAGAGGCAAAACATTTAAAGAATTTCAATGCAAAGTGTCCATCCGAGCTTCCGCAGCCCTCACCTGCTTGTGGGAACAGACAGCGTCAACCCCTTTGTGCTGACACAGGAGCTCAGACCCCAGCAGCCACATCAGGCTGTGGTTTGGAGTCCTCAGGAGCTTTTGCACACTGTTCCCCCAGCCGCAGGCCCGTTTCGGGGAGCTGCTGTGTTATCCCCTCCAGTGAAGCTGCCGTCCGGTGTGGTCACTGCTTTGTTTCTCAGAACAGGGATGGACCTGGACTTGTCTGGTCCTCCCCTTCCCCATGCACTCCTAGCCCAGCATCCCAGAGATGTTGGTCATAAACCTCCTGGAGGGCCCATGTATAAACCAGCTCATGCAGTTCAAGGTCAGCAGGCTTAACAGCCGGCCATTCGTGTGAGACCAGCCCCATGGGCCCACGCACACCTCACCCTCCAGGCTAATGAGTGATTTTGGAGGAGTAGCCTACACAGGATGGGGCTGTCCGGAGAGCCAGAGGAGAGCCTCAGGCCAGGGAGAGTATGTAGAAAGTAACTCCGGAGGTACCTAGATGTTGCTTCTGAGTTCATAACTGGAAGGAGCAGAGAGGGCTCCCTGGAAAAAGGTGTTATAGCAGTTGGATCTCCTCCAGGGCACACTGGGGCCTGGAGAAAGGGCAGCACAGGCAGTAAGAAGCTCTCTAGGCAGATGGTCCTTTGACTGCTTTGGAGGAGGCTGGGAAAGGGCAGCGCCCGCAGGAGGGACGCCTGCTTGACGCCGGTAGTGCAGGGGCTGGAGCCGCGTGGGTCGCCATCCTGAGGGTCTCTGCCCACAGCGTGCTCTCGGCTTCCCTCTCACGGTCCCAGACGTTTGGCGCCGCAGACTGGGAGGTTTTCCACATTGGGGAGAGGGTCTTCCTCGCCGTGGCGAACAGTCACCGCTACGACGTGGAGATGCGAGTGCAGAACGATTCCTACGTCATTAACTCGGTCATATACGAGCTGAACGTCACCGCGCAGACATTCGTCCGCTTCCAGGAGATCCGCACCTGCAGGTACGCGGGCGGCGGGCGGCCGGGGCGGGGATCCAGGGGCCTCAGTCCTTCGACCTCCGAAGCCGCCCAGACCGCAGCGCGCGCCCCTGAGCACCTGCGGGGCCGCGGTGCCCACCCCCCAGCCCACAGGCGGGAAGCGGCCTCGCTGTCCACCCCCGCAGACCTTCCACACGGCCAGCTGAGTGACCGCGGCTCCTGCTGTAGCCTGGACTCTTAACTGCTTTTAAAAGCTCTGGTTTGTGTGCTTGTTTTTTAGAATTCAGTATTTTTATTCTTTTAATGAAATTTGCATATGTGTGCAACCATTTCCATGGTGACTTTAGAACATTTTCATTACGTTGAAAAGAAACCCCACCCCTCAACTGTTACCGCCCTCCGCAGCCCCTGGGGCCCACCAGCCTGCTCTCTGTCCCTCTGGGTTTCCCCACCTGGACACTGCATTCAGATGTGTCTGGCTTCTGTTACTTGTCATTTTTTCAAGGTTCATCCAGGTTGTACCTTAGTGCCTCACTCTTTTAATGAGTGAGTAATATTCCACTGTGTTTGTTTATCACACTTTGTTTACTTTTCATTGGTTGATGGATATTTCTCTATTTCCACCATTTGACCAAACGAGTGTGTGGTTCTGAAGGGTTAAAAATATGCTTCACACTAACTGTCAGCAGACTTACTGCCCTGATGCTTTGGAAGTCATGCCAGACCTTGATTTCCTACTGGGTTAAGTCCCAGCAGCTTCTGATGTGAGCGTGGGGGCAGACGGTGCAGTCGACATTTTACTGCAAAAGCAAGGCTGTGGGCCTTGGTTCCAGAACCAGTTACAGTTGGCAGAATGCTGCGAGTGGGACCACATGGCTGTGCCACCAGCCCACCCGTGCCACACTGCATGAAGCCCCTCAGTGAGCATGGCCACACTCACCACTTTTTCTTAATGATGAATCACAACTGGCCATGGCTGGAAGTGGCGGAGACAGGATTCCAGATAACAGAAGAAGGAAGAGTCAGGAGCCCCAGGGCCCCCATTCGCCTTGCCCCCCAGCATGTCCCCAGGTACCTCTGTGGCCGTCTCATGCCCAGGGTTCTGTTGGAGCTCTAGGCCAGCGCCCTCAGTGCCGCACTGAGAAGGAACCCAGGGTGAGTATCAACCAAGAGAGTGTGACTGTGCTGTCTGAACAGGCTATACCCTTAAGGCCTCTGGATGCAGATGCACTGGCCTGGCCTTGGGCATCTGAGTGACTCCTGCCAGGCTGCAGCCTCAGTTTCCTCATCTGTAAAATAGGCCCACGGTAATTAGAGCAGTGACTGGGGACCACGGCTGATGCCCAGGTTGGCCTCCTGAGATAGACAGGGCTCTAGGATGCCCTTCCCAGAAGCCCTCTGTCAGATCCCTGATAACTAAGATGTGTCTGACACAGACTCACCCTTAGCAAGTTCAGGGGCGTTTGCTGAAAACAGGATGCAGTGGTCTGTTTGCAGTAAGAACCACAACTTCCAAATTTAGGGGGACGTCTCTACCTTAGCAGACCCTGCTGGCACCNCCTTTTATTATTGATATGTAGGAGTTCCTTATACATTAGGCATAAAACAAGTTGTCACATACATAGCCTTTGATCCCCTCTTTTTTGTATTAATTCAGTTTGTTGTGTAATTGTGTGCTTCAGCAATCACAATATATATGTTCAATTTACAGCAATCTATTTTTTATTGGAGTATAATTGCTTTACAGTGTTGTTATTTTCTGCTGTACAAGGAAGTCGATCAGCTGTGGTATACATATATCCCTTTCCTCTTAGACCTTCCACCCCCATCCCACTGAACTAGGTCATCACGGAGCATCGAGCTGAGTTCCATGTGCTATACAGCAGCTTCCCATGAGGTATCTTTTTTCATGTGTGGTAGTGTATATATATATCAATCCTAGTCTCCCAACTTGTCTCACACTCCTCTGCCCCATCCCGTATCTACACTGCAATCTATTTTTCATTTTTTAATTAACCGTGTGTGTGTCAGTTGCTCAGTCGTGCCTGATTCTTTGTGATCCCATGGGCTGTAGCCCGCCAGGCTCCTCTGTCCATGGAATTCTCCAGGCAAGAATCCTGAAGTGGGTTGCCATTTCTGTCTCCAGGGGGTCTTCCCAACCCAGGGATTGAACTCAGGTCTCCTGTATTGCAGGCAGATGTGTTCCTGTCTGAGCTACTAGGGAAGCCCTTGTGTTAATATGTTCAATTCAAATTTTAAAAATTTTTAAAATTTATATTGGAGTATAGTTGACTAACAATGTTGTGTTAGTTTGAATTAATATTATACTTTACATATAATGTGATAACCTTACAACTACATGATCTCATTTATCCTTACCTGTCCTTTGGGCTATTGGGAGCGTGTATAAACTCACATGTCTGCTTAAACTCACTCATATGAGCTCCACAGCTTGTCCTCTTGTTTGCTGTAAACAGTGAGTTGTCTTGACGCCCAGCTCACCATTCCCAGCGCCCTCTGTGTGCTTCTTGCAGAAACTGCTTCTTGTGGAGTTTCACCCTCTGTAGCTTCCTTAAGGACTGCTTGTAAAGCCAGTTTGCTGGCAGTTCATGCTACCACTTTTATCTGAAAGTGACTTTACAGTGAAGGATGTTTTCACTCGTTGTAGAATTCTGGATTCGTGGTTTTCTTTCATTTCCTTTAAAGATATTTTTCTATTGACATTGAGCTTCAACTGTTTCTGACGAGAGGATGGGTTCCATTGGCACCACTGTTTCCCTATAGCAAATGTCTTTCCTCTGGCTGCTTCTGAAATCTTCTCTGTCTATCCTCAGATATTTAATATGATGTGTTGAGGTTATGGGGGGTTGTATTTATTCTGCTTGGGGGTCTCTGACCTTGGATCTGTGGTTTGCTGGTTTTAATCATATTTGGGAAAATTTTAGCCAACATTTACTTAAATTTTTTTCTGCCTCGTTCTCCTTTCCTTTCCTTCTGTGATCCAATTACATGCACATTGTTGTTGCTGTTCAGTCACTAAGTCACATCCACTCTTTGTGACTCCATGAACGGCAGCCTGCCAGGCTTCCCTGTTCATCACCATCTCCCAGAGCTTGCTCAAACTCATATCCATTGAGTCAGTGATGTCATCCAACCATGTCATCCTCTGTCGCCTCCTTCTCCTCCTGCCTTCAGTCTTTCCCAGCATCAAGGTCTTTTCCAAAGAGCTGGTTCTTCTCATCAGGTGGCCAAAGTATTGAAACTTCAACTTCAGCGTCAGTCCTTCCAATAAACATTCAGGGTTGATTTCCTTTAGGATTGACTGGTTTGATCTTGCAGTCTAAGGGACTCTCAAGACTCTTTTCCAACACCACAGTTCAGAAGCTTCATTTCTTTAGTGCTCAGCCTTCTTTATGGTCCAACTCTCACACCCATACATGACTACTGGAAAAACCATAACTTTGATTATATAGACCTTTGTCGGCAAAGTAATGTCTCTGTTTTTTAATAAGCTGTCTAGGTTTGTCCTAGCTTCATGCGTTAGACTGCATTATATTATCATTGAGGCTCTGTTTACTTTCATTGTAAACATTCCCCCCTTTCTGTGCTTCAAATCAGATAATTTCTATTGGTGTATCTTCTAGTTCACAGATTCTTTCTTCTGGATTGTCTAGGTAGATTTTGATCCCATGCAATAGATTTGTGAATACAGGCATTTTGCTTTTCAGGTACAGGATTTCTGTTTGCCTCCTTTTAGAGTTTTCATAACTCTCCAAATCTCCCCACCTTCTTGTTGAGTACATACATATTTGCCTACAGATTCTGATCAGTTACTATAAAGTTTGTATATGTTCACTCTAGTATTTGAGCTATGCCAACCTATTTCTACTTGCTGTTTCTTATCCTGATTATAGGTCACATTTACCTGCTGGTTCCCCTGCTGTCTATCTCTCTGGTCAGTTCCACCAGCCACTCAGCTGTTGTTTGTCCCTGGGTCCCTGGGGTCCTGTCCCCTGTGTGTGCACTTCAGGAGCTGAAATGGACTTGAGAGAAGTTAATAAGGAGATACTGGGGCCNCATATTCAAAAGCAGAGACATTACTTTGCTGACAAAGGTCCATCTAGTCAAAGATAGTTTTTCCAGTAGTCATGTATGGATGTGAGAGCTGGACTATAAAGAAAGCTGAGTGCCGAAGAATTGATGCTTTCAAATGTGGTGTTGGAGAAGACTCTCTAGAGTCCCTTGGACTGCAAGGAAATCCGACCAGTCCATCCTAAAGGAGATCAGTCCTGAGTGTTCGTTGGAAGGAATGATGCTGAAGCAGAAACTCCAATACTTTGGCCACCTGAAGTGAAGAACTGACTCACTGGAAAAGACCTTGATGCTGGGATAGATTGAAGGCAGGAGAAGAAGGAGATGACAGAGGATGAAATGTTTGGATGCTGTCACTGACTCAATGCACATGAGTTTGAGCAAGCTCCAGCAGTTGGTGACAGACAGGGAAGCCTGGCATGCTGCAGTCCATGGGGTTGCAAAGAGTCAGACACAACAGAGTGACTGAACTGAACTGAAGATGAGGCACTGATGCACTTACCTATAGTCACATAATTAAGCAGAAGAGCTGGTGTTTGAACTCAGGAAGTCTAGCTCCAGAGTCAATTCTGTTAATCATTGTTCTAGCCTACTTTTCTAAGGGCTATCCAGTTTTGAACTTCTGTAGGTTAAAGGCAAACAAAACCACAAAACACAATTTAAGGGTATAAAACAGACTTCTTAAAAATCTGCAGCACAGCTAATTAAAAAAAAATAGCCATGCTTTTAACACTTCAGAAATGTTATTTTATATAAGAAGAGTTTGACTAACACCATGAAATTTGGGCCAAAGACATAAAAAAGTCAAGGAGCCTAGCAGTCATTAAGTCCACTGTGATGCACCAGTGACTACAGGGCACCAAAAAGCGTTAAAATTCCAAATTCAAAACACAGACCGTACTGCATGTGCACACGAACAGAAAAAGACATTGAAAGGATGCATAATAAAAAGGATTTCCTTTTTTGTTTTATTCTTCCTCTCATTATACTATCATATATAGAATAAATCAATAAATTCTACTCAAAAGAAAACAAATGGACAGAAAAGCAGACTTCAGTGCAACAGAATCTTAAGAATACAAATGCTTATTTAAATATAAACCACTAAATCATCTCTTTGAAGATTCTTTTTATACAATAGCACTTTATAGGTACATGTATCTTATACTTTCTCTGCCTAAGTATCTTAGGTCTTTGTTCTGTTTTACTAGTTCTGTAAAGTTGAGGAACTGACCATGGATTTACTACTGTTTGCATCTACAGGACCTAGACAACACAAAGCCTGGCACCTAAGGAGATAAGGTATGTGCCTACTCAGTCTTGTCCTATTCTTTATGACTCCATGGAGTATAGCCTGCAGGCTCCTCTGTCCATGGGATTTTCTTGGCAGGAATACTGGAGTAGGTTGCGATTTCCTCCTCCAGGGGATCTTCCTGACCCAGGGATCAAACTCACAACTCCTGTGGCTCTTGCACTGGCAGGTGATTCTTTACTACTGTGTCACCTGAGAATCCTGGCATGTAAGGAGGCATTCAGTAACTGACAGTTCAGGGATTTCATACTTGTGAGAGCAAAAATGCTCAGGGCAATATTGTCTTCTACTATATACAAACAAAACTGTTTCAGAAGCTAATATCTACCAGATATGACCTAAAGGTACACACAACTGTGTTGTCATGAGGAGAACAGGTTATTAGCTGGAGAAATGAGAGACATTTCCAGCACAGCTGGAAAATTACGCTCATTGAATTCCCCTGCCTTGTATTTCTAGTGAATACTTTACTCATACTTGACAACCTCTCCTTGGAAATATTTCCCACACCTCCACATTACAATGTCACTTATGTTGCCTACACTCTTTATGCATACCTTTATTATATGCATAATACAGCTGCATCATAGCTTCACTTGTGACTATTCTTTGGTTGCACCAGGAGCTCTCTGAAGCCAAGGAGTGTGTATTACACACTGGGACCACTGTACACAATCTTGCAAGCTGTGTACTTCACAAGAGCACCATTTCTAAAGTGATGTTTCTATCATCATGGATTATCAGTGATTCGTATATTTATGACATCAATATTTTGGTATATGACAGTAAAGTATCTTAAAGAGAGATTATTTTATCTTCTAATATTCAAAGCTCCTGAAACATGGAAGGTACTCAAATTTTACATAAATGAACATACCAAGAACTGAACCAACAACTAGTATACAAAAATTAATGTCCTGAATACTGGTTTTATCTTACAAATGACATGTGCAGAAAGACAAATTCAATATGACAAATAATATACACAAAGTGTGATAAAATTAGTGATCCTTTGCTGATACATATCCATGAATTTTATGGTCTGAGGACATGTAAGGCAAATTCCCTCTAAAGTGAACATCGTAAGTTCTACCATTACACTCCCAAAGCCAAAGCTACCAATATGGGAACCTGCATTCCAGAATTTTCTTCCTCTCATAGTACTTAAAAGTTTTGATGGCACAAAGCATGATAAGCACACCTATTTAAACATATGATGTTTTCACTTTGGGGCCTTGAAGAGTACTGTGTCCAAAAGACCTATAAATAAGAAAGTGAAGTGAAGTCGCTCAGTCGTGTTCAACTCTTTGAGACCCTATGGACTGTAGCCTACCAGGCTCCTCTGTCCATGGGATTTTCCAGGCAATAGTCTTGGAGTGGATTGCCATTTCCTTCTCCAGGGGATCTTCCCAACCCAGAGATGGAACCTCGGTCTCCCGCATTGTAGACAGATGCTTCACTGTCTGAGTCACCAGAAAGTCATAAATAAGAAAAGTGAAGTGAAATGTTAGTCACTCAGTTGTGTTCAACTCTTTGAGACCCCATGGAATATAGCCTGCCAGGCTCCTCTGTCCATGGAAATCTCCAGGCAAGTATACTGGAGTGGGTAGCCATTCCCTTCTTCAGGGTATCTTCCTGACTCAGATCAAACCTGGGTCTCCTGCATTGCAGGCAGATTTGTTACTGTCTGAGCCACCAGGGAAACCCTTATTAAAATAAAAAGAGTATTTACAAGATTTAAAAAACTCAATCCACTAAGAAGATATAGCGACTTTAAATTAACATGCAATATATTATATATTAATAGCTTTACAGTATATAAAGCAAAAACTGACTGAATTAAAATGAGAAAAGAATACCTTAAAGCATGGTCGGTAGTTTTAAACAACCAACACAAACTAAAGAGCAAACAGATTTAGAAAAACAGTACATTTCTAGATTATATGAACAAAACAGCCAACAAATGTGACTTGGTAACAAATAGCATTGTATCCAACAATGACAGAATTCACATTCTTTTCAAGTGATCCTGGAACATTTGTCTATTGTTGGACCATAACATTTTATGCTGGGCCATAAAACAAGTCTAAACAAATTTCAGAAAACAAATCATTCAATGTTCTTCCACTATAATGGAATTAAACAAGAAACCAAAAGCAAAAAGACAATTAGAAAATCTTCACACATGGACATAAAGGAATACACTCACAAACCATGTATTTAAAAAGACATCATAGTAGAAATCAGAAAATATTTTAAACTGAATGATAGCATAGTAGAACTTGTGGGATGCATATAAGGCTGTGTTTAAAGGGAAAATTTATAGCCTTCCATGCCTAGATTAGGAAAAGAAGAATGAGTGAATATCAACTTCCTAATATTCATCTCAGAAAGTTAGAAAAGGAAAAAGATTAAGTTACTTAACTAGATAAAATTATTAAAAGTAGAAATAAAATAGTAACAAATATAAATTTAAAAAATCAACACAGCCAAAAATTAAATCTGTGGAAATATAACATAACATTAGAAGACTTTCATACAGATCAGAGAGAGGCAAGTACAAATATAAGAAATGAAAAGGAGAATACTATTACAGATCCTTGAAAACTTGAAACGTAAGAACATAACATGAACAACTTTATGTCAATACATTTTAAAACTTATAAGATATAAACAAATTTCTTGAAAAACACAATTTTAAAAATGATACAAAAAGAAAGAGAAAATACAAATTCTACTATACCTATTAAGGAAATTAAATTTAATTAAAAACCTATCCAGAAACTTAAAGGAATCTATGGACAAAACAATAATTAATAGCTGAATTTAGGAAGGAATATGGATATATTCATTATAAAAATTATGTTACAATATTTCAGAAATACACAAAATTGTTTTAAAGATAGAAATCATAATAGCATCAAAAAACATCAACTAACTAGGACTATATCTTACAAAAGATATGCAATATTTATGAAATAAAAAGAATAAAATATTGAAAGAAAATAAGAAAATCTAATTAAGTAAATTAATCTTTTAAAAGTATAAACCACTCATAGTTTAGAGGACTCATTGTTATAAAGATGCCAATTCTCCACAACTGAGTTATAGATTTAGCACAACACCAGCTGCAATTTCAGTATTTTTTGTGGAAGCTAGAAGGGTAATTAAAAAAAAAAAA
>SJYW01055758.1:88075-101086 GCA_006410735.1 Raphicerus campestris | reverse complement strand
TTTTCTACTGAATTATCTCTGCATCTTTGTTGAAAATCAGAGGTCTGTATTTGTATGAGTCTACTCTCTATTTTCTATATTCAGTTGGTCTATTTGTCTATTTATATGCAAATATTCCAAGCTGTCTTCATTACTGAAGCTTTATAGTAATTCTTGAAGCCAAGTAATATAAATTTCTAACTTTGTTCTTTCATAAAGTTCTTTTGGTCATCCAGGACCCTTTGCTTTGCCTTGCCTCATGAATTTTAGAATCAGCTTGACAAATTCTACCAAAAGAGTTTAGTGGGATTTTGTTTGGGATTGCATTGAATCTACAGATCAGTTTAAGAGAATCAACATCTTGACAATATTGAGTATTCCATTCTATGAACATGGTATATCTTCTCATTTAGAGCTTCTTTTATTTCTTTCATATGTGTTTTGTAGTTTTTTGGTTTCACACATCTTTTGTCTGATTTATCTAACTTTTTAATGTTATTGTAAATGGTATTTTAAGTTCAATGTATCTTTGTTAAAAGCTAATATATGGAAATAAAATTGGCATTTGCATACTGATCTGGATTTTACTAAACTCACTTATTAGCTACTAGAACTAATGGGTAGACACCCTTTTAGTAGACACCTTAAGATTTTCTGCATACATTAACACAATTGTGTTATCTATAAGAAAAAGAGTATTATACATTTCTTCCCAGTCTGAATGTCTTTTACTTTATTTTCATGCCTAATTGCACTGTCTAGAGCCCTAGTTCAATAAAGAAAAGGAGTGAGAGCAGATATCTTGTTCCTCTGGACCCTAGGGGGGAACATTCAATCTTTCACCATTAGGAATAATGTTGACGGTAGGGGTTTGTAGCTGTCCTTATCAGTGTAAGGAAGCTTCCTTCAATTACTAGTGATTACTTATTTTTTCCCTCTACTTGCTACTTAATAACTGAGAGAGGTGTACTGAGGTTCCTGAGATCTGTCTGTTACTCCTTGAGGTTCTATCAGGTTTTTGTTTCATGCATTTTGAAGCTTTATATTCAGATTAGTATGTCCTCTTGATTAATTGACCACTTTATCATTATGAAAAGAGCCTCCTTATCCCCAGATTCTTTGCCCTGAATTCTACTTTCTGACATTAGTAGCCACTCCAACTCTCTTTTTTGATAGATTAACTTCAAAAGATGAGTTACCTTCCTCCACTCTTTTTGCTTTTAACTTTCTGTGTCTTTAAAAAAATTTTTTATTGGAATGTGGTTGATTTACAATGCTGTGTTGGTTTCAAGTATACAGCAAAGTGAATCAGTTATACATATACTTATGTCTTTTTTTTTTAAAGAATTCTTTTCCTATATAGGCCATTGCAGAGAATTGAGTAGAATTCCCTGTGCTGATTAAATTGGGAGATTAGGATAAAATAGGTAACTAAATGTGTTGAGGGGATGACAGAAGATGAGAAGTTTGGATTGCATCACCGACTCAATGGATATGAGTTTGCGCGAGCTCCAGGAGATGGTGAAGGACGGGGAAGCCTGGCATGCTGCAGTCCATGGGGTAACAAAGAGTTGGACATGACTGAGCGACTGAACAACAACCTGTGCTGTACAGCAGGTTCTTATTAGTTATCTATTTTGTATATTTTAGTGTATATCTGCACAGTTATCTATCTTATCCTGCTGCTGCTGCTGCTGCTGCTGCTATGTTGCTTCAGTCGTGTCCGACTGTGTGACCCCATAGACGGCAGCCCACCAGGCTCCCCCGTCCCTGGGATTCTCCAGGCAAGAACACTGGCGTGGGTTGCCATTTCCTTCTCCAGTGTATGAAAATGAAAAGTGAAAGTGATGTCGCTCAGTCCTGTCTGACTCTTAGCGACCCCATGGACTGCAGCCCACCAGGCTCCTCCGTCCATGGGATTCTCCAGGCAAGAGTATTAATCTCCCAGTTTATCCCTCTTCCCTCCTATGTCTTTATATTTAGTTTCCTTAAGGATTTCCATAGAATCGAAGTATCATCCTCAATATATTTATGAACTGTGAAGGGAGAAATAATAGATTTACAGTGAAGAAACACAGCAGAAACTACCTTATGTATGTGACTAAGGTTAATATCAGTAACAAGACAGGCTGGCATCAGGTAGCCCCTGATGCATGGACTGAGAAAGACAGAACATCACTTCTGCGGTAGTCTTGCCAGAAAGACACAATCTCTTTCCAATCATAAGAACACATCAGACACACCCAAACTGAAAGGCATTTTACAAAGTGACTGATCAGTTCCAAAATGGAAAGATGATAAAAGATGAGAAAAGACTGACTCACTGTTACAAACTGGAAAAGACTAAGGAAAAATAGCAACTGAATGGGATGTGGGGTCCTGGAATAGACCTGGGCACAGTGGGAAGTGGGGTCACACTAAGTGGTGGTGTTGGTGACATCCTGGCTCCGGCCACACACATCCTGGGGGTGATGAGCTCCCGTCTGTCCCATTTCTGCCCCATTTGTCCCTCGGCTCTGTTCCCTTTTCCTCTTTTCCTGCCTTCTTTTGGACTCAGTATTTTATGAGCCTATTTTCTCTGGGACTGTGCTGGGTCTCTGGGTCCCAGAGCAGCTGGGACTCTGCTCTGTCGCTGGTTGCTTTATGGTGTGGTATCGACTATCGTTTCTCAGCACAGTCCCCAGGGGTCACGTCAGCTCACCCTACCTCCCGAGTAGGGTGGGAGTCCTGAGGGCATGCTCTCCCCTGGCCGTGTAGTGGCCACGCAGTGGACGTCTACGTGTGTAGGAACCCCTCAAATCTTACTGTCAAGTGTCTTTTAAGAGATTAAAGTAAGATGAGCCATGAAACTGCTGCAATGTTTTTATTATATAGTAGATTGAAGAGAGGAGCCCCCAAATTATGGAATATTTTAAATATTTAAGTTAAACAAATCAATGTGATTACCACCCAAAACTACACCATGGGTGGGGATACATCCTGACATTATTATGCAGTAGGGGAAGGGCCAAACACTCAGAGTTCCCTCTTTGACTTCTCTTTATGGAAAGTTCCAGAATAGGCAACACGCCTCGGTGGCAGAGGCGGAAAGGGGAAGGGGCTCAAGGGGGGTTCTGGGCCTGGGTGTTGTGTCATGATCTGAGTGCTGGTCGTCAACATCAGTGAAAAACCCTCCAAGCTGCTAGGCTTCAGATGTGTGCAGGTAACTGAGGGCGTTTAATTCCTCAGTAAAAGAAAGCAGAAATGTGCTGGCTACGTGTGTGTGTTCACAGGTGAGTGGTCACACATGTGGGTGGTGAACACGGCAATGGATGGATGGATAGATGGACCCATTTAGGGCATGATGCTGTCCTCCTGGTCCGCATGGGCTGGGGCCTCACTGGATGATGACATCAGAGTCCCTGCAGGAGGTGATAGCAGCCGGCCAGGCCCAGGCCACAGGGCCCTGTGAGAGCCTGGCTCACTGTCCATTCTGGACCACAAGTCTGCTCTCAGAAACACCAGCAGCCTTCCGATGCCATCCTGGCCACGTGATCCGCCCACTCACTGTATCCGCCCTCATAACTGTAATTGGGCTCCAGGTCGATTATCTCACCCATTTATCCGCCCAGAATCCAGGCCTCCTGACCCAAGGGACAAAACACGAGGCTCCCACTAGTTAATTGCTTCCCCATTTGGCAGGCTGTTTTGCTAGTGAGGGCTGAGTGTGTCTCTCTGGGGATGAGCCAGGAGGAGCTGCAGCCACAGTGGTGGGATGAACAAACATCCCAAGGTCCAGACACTGTCTCCCCAGGCAGAGGCCTCAGAGCAGCCTGGGACGGGCCCTTCTAGGGTGTGGCCAGCTGGCTTAGTGTGTGCTGACACCTTGCTCTCCCCGCTTCCCATCCACTGTGCCCAGCTCCACCCTCAGCAGCCCTGGCCTCCACTCTGACCCCTACTGGTCCCAGTTCCTGCCCTCGCCCAGCTGGGGGAACCCTAAGCCAGAGCCCTTGGCTTGCAGCCCACTGCTGACTGCAGCCTGCTCATGGGCAGGGGCTGGAACCACTCAAAGAGAGAAGACCCAGGACCCCCGGCAAAACCCTCTGCCCAGAACCACACAGGTGGGGCCTGAGCTCGCAAAGAGCCTCCATGGGTGGACTGCCAATGGTAAAACTATCCTCAGCAGCTTGGGCCATTCTCAGCTTCTCCTAAGCCCCCCAGATTCCTGGATCTCCCAGAATTCCTGGATTTCTGGGCCTGAGCAGCACCCCCCACCTGCAGGCTCTCCAGCAGATCTGGGCATTCCATAGCAGTCTCTCCTGCCCCGCACCAGTACACACACCCACTCCCCTGGCCTCTCACTCTTCCTCTTGTCCAAGTTTTGTTGACTTTGTTGCTCTTCTTCAAGAATTGAGTTTTGAATATATTCACCATGCCAGTTCTTAATTTTTCCCTCTTTGGTTACATCTGATTTAGTCCCTGTCTGAGCCCCTGTCTGAGCCCCTGAGCCTCTGTTGATTCTGTAGCTATTTTTTGAGCTTTTTGAGTCACAAACTCAGATAATTTACTTTCACTCTTGATTTTCAAATAGGTGCATTTAAGGTCTTAACTGTTCCTTTCTGAAACTTCCAGCCACATCCCTGAGGCTGTGACTTGGACCCTCTCATTGTCTTGTTCTAGCTGCCCCAGTGCAGGTCTCTGGCAGAGGTGGAGGGCCTGGAAGCACGCACAGCCCCCCACTCTGGGCACCCAGCCCACAGGTCTCTCTTGCTCTGAATCCTAGGGAGTGGGGTGGCTCTGGACCTAGTGCTAACCGGAAACCCGGGGCCAGCGACTGTTCTGCCCCGGGAGACACGGCCCCTCCCCATTGGTCCTCTTGCCCAGGAAACTAGATCCAGAGTAAGGACAGGATCCAGAGTAAGGACAGAAGCCCCCATCCACGAAGGGCTGAGGGCAGGAGTAGGGACCAGTGTCCTGCCTGGATACCACTTGGGCTCCCTCCCAGCTGGTCAGGGGACCAGTCACTCACGTCCCAGGCAGACACCTGGACCCACTGAGGAATTTCCTGTCCTTTTCCGATGCATGGCCGCCTCCTACCAGCGCTCTTCCAGTGCTGTGGGTGGAGCATGGCTTCAGTGATGGAGCTGCCTTGGGAAGTTGCTGAGACCCCCTTGGTGGTGTGATGGACGCTCACTGCTGTGAATATTCCGTGTCTGAGAACCACATGTCGCCTCTGGACCTTGTTGGGTGGGTACACAATCACACACACACCATATAATGTGTGTACATAGATGTGCATGTTATACATCCTTTATTATACAAATATGTATTATACATATTGTACCCAAATAAATATATTGCACATAATTTATATATAGACAAATATGTGTGGAAGTGAGACATAATGTACATGTATAACATGTATTTATATATTAATACGCACATGTATTTATAAATATGCACCACTCTTATGGCAGAAAGTGAAGAGGAACTAAAAAGCTTCTTGATGAAAGTCAAAGAGGACAGTGAAAAAGTTGGCTTAAAGCTCAACATTCAGAAAACGAAGATCATGGCATCTAGTCCCATCACTTCATGGGAAATAGATGGGGAAACAATGGAAACAGTGGCAGACTTTATTTTGGGGGGCTCCAAAATCACTGCAGATGGTGACTGCAGCCATGAAATTAAAAGACGCTTACTCCTTGGAAGGAAAGTTATGACCAACCTAGATAGTATATTGAAAAGCAGAGATATTACTTTGCCAACAAAGGTCCATCTAGTCAAGGGTATGGTTTTTCCAGTGGTCATGTATGGATGTGAGAGTTGGACTGTGAAGAAAGCTGAGCACCAAAGAATTGATGCTTTTGAACTGTGGTGTTGGAGAAGACTTTTGAAAGTCCCTTGGACTGCAAGGAGATCCAACCAGTCCATCCTAAAGGAGATCAGCCCTGGGTGTTTACTGGAAGGACTGATGCTAAAGCTGAAACTCCAGTACTTTGGCCACCTCATGCGAAGAGTTGACTCATTGGAAAAGACCCTGACGCTGGGAGGGATTGGGGGCAGGAGAAGGGGATGACAGAGGATGAGATGGCTGGATGGCATCACCGACTTGATGCACATGAGTTTGAGTGAACTCTGGGAGTTGGTGATGGACAGGGAGGCCTGGTGTGCTGTGATTCATGGGGTCGCAAAGAGTCAGACACGACTGAACGACTGAACTGAACTGAACTGAACTGAAGCACATGTAATATGTAGGTAAGGGGCTTTCCTGGTGGCTCAGATAGTAAAGAATCTGCCTGCAATGCAGGACACCTGGGTTCAATCCCTATGTCGGGAAGATCCCCTGGAGAAGGAAATGGCTATCCACTCCAGTATTCTTGCCTGGAGAATTCCATGGACAGAGGAGCCTACAGTCCACGTGGTCACAAAGAGTCAGACATGACTGAGCAACTAACAGTTTCACAATATTTAGGTAAGCGTGCTCACAAGTACTGCATAGAATGACCTCAATCCTGTTGATTATGTTATTCAAATTTTGCCCTATTTCTTGTTAGCTCCTTGATTTCTAAAAGAAAGATCTTAAACATTACTGTGATTTTGCCCATTTCTCCTGGAATTTCTATCAATTTTGCATTTCACATTTTAAAAGATATGATGCTGGATGGAAGTTTGTGTTTGGTTGAGTCTTGACTCTTGTGACCCCATGGACTATAGCCTGCCAGCCTCCTCTGTCCATGGGATTCCCTAGGTAAGAATCCTGGAGTGGGTTGCCATTTCCTTCTCCAGGGGATCTTCCAGGGACTGAACCCACTTCTCCTACACTGGCAGGCAGGGTCTTTACCACTGAGTCACCTGGGAAGATAGATAGCAGTTCACAAAACTGCTACCGTCTTAATGGATTGGTACTTTTTCCCCCACTCAAATTCCCCTTTGTTCTTAAAAGGACAAACTCAAACCTTAAGTTCTGTTCTCTGCTGGACCTACATCCACACTTTTTCTTTGGAGAGTGTTTGGTAGGCTGACTCCCTACTATTGTCAGCTAAAACATGTCTCTTTGGGGTGATAGAGGAAGATATACAGAAAAGAAGAGAAATTTCTTGTTATCCTTTATCCCCATATGAGACTCACACTTTGTGTGTGTCATAATTGCTAATACGTTTTGATTATCTTCTGCCATCTTATTCCATGTGAAGCATCTTCTACTGCTATTTTCTCTGTTTGACTAAGTTTCTGCTTGGTTCCTCGGGTGGTTTGATGTTATTCCTTTCTCTCCATCCTCTGGAGGTTACCTGGGCTGTGATATACATTTGCAGGTCTCACTGCCTGCGTTCTTCCCCCAGCTCTGTGACAGTCAGCATCTATTTCTTCCCTGTGACAAGAGGAGACCTTATCTCTACTTGTATTGGCTGCGTTCATTCCTCTGCCAGTTCCCAGGGACACAAGCTGGGATTTCCACAAGAACGATCATTAAATTTTCTTATATCATGCCTCAGCAGAGATAAAACTTAGTCCTACATTTAGTAGTTTCTTTGCTTCCGCAGAGCTCAATCTATGTGTGAAATGGGTCCTTCCCTCTCATGTTCTCTGCCCGCCTTTTGTCTGTAGAAAAACATTAGCCATGAACAAATTTAATCAGAGAAGTGAAAAAATACAAAAGCAGAGGATAACAGTCAAATGGGACAAAAATAAAAATAGTCAGGAAGCTGAGTCAAGGACCTTTAGCTCTTCCTCCGGTGCTATAGAGAATATTCTGAGCCATCATCTCCTGTGAGCTGTCCTGTAGATACAGAAACCCCTACCAGGTGGAGAAGTTAACTACTGATGCATAATGACCAGAGTGTAGCTATGACATAAGCTGCCACAGTTCCAAGAACTGGCCTCAAGGAAATGGGAACAAGCTGACCCTGGAACTGAAGATTAATGTACTTGAGACAATCAGGGTGACGCTGCTCAGACCACTGAAGACCAATCATCAGATGATAGTCAGAGCTGCTGCTGTTTCTGTGTGGAGTCCCTCCCTCTGTCCACGAACGCTCTTGCCACTGATTGTCAGTAAAGCGGGGGAAGTCAGCTTTTGGACAGGTGTCCACCCTTCCCCCCACCCCTCTTGCTAGCATCCAAAATAAAACAAACTTTCCTTTCCACCAAACTGGCCTCTTTATTGTCTTTTGAGCAGTGAGCAGCTGGGTCCCACTTTTGCTTACGTGTGTGTTTGTGTGATGGACTAAATGTCTGTGTTGTTTAGTTGCTAACTCACGTCCAACTCTTTTGTGACCCCAACGGACTACAGCCCACCAGGCTCCTCCACCCATTGGATTTCCCAGGCAAGAGTACTGGAGTGAGTTGCCATTTCCTTCTCCAGGGGATCTTCCCGACCCTGGGATCGGGCCCACGTCTCCTGCATTGCAGGTAGATTCTTTACCACTGAGCCACCAGGGAAGCCAGGTGTTTGTGTCCTGTTTGCGTTGGACACCTGTTTGCATCCCTTCCCCAAATCCCTGTGTTGAAGCTCCAATCCCATGTGGCTGTATTTGGAGCAAGGACCTCTAAGGAAGTAAGGTTAAATGAGGTCATAGGGTGGGACCCAGACATGGCGGCATTAGTGCCCCTGTAAGAGGAGAACTAGAGACCCCTCCTTCCCTGCACACTCCAAGGAAAGACCACATGAGGATGTAGAGTGAGGCGGCCAGGGACAAGCAGAGGCCAAGGCTTCAGCAGGAACCACCCTACCCACACCTGACCTCCTCTCCCAGCCTCTAGAACTGTGGGAGAGTGAGTGGCCCGGCTGCGGTCCTTTGTTACACAGCCCAAGCTAACTAAGACAGTGTGTTTCGCTTTTCTATAATTCTTCTTTGAGAAGTTCTTTCGGAAAGGATGCATTAGAAGCACGTTTCAGACAGTAAAGAATCTGCCTGCAATGCAAGAGACCCAGGTTTGATCCCTGGGAGGGGGAAGAGCCCCTGGAGAAGGGCATGGCCACCCACTCTCATATTCTTGCCTGGAGAATTCCATGGATAGAGGAAGAGTGAATTACTGTCCATGGGGTCACAGAGAGTTGGACACGACTGAGCGAGTAACTTTCTTTATGAGTTTTAAATGTACTTTATTTGGTGCTGCCACTTAAGCGCTAGTTTGGCTGGATCTGTAATTCTAGATGGAAAAAAAACAAAAAACAAGTACCCCACAGTGCCTGAGCACCTGCAGGGCAGGGGCAGGAGAAGGCATGAGCGGCTGAGCCCCAGGTTGGAGGCTGGAGCTGGGGTCTAGAAAAATGAGGAAGAGGGAAGGTGTGTGTGTGTTGGGAAGGTTGTTGACTGGAGAAGCAGTCATGAGTTTGGACTAGGGGGCTGCGAGGTGTCCACTGGAGACCCCCTTGGGCCCTGGGAAGCTTGGCTGTGGCTGGACGAGGTCTTGTGACTCAGACACAATCCCCCACTACTGCTCATGTCTGCAACTCCATCTGAGGGACAAACAAAAGACCAGTAATGCTGGTGGGGAGGGTGGGATTGGTGCAGGGTTTGCATAGCATCCTAAGGCTGCAGACGGTCTGTGAGTTGCTGATGCTAAACTGGGTGGCCCCTCAGCCCACACCCATGATCCACTCCTCCCTGGAGGAGGGAGGAGGGAGCACCACGTGCAGGAGAGGTCCTACCCCCGGTGCTTCTGCATCCTCCCCGCCTGGACCCGGGATGGCACACAGGCAGAGACCTCTGCAACTCAGGAGGAGGTGGGAACTTGCCTTCCTGCCCCACCATGGGGCTCAGCCCTGACGGTCAGGGGAACTGGAGTCCCAGGCTGCCCCAGGCCAGGTGAGGGCCCAAGTTAGGGCCCAGTGGAGGCCCTCCTGGGGCCATGGGCCTGAGGAGGAGGCCACAGGGAGCGCTGACCCTTCAGGGAGCGCTGGCCTGGGGCAGATGCCCCGCTGGTGGTGGACGTGCTGCTCAGAGGATGTTGCCAGGAGGGTGTCCACAGGCCACCAGCAGGCTCGGGAGAGGCAGTGTTGGCTGGCGGAGTCCCAGTGGCCACCTCAACCCTGAGGCCCAGCCTTATGGCCAGAGCCTGCCTGTGCTCTGCTCAGCTCTCCTCCCAGAGCTCCCCAGTGTCTCCAGTTCATGAGCTGGCCATGAGGGGCAGACACTCCCAGTGGGCCGTAGATGGACCAGCCCCGCCGGCCCCCACAGGGCCACGCAGGCTGCGTCTCTGGTCAGTAGTAGGCCCCGAACAAGGCGGCCACTTTCTGGAGGATGACCTTGTGGTTGTCATACATGGGGATGCGCTCATCCACCACCTGCCAGCGAATGGCCATCCCCTCGTCACAGGAGTGCAGATGCTGTGGAAACAGACGTGAGTCCTGAGTCCCTCCCGAGCGGCCCTGCCCTCACCCCCACACCCCGAATCCGTAGATGGCAGGAGGGCGGTGGGGACCCCAAGGCCCAGCTCCCAGCCCTGCTACAGACTAGCTAGCGACCGCTGCCTTTGTACTTCTACTGAATGGTGCTAAGATCACCCGCTTCAGGCACAAATCAGAAAATGCTTGTGAAGCCCTAGAAACCTTGAAAGCGTGGGGGGTGGGTGGGTATAGCCTTATTCTGCGGTTTTCTGTCCTGTGGACAAGGCCTGTGTTTTGTTCCCTCGGACTTCCCAGCCCAGTTCCAGATTTGGGGTCTGTAGGGGGATCAAAGTACACAGGACGATATCCCCATAAGATTGCATGAACCAGCCTCACCTGGGCACAAGCCTGGAGGCCCCAGGGTCCCCCTCTGCCCCACCCACCTGCTGCTGCCCTCTGGCCTCTCCTGGTTGTTCCCACGGACCCTCTGGTACAACTCAAACTCCACAGCCCCTTTCTCTGGTCCCAGCCAGCTCTGGCCCCAGGCCAGGGAACCCCTCAGACCCCGCCCTGCAGGCCCCAGGGCCCCTCCAGAGCACCAGTGGCCCCAGCCCCTGTTCTTCCAAGCTTGAAACCCAGGCCACATACAGAGTTCAGTCTCTTGAGCTCCACATCACTCTGGTCTGGGAAGTGGATGCTCACAGCCACCGTCTCGATCCAGGCATTGTCCGTGTTCCTGGGGTCATCCATGTATCCTTTGTATACCTAGGAGGTAGCAAAGGTGTGATGGACCCCCAGTCCCCTGGTTTTCTCCCCGAGGGAGGGCCCCAAGCCTTCTCTGGGTCTGGGCCACTGTGAGCACAGCTGTTCACTATGCTCGAGCCCCACCTGGCCTCTCCCTGCCTCGTCCTCCTGCCCCCAGCACAGCCTTCAACTTGGCTGACCCATCACAGGGGCCCACAGCCTCACTCATCACCTTCTTGGTCTTTAGCCTGGCATTCAGACCTGCCTCGACTGCCCTTGGAAGGATTCAAAAGGACGGGTGGACCTCCAGACAGTATGCTAAGTGAAAGAAGCCAGATACAGAAGGCTGCACGCTAAATGACTCCACTGACAATAAATGTCCAGGACAGGCAAATCCACAGAGACAGAAGGCAGCCTCGTGGGCGCCAGGGGCTGGAGGGGGTGGGTGAACGGGTGACTGCTCAAGGGTACAGGCTCCCTTTTGGGGGTGACAGCACATTCTTGAGCTAGACAGAGGTGGGGACCACACCAGGCTGTCTATGCACCAAACGCCACTGAATTGCTCACTTCAGAAAGGCTCATATGTGTTGTTTAGATTTAACCTCAACAAATAAAGTTTAATTATTTTTTACTAAGTAGAGAAAAGAGAGAAGGTGATGCTCCCTCAGGGGCTGCAGTGGACAAATCACGCAGAACTGCTGGGTTTGTAGGTCAAGCCGTAAATCTCAGCAACTGCCTACTTCATCCTGAGATTCAACAGAGGCAGAACCAACAACTCAGACACCCCCTTGGAGGACTGCGTAAATAAATCATGGCGCGGAATGCTACGTGGTTGTGAAAAAGAGCAAGGTGGATTCGGAAATACAGAACTAGATCTACAGCCTTTGCAAATTCACTGAAAAAGCAAGTTATGTGTTTGTGCCCAGCTGTGCTCAAGGCAAGAGTAAATGTGAGCCAGACACCAGGTCTGCCCTGGCCCAAGAGCCCTCCTTGATCTTGGGAGAAAGCCCAGACAGGGAAGGAAGGTGAGGGGCCCAGAGCCAGGCCACATGGTCCCAGGTCTCCCTCCAGGAGCTGTGGGCAGTGAGCTTGGAGCAGGCTCCCCACCCAGCTCCTGCAGCCTGCCCAGCAGCCAGCATGACCACACATCCCAGAGCCCAAAGCACAGGTGGGAGCAAAGTGGAAGAGCCACCTCACCTCCACGCCCTGAGTCAGCAGTCTCTCGAAGGAAGACCAGAACTCTCTTCGCAGGACCTGCTTTAGCTTTCGGGGCAGCGTCTCTCCTGGCTCCCGGGAGCCCTGAGTAGAGAGGGAGGTGGGGGCAGGTGGGCATGACAGTTTGGGATCTGTGTCCTCTGGCCACTCACTCAGCATGGGCAGTGAGCCAGCCCCCTGGAGCCTCAGGCGGATGAGCCTCTGGCAGCAGCTGCCTCGGGGCCAGAGTGACATTGCCTAGAGCCCATTGTCCATGTCAGCCCGTGAGGCCAGGTGTCATAGCCTTCGAGGGGTACCGGGCACCGTGAAGGAGCCAGCGCCCTGAACTCTGCCACCTGGCCACCAGCCAGAGGGCTGCGTCTCGTGTGTGCACATCCCCACCCCACCTCCAGCCTCGGCTCCAGTGTGCTGGGCTCCTTGCCGCTCCTGACTCACCCTGCCCTGACACAGGCCTGCACCTGCACTCTCCTCTCCACCCGTCTAGGGCACCTCTCATCCACACCACATCTACTGCTCCAGCCTGGGAGACTTCCTGCCCCACACTGCCTGGGGTGGCGGGAACTTCAGCTGTCCCTCAGGGGACACTGCACGGAAGATGTCAAGAGAAACTGGAGAGGGAGGTTGAAGGGTGCTGGAGAATCCTCGGGGGGAGACGGCCCAGCCTGGGCTCACCTTCCCTCACCTGGAGGGCACAGCGGTTGTGGCTGCAGGAGCTGGACCACCCAGAGCCCTGGAATCCTGGCTGGGGTCTGAAGACCCTCAGG
>SJYW01055758.1:58123-83969 GCA_006410735.1 Raphicerus campestris | reverse complement strand
AAAGAGGACAGTGAAAAAGTTGGCTTAAAGCTCAACATTCAGAAAACGAAGATCATGGCATCTAGTCCCATCACTTCATGGGAAATAGATGGGGAAACAATGGAAACAGTGGCAGACTTTATTTTGGGGGGCTCCAAAATCACTGCAGATGGTGACTGCAGCCATGAAATTAAAAGACGCTTACTCCTTGGAAGGAAAGTTATGACCAACCTAGATAGTATATTGAAAAGCAGAGATATTACTTTGCCAACAAAGGTCCATCTAGTCAAGGGTATGGTTTTTCCAGTGGTCATGTATGGATGTGAGAGTTGGACTGTGAAGAAAGCTGAGCACCAAAGAATTGATGCTTTTGAACTGTGGTGTTGGAGAAGACTTTTGAAAGTCCCTTGGACTGCAAGGAGATCCAACCAGTCCATCCTAAAGGAGATCAGCCCTGGGTGTTTACTGGAAGGACTGATGCTAAAGCTGAAACTCCAGTACTTTGGCCACCTCATGCGAAGAGTTGACTCATTGGAAAAGACCCTGACGCTGGGAGGGATTGGGGGCAGGAGAAGGGGACGACAGAGGATGAGATGGCTGGATGGCATCACCGACTTGATGCACATGAGTTTGAGTGAACTCTGGGAGTTGGTGATGGACAGGGAGGCCTGGTGTGCTGTGATTCATGGGGTCGCAAAGAGTCAGACACGACTGAACGACTGAACTGAACTGAACTGAACTGAAGCACATGTAATATGTAGGTAAGGGGCTTTCCTGGTGGCTCAGATAGTAAAGAATCTGCCTGCAATGCAGGACACCTGGGTTCAATCCCTATGTCGGGAAGATCCCCTGGAGAAGGAAATGGCTATCCACTCCAGTATTCTTGCCTGGAGAATTCCATGGACAGAGGAGCCTACAGTCCACGTGGTCACAAAGAGTCAGACATGACTGAGCAACTAACAGTTTCACAATATTTAGGTAAGCGTGCTCACAAGTACTGCATAGAATGACCTCAATCCTGTTGATTATGTTATTCAAATTTTGCCCTATTTCTTGTTAGCTCCTTGATTTCTAAAAGAAAGATCTTAAACATTACTGTGATTTTGCCCATTTCTCCTGGAATTTCTATCAATTTTGCATTTCACATTTTAAAAGATATGATGCTGGATGGAAGTTTGTGTTTGGTTGAGTCTTGACTCTTGTGACCCCATGGACTATAGCCTGCCAGCCTCCTCTGTCCATGGGATTCCCTAGGTAAGAATCCTGGAGTGGGTTGCCATTTCCTTCTCCAGGGGATCTTCCTGACCCAGGGATTGAACCCACTTCTCCTACACTGGCAGGCAGGGTCTTTACCACTGAGTCACCTGGGAAGATAGATAGCAGTTCACAAAACTGCTACCGTCTTAATGGATTGGTACTTTTTCCCCCACTCAAATTCCCCTTTGTTCTTAAAAGGACAAACTCAAACCTTAAGTTCTGTTCTCTGCTGGACCTACATCCACACTTTTTCTTTGGAGAGTGTTTGGTAGGCTGACTCCCTACTATTGTCAGCTAAAACATGTCTCTTTGGGGTGATAGAGGAAGATATACAGAAAAGAAGAGAAATTTCTTGTTATCCTTTATCCCCATATGAGACTCACACTTTGTGTGTGTCATAATTGCTAATACGTTTTGATTATCTCCTACCATCTTATTCCATGTGAAGCATCTTCTACTGCTATTTTCTCTGTTTGACTAAGTTTCTGCTTGGTTCCTCGGGTGGTTTGATGTTATTCCTTTCTCTCCATCCTCTGGAGGTTACCTGGGCTGTGATATACATTTGCAGGTCTCACTGCCTGCGTTCTTCCCCCAGCTCTGTGACAGTCAGCATCTATTTCTTCCCTGTGACAAGAGGAGACCTTATCTCTACTTGTATTGGCTGCGTTCATTCCTCTGCCAGTTCCCAGGGACACAAGCTGGGATTTCCACAAGAACGATCATTAAATTTTCTTATATCATGCCTCAGCAGAGATAAAACCTAGCCCTACATTTAGTAGTTTCTTTGCTTCCGCAGAGCTCAATCTATGTGTGAAATGGGTCCTTCCCTCTCATGTTCTCTGCCTGCCTTTTGTCTGTAGAAAAACGTTAGCCATGAACAAATTTAATCAGAGAAGTGAAAAAATACAAAAGCAGAGGATAACAGTCAAATGGGACAAAAATAAAAATAGTCAGGAAGCTGAGTCAAGGACCTTTAGCTCTTCCTCCGGTGCTATAGAGAATATTCTGAGCCATCATCTCCTGTGAGCTGTCCTGTAGATACAGAAACCCCTACCAGGTGGAGAAGTTAACTACTGATGCATAATGACCAGAGTGTAGCTATGACATAAGCTGCCACAGTTCCAAGAACTGGCCTCAAGGAAATGGGAACAAGCTGACCCTGGAACTGAAGATTAATGTACTTGAGACAATCAGGGTGACGCTGCTCAGACCACTGAAGACCAATCACCAGATGATAGTCAGAGCTGCTGCTGTTTCTGTGTGGAGTCCCTCCCTCTGTCCACGAACGCTCGCTCTTGCCACTGATTGTCAGTAAAGCGGGGGAAGTCAGCTTTTGGACAGGTGTCCACCCTTCCCCCCACCCCTCTTGCTAGCATCCAAAATAAAACAAACTTTCCTTTCCACCAAACTGGCCTCTTTATTGTCTTTTGAGCAGTGAGCAGCTGGGTCCCACTTTTGCTTACGTGTGTGTTTGTGTGATGGACTAAATGTCTGTGTTGTTTAGTTGCTAACTCACGTCCAACTCTTTTGTGACCCCAACGGACTACAGCCCACCAGGCTCCTCCACCCATTGGATTTCCCAGGCAAGAGTACTGGAGTGAGTTGCCATTTCCTTCTCCAGGGGATCTTCCCGACCCTGGGATCGGGCCCACGTCTCCTGCATTGCAGGTAGATTCTTTACCACTGAGCCACCAGGGAAGCCAGGTGTTTGTGTCCTGTTTGCGTTGGACACCTGTTTGCATCCCTTCCCCAAATCCCTGTGTTGAAGCTCCAATCCCATGTGGCTGTATTTGGAGCAAGGACCTCTAAGGAAGTAAGGTTAAATGAGGTCATAGGGTGGGACCCAGACATGGCGGCATTAGTGCCCCTGTAAGAGGAGAACTAGAGACCCCTCCTTCCCTGCACACTCCAAGGAAAGACCACATGAGGATGTAGAGTGAGGCGGCCAGGGACAAGCAGAGGCCAAGGCTTCAGCAGGAACCACCCTACCCACACCTGACCTCCTCTCCCAGCCTCTAGAACTGTGGGAGAGTGAGTGGCCTGGCTGCGGTCCTTTGTTACACAGCCCAAGCTAACTAAGACAGTGTGTTTCGCTTTTCTGTAATTCTTCTTTGAGAAGTTCTTTCGGAAAGGATGCATTAGAAGCACGTTTCAGACAGTAAAGAATCTGCCTGCAATGCAAGAGACCCAGGTTTGATCCCTGGGAGGGGGAAGAGCCCCTGGAGAAGGGCATGGCCACCCACTCTCATATTCTTGCCTGGAGAATTCCATGGATAGAGGAAGAGTGAATTACTGTCCATGGGGTCACAGAGAGTTGGACACGACTGAGCGAGTAACTTTCTTTATGAGTTTTAAATGTACTTTATTTGGTGCTGCCACTTAAGCGCTAGTTTGGCTGGATCTGTAATTCTAGATGGAAAAAAANTGTGCTGTGCCCCGGGGCGCCTCAGGCCCCCCTTACCATTGCTCCAGGGTGCCTCAGAGCCCCCCTTACCATCCACCCTGGAGTGCCTCAGGCCCTCCCCTTACCATCCGCTTCACGATGATAATCTTGGGCCCCAGCGTCTTGCTGATGGTGAAGATGTGCATGAGCCGCAGGCAGAACATGGTGAAGTCCAGGGAGAGGATGATGCGCCCGGTGTACAGCAGCGAGGGCATGAGTCTGCATGGGAGCAGGGCCTCAGCTGGCCACCCCGGCCTGGCCCCAGGCCCCTGCCCAGCTGCCCCGGCCCCGTATACAGCCTGACGGGGAGCAGGGCCTCAGCTGGCCACCCCGGACCTGGCCCCAGCCCCCTGCCCAGCTGTCCCGGACCCATGAACAGCCTGACGGGGAGCAGGGCCTCAGCTGGCTGCCCTGGGCCTGGCCCTAACCCCTTGCAGCTGCCCTGGCCCCACGTATAGCCTGACGGGGAGCAGGGCCTCAGCTGGCTGCTGCAGGTCTGGCCCCAGCCCCTTGTGACCCCAGACCCCGAAACACTAAAACTGGGTGTAAGTTCAGGGGCAGAGCCTCTAGGAGGGCCCAGAAGCCCAGGCTCAGGCAGAGAAGCTGGGCCTCATGGGCACCCCGGGAAGCAGCAGGCTGGCCCAGCCCCTCTTGCTCATGAAGGGGTCACGCAGGGCAGACATGTGGCTTTGATGGGCTGTGGCGATGTCAGGGCCCCCGGATGGGACACAGGCACTCCTACCAGACAGCTCCCCGACAGAGCCCATGTCTCTGCCCTGGCTCCTCCCTGTCTCCGCGTGGGCAAGGCACCCTCGGCACAGACATATCCAGAGAGGTGCTGAAACCGTGAGGGGCCCCAGCTCCCAGCCTCACCCCAGCACAGCCCTGTGGGGGCTGCTCCCCTGATGGGATGGGAGGGCCACCAGGAGGGGAGGCCACTCACCGGCAGGTCAGCCCCGCAATGAAGAGCAGGATTGCGCACACGTCCAGCTTGTTCCAGAAGTCACTGAAGTACACGAGCACCGCCTTCCGCAGCCCATTCCCGTCAGGGTCATAGAAGAGCTGGAGAGGGGAGCATGGACATGTGGGGCTGTGGGTCATCCTTCTCAGTTCCCCACCAGCAAACCGGTGCCACTTCCTGGGCAGCTGAGAGTTGGGGAGGGGCTGCTGGCCAGAGAGGTGGCCCCCGCTGAGCCCAGCTCCCCTGCCAAGAGGGGACCCCCCACATTTTGCAGTGTCCTTCACAGGGGAGCCAGGGACTCACAAAGCCCAGGACACCACTCAGTGATGTCACCCTTGGGGTGATAAGAGAGAGTTTCAAGCAAAAACCAATGTCTTGAGGGGGTCGGGTGGAGGAGGGTGGGAGCGGCTGGTAGACCACAGACCACACTTTCCAAGGGGCCTCGCCCGGCTCTCAGTGCCCACGTGGGGCTCACTGTGCATGGCATGGGGCCAAGGGTCACCATGAGAAAGTGACTGAGCCCAGGATGCTCCTGGGGGTAGGAGGGTCTGCGGATGGAGTGGGAGCGGGCTGGCCCACCTGCCGCAGCTCCTCGCACACCAGGGAGAAGAGCCAGACATAGATGAGGTACTCGCAGCCAGAGGGCTGGGGCTGGAAGTCCACCATGAGCACGTAGGCAAACAGGCAGAGGAAGGCGAAGTAGGACAGGATGTTCATGTGGAAGACGACCACGGGCGCGCTGAAGAAGGCGCGGACGCGGGCCAGGCACCCCTTCGCCTGCTGCCGCCTGTTCCTGTGGAAGACATGGGCAGGGGAGACCACGGCCATTAAGGGCCAGCTCAGCCATGGGTCACACCACAGAAGGGAGGCCCAGGACTTGCGGCTGGCCACCTACCCTGCATGCATGGCTGTGGCAGGGGCTCAGCCACATGGCCCTGAAAAGGGGTCCCCGAAGGGCCCTTGGGTTCCTTTAGGGCTATCCAAAAATCCTCAGGCCATGGTGGGACTCGCCCCCAGTGGCTACTGGGTGACGGCAGTTCTCACCCCTCCCCAGCATGAATCCCCTCCATCCTGGGACTGGTGGCAGTAGTGAAGACCCCCAGAGGGGGCATTTGGGAAGGGAGATCTGGTCCCAAGCCCCAGCGGCCCCGCAGCCGGGCCAGCACCTGAAGGAGATGAGGCCAGTGTAGAGCAGAGGGAAGGCCAGCATGCACAGCAGCACGCGCCAGAGCCCGTTGTCCACGCTGAGCTGCCCCCACCACACCTTGGTCAGGTAGGCCTGTGGACAGAGGGAGGGCTTCAAGGCGAAGGGCCCCCACCCGCCCTGACCCTGTGCTCCCTGAGACTCCCGAGGAGGAGCGACTCTGCAGGCTCAAGCACGGCACTCTGCCAGGCCCACAGGTGACGTGATGGGCAGCGCAGGGCAGCTCTGGTCCAGTCCTGAGTCTGCCAACGCAGGAAGAGGGCTTTGGGGGCAGGACCAGGCTCTCCCAGACCAGAAAGTGGGGCTCAAACCCGGAGCTGGGCTCTGTCTCCCTGCCCCACTCTCACCAGCTGGCCCCCTGAGCTCTCCCTGGGGGTGGGCGGTGTGGGCAGAACTCCCCCACCAAGCCCCTGGGATCCAGCATGGCCAACTCAGCATGTGGTGACAGAATGAGGCTGTGCTCCAAGGAAGCACCAGGGCTCTGAGGGCCCCCGGTGCACTACACGTCTCATGTCAGCAAGGCAACGCCAGAGTCCTGGGCTTGCTGCTCCAGGGGGATGTCCCGCCGCCTCCATGCATCCCTTCTGAGATCCCAGGTAGCAGGGGTCGGGGGAGCTGAGGCCTGGCCCTGGAGGCCTGCTGGGGGCTCCCAGGTAGGGACATCCATCCCGTGCAGAGGTGAGCCACCGCCTTCACAACTAACCAGGCGCTATCACTCAGCATCGGCTCTCTCCTTGGCAAACAGGAGAGGGTGTGCCTGTCTGCAGCAGGTGACCGATGGCCAGCGCCATCCGTGGGTGCCCACAGGACCTGACATAGGGACCTCCTGTGCTGTCCACGTGCACAAGAGGCTGCATCTGCTCCTGCAGCACCAAGACAGGTATTTCTGGAAGGAGGCCCCCAGAACATCACCTGGATGCCCCCGTGAGACACGAACTTCATGTCCTTGGCCTCCAGGGCCAGCTGCAGGCAGGTGGTCCTGCCCCAGGCCTCTGACGCGCGGACCAGCAGCTTCTGAGCCCTCTCTTCATCCCTCCGGTAGCACTCAGTGAAGACCCCTGGATGGGAGAAGGTCTTGTCACAGCAGCCGGATCCTCACCAGGGGGAGCAGCAGACAGTGGCGGAGCGTGGCCCCTCCAGACAGCACAGCGTGTACAGGGATGGGGCGAGGACCCCAGGGTCACCCATGAGGGCCCGGGTCTGAGGCTGCGACCCCAGAAGCTCACCAATGGCTCTCTGTTCATACTCGTCTGCAAGCGCCAGCATCTCCTCTAAGCTGTCCGTGTCCTCCTCCTCCTTGGACAACTCCTTTAGGATCTTGCTGCAGGCCAAGGCTGCGGCGATGCAGTCCTGGCTCTGGGTTCCCAGGGGAGCCACCATAAGGCTGTGGATGGTCCTGCCCCAGGACCCCCAACACACCACCACCCAGGCTGATGAGAACAGAGGCCCTGAGGCAGCACAGGCTGCGGGACGAGGACTCAGTGTGGCTCCTTCTACATAAACCTCTGGGCTCACCCCAGGTCACATGCAAGCCCTGCTGCTGGTCAGTCTCCTGCACAGGCCAGGCAGCCCCCTTGCTCCCCAAGAACAGACTGGACACAGGCACTCAAACAGCCTCACTGGTACAAGGCCCAGAGCTCTCTAGGCATCTGGTCAACCCCATGTAAGGAGCACTCCCAAAGAGGAGAAATGAGGACCTGGCCATCACATGGTCCTGTCCAAGGCCAAGGACCTCACCCTCAGTGCCATCCCCAGGCCCAGGCACCAGAGGGAGGCCAAGAGAATCTCACAGGAGGCTCTCAATACCCAGCCCAGAGGCGCTGGCTCTGAGGCAGCACTGGTCCAGGTGAGGGGTTGGTGTCAGAGCCTGGAAACCTGAGTTTGGTTTTTCTGGCCAATAAGCCCCATCGGACATACTTGAGGCCACAGTCAGGTTGGCTGTGTCGCCCACCCTCTCCCCCAAGCACCTTGAGAGAGCGCATACCTCCAAGCTCAGTGAGGGTTGGGGGAGGGGTGTCACCAGAGCCTTGCCAGGACCCTGAGGGAGTGGGCTCTGAGAGCAGCCTGGAAATGCTGACTCAGAAAAGCAAGGCCTCTCTGAGAAAAATTATGAAACTTTACTTTCCTATTAAGAGGGAAGCCAGCTTGAAATAAAGGAGAGGGGAGTCCTGGCCTGCAGTGTTCTGCTTCTTAGGGAGCCGCCTAGCCAGTCCCAACCATGGGTGATAAAGCCCCATGGAGGCCCAATGACTAGTGGTCACCCAGCCAGTCCCCTTCATTGGTGATAAAGTCCCATGCAGGTCCAGTGACCAGGAGCTGCCTGGCCAGTCCCCTTCATTGAAAATGAAGCCATACTCAGGCCCAGTTACCAGGAGCCGCCCAGCTGACTGGTGGGAGTTCCCAGACAGCCCAGCGACAGCCTTGGATGACAGGATCTGGGAAGCACCCATTTTAGTAACAGATCATGCATGAGCCCCCCAACTATCAATGGGAAGAGAAGCGGCCCCTCCAGAGGGGGGAACGTGCCTACAGAGTGCACTGACCCGGGCAGCCATGGGGCTGGAGCCCTGTCACTGGTCCACTGATAGTTGCAGTCTGCTGACCTGAGCCCAGATGATTTCTGCCAGCTCCCGGCGGTTCTGCACAATGGCCCAAATGAGAAGATCACGGACTGGATCTATGGTGAAGGTAGGTTGGCCTGATGAACGCTTGTACAAGGACTGGCGCCTCACTCTCTGCACCTGTGAGCAGCAGATAGTCAGCACTCCCACCTGGGGCGGGGGGGGCATCTGTTGAGGGTGCAGGACCCGAGCTTGGCCCCACTATCCTTGGAGGACAAGCCCTGAAAGCCACTTTTCCAACAACACTCAGATGGTTCTCATGAACACTCATGCACACTGGGGTTTCTTAAGCACCACTCTGGAGACATGAAGAAACACCCAGAAAATGCAATACTCACTTACCACCTACATTAGACCCCTGCTACTCGCCAGGCATCCCAGCNGAGGCCAAGAGAATCTCACAGGAGGCTCTCAATACCCAGCCCAGAGGCCCTGGCTCTGAGGCAGCACTGGTCCAGGTGAGGGGTTGGTGTCAGAGCCTGGAAACCTGAGTTTGGTTTTTCTGGCCAATAAGCCCCATCGGACATACTTGAGGCCACAGTCAGGTTGGCTGTGTCGCCCACCCTCTCCCCCAAGCACCTTGAGAGAGCGCATACCTCCAAGCTCAGTGAGGGTTGGGGGAGGGGTGTCACCAGAGCCTTGCCAGGACCCTGAGGGAGTGGGCTCTGAGAGCAGCCTGGAAATGCTGACTCAGAAAAGCAAGGCCTCTCTGAGAAAAATTATGAAACTTTACTTTCCTATTAAGAGGGAAGCCAGCTTGAAATAAAGGAGAGGGGAGTCCTGGCCTGCAGTGTTCTGCTTCTTAGGGAGCCGCCTAGCCAGTCCCAACCATGGGTGATAAAGCCCCATGGAGGCCCAATGACTAGTGGTCACCCAGCCAGTCCCCTTCATTGGTGATAAAGTCCCATGCAGGTCCAGTGACCAGGAGCTGCCTGGCCAGTCCCCTTCATTGAAAATGAAGCCATACTCAGGCCCAGTTACCAGGAGCCGCCCAGCTGACTGGTGGGAGTTCCCAGACAGCCCAGCAACAGCCTTGGATGACAGGATCTGGGAAGCACCCATTTTAGTAACAGATCATGCATGAGCCCCCCAACTATCAATGGGAAGAGAAGCGGCCCCTCCAGAGGGGGGAACGTGCCTACAGAGTGCACTGACCCGGGCAGCCATGGGGCTGGAGCCCTGTCACTGGTCCACTGATAGTTGCAGTCTGCTGACCTGAGCCCAGATGATTTCTGCCAGCTCCCGGCGGTTCTGCACAATGGCCCAAATGAGAAGATCACGGACTGGATCTATGGTGAAGGTAGGTTGGCCTGATGAACGCTTGTACAAGGACTGGCGCCTCACTCTCTGCACCTGTGAGCAGCAGATAGTCAGCACTCCCACCTGGGAGGGGGGGCATCTGTTGAGGGTGCAGGACCTGAGCTTGGCCCCACTATCCTTGGAGGACAAGCCCTGAAAGCCACTTTTCCAACAACACTCAGATGGTTCTCATGAACACTCATGCACACTGGGGTTTCTTAAGCACCACTCTGGAGACATGAAGAAACACCCAGAAAATGCAATACTCACTTACCACCTACATTAGACCCCTGCTACTCGCCAGGCATCCCAGCGTTCCTTAGTCTTATGTGATAGTATCAAAGCCTTTTTCTATGGAGTAAAATTCTAAGACAGTCTGTTAATAGATTTATGCTGTGACCTCTTCAGGGGAACTTGCAGTGTCTCCTGCAGAGAAGACCAGCAAGAAGGACCAGAGAGAAAGAGCTACATGTGAGTGGGAGGGCTCTGGCCCCAGACACACTCAGTCTACAGCAACACAGTCTACAGTGATTCCAGGCTTCCTGGCCCATCTGTAAACAAACACATCCTCAGACAATTCCATCCTCCGGAAGCAATTCCCAGAGAACACATTTCCCACATCACACATAAAACTACACGTTAAGTGATTTCAGAAATTGTCTGAAGGCTCATCTTTACGAAACAAAAAAGAAAGAAAAATTAATCCATCTTCTTAAGTTACAGACATGGTTCAATATGAGCTTCCACTTGGGACTTTCATAAGCACTTTCCAACTAGGCATCTTAAATATACTGTAATCAAGAAAACTAGAACCATGAATGTACAGAACCAAGCCACAGCCGCTTTGGTCTCAGGGGTTCGGCACAGCTCACCTAGGACAACGGACGGATTTGAGAGCCTGAAGAAAGTACATAATTTTCTAGCAGGAAGAAAACAAAATCACTGTGATCTGAGAAGGGACAGAAAACCTAAACATCAGGACCATCAGGAAAGATAGAAAGTATCAGAATTACTACCCAAAAAGGCACTGGGCCCTGCTGGACTCCCAGGGGATTCTGCCAAGCGTGTAAGAGGCAGTGAACTCCAGCCTTTCTCAGCCCAGGGCAGAGAAAGAAGAAACTCTTCCCAATATTCTCACAAAGCTAACATAAAATTGATACCAGAACCTGACATATACAACTCTCCCCAAATAAAACTACAATTAAAGACAACATTCCGGCATGTGAAGTCCTCTCAGCCTTGTCTGGTTCTTTGCGACCTCATGGACCGTAGCCTGCCAGGCTCCTCTGTCCATGGGATTTCCCAGGCAACAATACTAGAGTGGGTTGCCATGCCCTCCTCCAGGGGATCTTCCAGATGCAGGGGTTGAACCAACGCTTCTTACATCTCCTGCTTTGGCCAGTGGGTTCTTTACCACTAGTACCACTCAAACCCCTAAAAATGTTGGGAATCCAGCATTGGATTAAATACATGTTACTCTGAAATCAAGCTGAGATTCAAAATAGGGATAAAAAATAATCATGACTTATAATTCACCCAATCATATGTCAAAGAAGAAGAGCATTTCAGCTTCTCAGAAGGCATCTGACAAAGTTCAGCCCTGAGGTGTCATCTGTAAAACCTATTGAATCTTGAGAGGAGTTTCACTCACATAAATATACCACAGATGCCAGCATTACACATAATGTTTAGAAACTGCAGGATCCCCATCAAATAAGGATTCAGACTAGAAAACCCCTCCTATTATTGCCACCCAAGTACGTCCCATGCAGACACAGATGAGCTATGCCGACCTAGCCACACAAACACCAATGGTGTGAGCAGGGCTCAGGGGAAGGGGCACAGGGGACAGCATTTTCCTGCATAATTTTTTGTACTGTTGGAAGTTTTTAGAAAGGGAGCTCCTGTCAACCACTTTCATATGCTGAAGCCCCAACCCTAGTGTGACTGTATTTGGAAATGAGACTTTACACATGGGCTGGATGAAACACAGCTGGAATCAAGACTGCCAGGAGAAATATCAACAACCTCATATATGCAGATGCCACCACCCTTGTGGCAGAAAGAGAACTAAAGAGCCTCCTGATGAAGGTGAAAGAGGAGAGTAAAAAAGCTGGCTTAAAACCCAACATTCAAAAAACTAGGATCATGGCATCTGGTCCCATCACTTCATGGCAAATAGATAGTTTAATAATGGAAACAGTGACAGACTCTATTTTCTTGGGCTCTGAAATCACTGCAGACAGTGACTGCAGCCATGAAATTAAAAGATGCTTGCTTCTTGGAAGAAAAGCTATGACAAACCTAGACATCTTATTAAAAAGCAGAGACATTACTTTGCTGACAAAGGTACATATAGTCAAAGCTGTGGTTTTTTCAAGTAGTATGGGTGTGGGAGTTGGACCATAAAGATGATCGAGTGCCAAAGGATTGATGCTTTTGAACTGTGGTGTTGAATACTCTTGAGAGTTCATTGGACTGCAAGGAGATCCAACCAGTCAATCCTAAAGGAAATCAGTCCTGAATATTCATTGGAAGGACTGAGGCTGAAGTTTTCACTCCAATACTTTGGCCACCTGATATGAAGAGATGACTCATTGGAAAGACCCTACTGCTGGGAAACATTGAGGGCAGTAGGAGAAGGGGACGACAGAGGACAAGATTGTTGGACGGTATTATCAACTCAATGGACATGAGTTTGAGTAAGCTCCAAAAGATGGTGAAGGACAGGGGAGCCTGGTGTGCTGCAGTCCATGGGGTTGCAAAGAATCAGACAACTGAGTGACTGAACAACAACTTTATGCACACGATTAAAGTTAAGGGAGGCCATAGAAGTAGGGCCCTGATCCAACAGGACCCTAGCCTTAGAGTGCCTAGGAGAAAAGGAAGCCATACTGGACGCCCTGAGGATGGAGCCAGAGAGTGCTCAGTCCTCTGCAGGCCAGGAGGAGAGGCCTCACCAGAAGCTCACCTGTCAGCACCAAGACCTTGACTTCCAGTCTCTAGAGAAGGGAAAAGAAGATGCCCACCACGCAACTTGCCCCATCTGTGTAATGACAGCGAGAGCCACCTTTCCCAATAACAATAAAAGCTCGTGTTTCAGAGCTCCAAAGCTGGCCAGCACTCACTCTGATTTTGACACTGGGCACTTGGAGGAGGCGCTGCCGGTCGCTGGAGTGGGGCCGGGAGTACAGCGGCTGCGTGGAGTCCCCGAGGAGCTCCCGGAGCACCTGGGCCACGTGCTGCAGGAGCACGCTGGGGTCCAGGCACTCAGGCTCCCCAGCAAGCACCTTGTCCAGCTTGTCGTGGAACAGGCAGGTGGGCTCCAGGTTCTGGTACAGGTAGAACAGGGTGGCCTGGGAGACAAACTCCTTCAGCTGCACCCCGTTCTCCAGGAAGAGCTTCACGAACTCGGGCTTGTTGGTGATGAGGGCGGCCACCATCATGGGGTACAGCTCTGAGGGCTGAGAGGGGGCCACGGGGGTCATGTACTTGGTCATCAGCCTTCGGGCCCCAGTCTTGGTACCCCCAAGACAGGGATGTCGTCGTCTCCCATTTCGGGAGGAGGAGGCATGCCGGTTGCCCTCACCAAGGACAGGGCCGGAGTCTGGACAAGCCCCAGCAAGCCCCGCCCAGGGCAGCCCCCGGCAATCTCACCTTCCACTGTCGCTCATCGGTGAAGATCTCACTCTGGGCAATGTCCACGCGGTTCCACGCCACCGCCAGCTTCAGCTGGTGGTCCCAGTTCTCATGGCCAAAGTGGTCGAGGCTCCGAGCAGCTGTAGGTAGAATCACATGCATTGGGGACTTCAATCTGGGCTTCAGAGCCACTTCAAAGCCCAACAAAGTCAGGGTGGGGTCAGCAAGCGTCTCCATTGTTTCAGTTGAATAGATAAGGTGCTCAGTCAGTAACCACACCCGCCACCACCACCACGCACATGCCTTCATACAATCACTTTTCCTTTCAGGGTACCATCAGACCATCTCTGGGTTTCCGTCTCCACTCTTGCTTACCCCAGCCCCCAGCCCTGGCCCCAGGTCCTGCCCAAGCCCCCTGCCCTAAGTCTGAAGGAGACACGGCTCTCTGGAAGGCACGTACCTTAACATTCACCTTCAAAGCTTAGGCCACGGAAGCCCTCACATGACCTTCTTTGCCTTGTTTGCAGAACCACCACCTCACCCAGGCTCTCAGTGCAACTATTTGCCCAGCTAGTCTCTGCTCTTTCTGGACTAACATTCTAAAACATGGGTTGTTATTTATTTATTTATTTTTGATGTTGAAATGGGGAAGAAATTTAATGTTAAACAAAAAATACCTTACTACTTATACCAACGGAGTAACCTCACCATCGTGAGTAGTATATCAGATGGAAGGTCATTGTGTAAAAAGAAAAAAAGGAAATAGTCAAGTGGAGGTTTAGCACAGGGTCACCGGAGAACGCAGAGGCAAGTCTGAGAGACGTGAACACTGATGGAGAGGTGAGGCGGGACAGGGCCAGGAAGCCAAGGCTGCTCAGGGGCTGGCAGTGAGCAGCTCTTGGCAGCAGGGAACTCAGGCCAGAGGTAGGCCTTCCAGTGCCAGGCCTGCCAGAGGGACCCCCAGGAAGTGAAGGTTGGTTGTAATCTAGGGAAGAAGAAAAAAGAACTCTGACCCTTACCTCACAACACACAAAGAAAGTAACCTGAGATGAATCACAAATCTACACGTAAAGACTGTGGCTACCGAAGAAAGTGTTTGCAACTGAAGGAAAGAAAAAGATTTCTTGGGTTGTGAAGAACATAAATAATGAAGGGAAAATTTGATAAACTAAAATGTCACCAATAAGCTTTCTTTAGGACTTTCCTGGTGGTCCAGCGTTAAGAATTCAGACTTCCACTGCAGGGGGTTGTGGGTTGGATTCCAATTGGGGAACTAACATCCCACAGGCCATCTGGTGTGGCAAAAAAATGAATAGATACATGTATATCCCTTCTGCTCCCTAAAGATACCTTGGAGGACATATAAAAGCAGACCATGAACCAAGAGAAAACATCCCAGCATATAGGTCCAACACAGGATTTGCACAAGGATATACATCTCACATGCTAGTAAAGTAATGCTCAAAATTCTCCAAGCCAGGCTTCAGCAATACGTGAACCGTGAACTTCCAGATGTTCAAGCTAGTATTAGAAAAGGCAGAGGAACCAGAGATCAAATTGCCAACATCCGCTGGATCATGGAAAAAGCAAGAGAGTTCCAGAAAAACATCTATTTCTGCTTTATTGACTATGCCAAAGCCTTTGACTGTGTGGATCACAATAAACGGTGGAAAATTCTGAAAGAGATGGGAATACCAGACCACCTTACCTGCCTCTTGAGAAATCTGTACGCAGGTCAGGAAGCAGCAGTTAGAAGTAGATGTGGAACAACAGACTGGTTCCAAATAGGAAAAGAAGTACATCAAGGTCGTATATTGTCACCCTGCTTATTATTTAACTTATATGCAGAGCATATCATGAGAAACGCTGGGCNAAGGCAGGAAGAAAAGGGGATGACAGAGAATGAGACGGTTGGATGGTATTACTGACTCAATGGACGTGAGTTTGAGCAAACTCCAGAGAAGGTGAAGGACAGGGAAGCCTGGAGTGCTGCAGTCCATGGGGTCACAAAGAGCTGGACACAACTGAATGACCGAATGACAAGACCTGCCACCAGTCACTGCTCCCTTGAACTTTCACCCTGAGGCGGGGGTGGGCCTCGGCTGGGTCCTCACACCCCAAAGCTTCACTCCACCTCCAGCTCCCGGGCCACCATGCTCAGCCCCACCTGTTTTTCTGCCTTCCCTCACCTCCTTCCTCTCAGCCTGGACACAGCTCTTACCTCTGTACCCTCTATACAGACTTCTCCCACCTAGAGGGCCCCTCATACACCCTGCCTCCACCTCTAAGACCCCAACCTTCCCCATCCCTGAGGATCCTGCTTTCATGTCAACTCCAAAATGCCCAAAATGTCTCTCTTCCCAACCCCACCCCATCCTCCAGCCAAAACCTCTCCCGGATTTAACCTACTCCTGATTCACAGGACGGAGTAGCTACTGCGTGTGTGTGTTGACCGAGTACTAAGTACTTTCCCAGGTGACCCTGCTCCATCCTCTGAGTCTAAGCCCCAGTCACCCCTGATCTGCAGACAAGAGAGCGGGACTGCTGAGAGAGGGCCAGCACTCCTCCTGACACCAGCGATGTGGTGCTGGCTGTGGGTCAGCAAGAAGACCCCCAGGGCAGAAATCTGCATCCTCCTAGGGCTGCACCCATGTACCCACCATGGGGCAGAGCAGCCCCAAGGCTTGTGGAGTGAATCAGTGATCACAGCTCTGGGGGGCCCCTCCCCGCTGAACAGGAGCCACCATCACGGGCAGCCCCCTGGCTGAAGACTGGCATGTATGAAACACCATTGTCAGGCCTTGACTCAGCAATGGATTGATAACACAAGGTCCTTTAAACCTCAGCAGATTAGACCCACTTCTGAGAATCGCCTGAATAATTTACAAGCTAACTGAGGAAAGGCCAAAGGCCTGCCGGCCAATACCCACCAGCTCCACGAAGAGCTGACCTGACGTCCACGGTGAAAACATCCCCCAGGACCTTAAGAGGTCCGCTGAGACCACAAGAAGACAGACGAGAAAGGGTCGCTGTGCTGCCCGTGGAACCTGTCCTGCTCGCCCTGGGCTGCCTGCTGCCCTCCCTCCACCCAGCTCCCATCAGGGGCCCCAACCTCCTGCTTGGTCTTTGGCTGGTGGGCACAGACCGTCCACAAGGCCTGAAATTGGACATGGTTAGAACCAAGCTGCTTCACAGACTTGCCCTGAAAGGCTCACGTCAGGCACTTAAACTGTGAACCTCCAGGAGATTTAACAACCTGGTTTAGCATCTATGGAGTTCAGGACAGACACAGACCCCAACTGCTTTGTCAGCTCCAGCTTACTGTTGGGGAAACCGAGGGTCAGAGAGGCCCTGACTGCCTCCACCCCACAATTAATCCTACCAAGAAACAGGGGTCAGGGGACTTCAGGACAGGTGAGCCCAGGCCCCAGGGGCTCAGAACATGGCTGGACTGCAGGGTCAGTAGGACTACTGAGGCTGGAGGGCGGTGGTGGCGGGGGGTGGGGGGGGATCTCTACCAGCCAAGGGCTTCCTGGATGTCGAGGGCTCACCTAGCCACTCTCCTTCACACCTTCTCCCTCTTTGGAGGCTGGGGCCAGGCCATGCGTCCCTCTGCAGAGCTCAACAGGACCCCCAAAATCTGCACTGGGGATTTGACCAATTCTGAGGCCCATTCCAAATGCCCCAGATGATCCAACTGACTCAAAAGATGTAAAAGAGAAGCTCCTTCTTTCCAGGACTTGGAGAGACATCCCATTTACACTCCTGTACCACCTCCCCTCCCAGCCCAGTAAGAAGCCTGTCTGTAAGGTTTTCAGAAGGAGCCTTGCAAGGTCTTCACCCGCCTGTACCCGGTGTCATCTCCCACTCTAGCCATGGAAGAGCAAAGTACCGATGCGTTTTACAGCAAAATTCCTGAAATGCAGGGCAATCGTGGTCCTGGGCTATAACAGCCACACTCTCCCCACGGGTCAGGAGAAGGGTCCAAGCCAGACCATTCGGGGTGGGGGCACCCATGAGGCTCACTGCTCAGGAGTTGAGGGGATGGGCAGAAAGCCATGTCCCAGAGACCCCCACTCACTCCCTCGACCAGAGCAGCCCACTGTCATCCAGTTCATATCGTAACGTTCCAGAAAAACCTTTGGAATCCAGTGGGCTGGCTAGAAGCTGTCACACTAGAAAGAGAGAAAGAAAAGAGACAATGGAGACAACAGGCTGATGGTTCAGGTCCCAGCCATCCAGACAGCCCGAGTCTAGTCGACAGTGATGAACCAGAGCTGACTGCTCAGTTCTGGCGCCTGGGCTGGGTTTGCGCAGGGTACTAACAGCAGGGAGCTGTGAAGGCAAGCAGAAACCCTCTAGACCTGTGCTCTTTCCCAAGAAGCTAAAATGGTCCCAAAACAAGGAGAGAGGACAGGCAGGCACGCGACGCAAAGCTGAGTCCTCTTTGAGTGATCTGTCCCCGGACGTGTAGCCGCAGGGTCCTCTCGCCTGCTCCCTGTGCTTCCACTCAGCATCTCCCCCCACAGTGGGGTGGGGCTCCCCTCTTTGGGTGGAACTAGCTCCCTCCCAAAATTAGAGTCTCCAAAACCACTGGTGACGGGATTCCCTCTGAAATGCTGGTCCTAGGACAGGCTGGGCCACGGATGCCTCTATCTGGGGGGGCATGTGAAACCACCTCCAGATCACCACATGGTTCCCAGAGCCACTCGGGGGGACCCCATCTGATACATCTACATGTCTCCCCACCTTGACAACCCCAGAAGGTGGGCCCTGCTACCCACTGCCGTCGCTTGCAGCACCCCAGCTGCCTGAATCTGGGCTCCTCACCCCTCTGCCACCCCCAGGGCCTCAGCACCAGCCTCGTGCCCACCCAGTGCACAGGGTCCTCCTTGCGCCCTGTGTTACCTGCCCACCTGGAGTTCTGCAGGCGGAGGCCCAGCACATCCTCCCTTGCAGGGCAGCCTGCTGCCTCAGCCAACAGCTCCCTGCCTGCCCGGCTCACAGCCCCCACCCCTGCAGATGGCTCCCATGCCCAGCCCAGGTCGGCCAGGGCCTCTGAGTCTCAGTTATGCGTGCCCTGGTCCTGCTGGCCAGGCTGACAGCATCTAACCTATGGCTGCAGGTTCACAGCTGGTGACTGACGCATCCATCAGCCTCACCTTTTTGGTCCACTCCACGATCTTACTTTCAGTGAAGGCCTCAAACATCCCCTGGAAGAACATGCTCAGTTTTTGCTGAATCAGGGAGATCGTGATCTCAGAGATGGGCAGGCCGGCTACCTGCGCGATGACGTCAGCCACGCGGCCCGAGCCCTCCACAACCACGCAGGGGGTGCCGTTGGTGATAGCGTTGTAGATGGTCTGCAACACAGGGGCCAGTATGAGCCCACCCAAACCCACCCCTCCTAAAACAGGGTTCTGCAGGAGCGCCGCTCTCCGGCTGCCGCGAAGGTTTGTTCTTGTTTAGTCGCTCAGTCGTGGTTGGTTCTTTGTGACCCCGTGGACTGCAGCCCGCCAGGCTCCTCTGTCCGTGGGATTCTCCAGGCAAGAATACTGGAGAGGGTTGCCATTTCCTTCTCTAGGCGATCTGACCCAGGGATTGGACCTGCGTCTCCTGCATTGGCAGGGGGATTCTTTACCACTGAGCCACCAGGAAAGCCCTGCTGGGAAGTTTACTGAAGATATTTACTTGATGTGTTCCTCTGCTCAGGGTGGGGGGCACTGATCCTGATATACATGGGGTACACACCCAACATGCCACCTCTCTCAGGCCTCTCACTTGACTCCGCTGTCATGAAAGATTGGGACGAATCCACCCCCTTAATGTGTGGACATGAGAGCCATCCCCAGAAAGAAGGGGGCACTGCCTGGGCCAGAGTTCCACACCCTCCTTGAGACCCAGGGTGAGACAAGGACATGGAGGGAGACCCCCAGAGACCAGGGTCTCTCAGAGATCCTTGAGGAATGGGCACCACCACAGCAGGAAGGATGACTTGTTCTGGGCCCAGTGTTAGAGGGAGTTGGGGAGATCAGATACATTCTGCCCCCCGAGGCACCCCAGGACCCCCTGAGGTTACTAAACATAAACAGAACGTCATGCTCTGCCCCAGTTCAAGACGTGGGCAGGGCCAGGCTCCCTCCAGTGGCTGGAGCTGAACTGCCTGCCTCCTCCAGCTCTGGTGGATGCCACTTGCTTGGCTTGTGCCCACATCACTGCAGCCTCTGCTCTTGGTCAGGTGACCTCCTCCTAGTCTAGGGACACTTGTCATGGCATTTAGGGCCCGCCTGGATGGTCCGTGCTAAGATCCTCAGTTTCATCACATGACCAAAGACCGTGCTTCCAGATGACAGAGCATTCCCAGCCTCCAGGCTTTCAGTTCAGTTCAGTTCAGTCGTCTCCAACTCTGCAACCCCATGAATTGCAGCATGCCAGGCCTCCCTGTCCATCATCAACTCCCAGAGTTCACTCAGACTCACACCCATCGAGTCAGTAATGCCATCCAGCCATCTCATCCTCTGTTGTCCCCTTCTCCTGCCCCCAATCCCTCCCAACATCAGGGTCTTTTCCAATGAGTCAACTCTACGCATGAGGTGGCCAAAGTACTGGAGTTTCAGCTTTAGCATCATTCCTTCCAAAGAAATCCCAGGGCTGATCTCCTTCAGAATGGACTGGTTGGATCTCCTTGCAGTCCAAGGGACTCGCAAGAGTCTTCTCCAACACCACAGTTCAAAACATCAGTTCTTTGGCACTCAGCCTTCTTCACAGTCCAACTCTCACATCCATACATGACCACAGGAAAAACCATAGCCTTGACTAGACAGACCTTAGTCGGCAAAGTAGGATCTGATATCTTGGCAGGAAGCATCACTTATCCTGCCTGCTAGAGCACCCATTACTGGCATGAAAGATGCAGAGCTGTCTGTCTGTCCCGCCCACCCCTCTCCATCCAGGGCAGCTTCCCTGCCGAGTACATCATGGATGAGGGAGGCCAAGGGCACCTGACTTGCCCGGACAGCAACCACTCCCACTTCATCCTTGTGGACAACGGGACCCACAGCTGCCGTCATGGCCAAGAGCAGAGACTGGAGCGATGCGGGCACAAGCCAAGAAAGTGGCATCCCCCAGAGCTGGAGGAGGCAGGGAGTTCAGCTTCTCCAGGGCAATCCTGCAACTGCAACCATCCTACAATCTTATGGCAGAGGTCAGTTTGGCCCGAGTTCCATGACGCAGGCACATTCCCTGCTGGACAGCGGTTTAGCATGAAGCTCCGTGGCCATGTGTCAGAACCTGCTTTACATTCAGCTGCTAAATGTCAAGGGGCTGGGGGCGGGGGTTGCTGAGGGCTGTACTTTGAGGACCCCTCCTGGGAGCCTGAGTGCAGAGCTACAGAAGCCCCCGACAGGCTGTCCGGGGGCCCTACATTTGCAGGCTGCAGTCCCTCTGGAACCCCTCTTTGCTGTGTGCTGGTCAAGTCCCAGGGCTGACCCTCCCAAGGCAGGGCCTCTCAGAAGGCTCCGACCCACCCACCCAGAGAGACTGCGCAGGTGAACGCACCTCCCTCCATTAGTGGACAGGCTCTGTGCCCCCTCTTGCCGGCAGCCTCCCTGGGAGGCAGGCCACAGCACCCTGGGCAGTTACTCACCCACCACAGAACTTGACCCAAGAGGCCCATCCCCAGTAGGACTCACGTTCAGTGTGCCGGGGCCCCCTTCCAGCACCACGCAGACAATTGGGATCTTGATAGCCACGCCTAGGACGAAGCAGGGAGCACAGTTGAGGATCGTGGGCTCCGAGCATCCGCTGAGGCCCTCCCTACTGCTGCCAGCCGCAGCCTAACAAAACTCTGGGAACCCCAATATGCAGCGGAACTTGAAAACCTCGGCTCAAAGGTGTCCAACCAACCAGCAAAACGTGTACAAAGCCCTGTGTTTTTGACCTCCCAGCGCCCTAGGGTCCATCCCACCCCAGCCACAGAGGAAATGAGGTCAAAGCCTGAGCTTTGACTCCTTCACACTCTGGTTTCCGAACTGAGATGTGTGTGTAGTGAAGGGACCACAGGGTGCTCTGTGCCCTGAGTGCCTGCCTGGCCTTCCCTTCTGTTAAAGGGGCATGAGAAGATGACCTCCTGACCAAGTATACAGATGTCCAGGTGTGTTCTGATGGCTGCCCCAGCACCCCACCCACCAAATGTCCTGGCTACGGCCAGCTGAGCCCCAGACCCCTGGACCAGCCTGCTCTCATCTCCTCTAAGTGCTCTGGAAAGCAGGCCCTGCTCACCTCCCCTCTCCTTGGTCTGCTGCGATATGAACTTCTCCAGCTTTGTCCTCAGGGGAATCTCGACCCCATAGCGGCCGTGGGTCCCGTCGTCCACAAGGATGAAATGGGAGTGGTTGCTGTCCAGGCAGGTCAGGTGCCCTTGGCCTGCCTCATCCATGATGTACTCAGCAGGGAAGCCGCCCTGGGGATGGAGAGGGGTGGGCAGGACAGACAGACAGCTCTGCATCTTTCACTCCAGGAATGGGTGCTCTAGCAGGCGGGATAAGTGATACTCCCCGCCAAGATGTCAGATCTTAAACCCTGGAGGCTGGGAGTGTTCTGTCATCTGGAAACACGGCCTTTGGTCACATGATGAAGCTAAGGATCTTAGCACGGACCATCCAGGCGGGTCCTAAATGCCATGAAAGTGTCCCTAGACGAGGAGGAGGTCACATGACCAAGAGCAGAGGCTGCAGCGATGTGGGCACAAGCTAAGCAAGTGGCATCCACCAGAGCTGGAGGAGGCAGGCAGTTCAGCTTCTAGCCACTGGAGGGAGCCTGGCCCTGCCCACATCTCAATTCTGGCCAAGTAGCACTGGTGTCAGTTTTCTGGTGTTCAGAAATGCGAGGGAGTACATTTCAGTTGCTTTAAGCCATCAGTTCTGTGGTCACCTGGGACACAGGTCCAGGAGGGGTGGCTATGGACCTGTGCACACGGCCCCTGGACGCCACAGAGGAGGGCAGGTGGTGCCACCGGAAGTCCTCTGAACTCAAGATGGGGAGAAAAGTGAAGCGTGATGTTGGAAGTCAGTCAGTATCCCAGGGCCTCAAATTTCCACTCTGTGTAATGACAGTCAAGACAGAGCCCACCCGGTCCACTAAGCACATCTGTGACGTGGACATGGAAGGACCACAGCCGAGGGGCCAGCTGCCTAGTGGCTGGCGTCTGCGGCTGACACGAGGAGCCCCTTTGCAGAGGACGCCCTCCCCAGGGCGTGAGCGCACATCTCCCTGCCCCAGGAAGGCCAGAGCCTCGCTCATCAGTCAGACCTAGTGGGACAGTCGTCATCACACTTCCTCGGTGTGTCAAAGAGAATTTTATTCTGGGGCCAGTGTTTCCCTTCAAACTTCCGTGTGGCAAATCTGCTGTGTCCTCAGAAAATCTTACTGGATGAATCAGTTCTCTTTTCCAATTCACATCCCCACATTTAAGCAATTGTTTCTCAGGCCTGCACCCAGATGAATGGACGCAGGAAGGCTCTGTCTTCAAGCTCAGAAGAGAAGCTCACGGGAGGGGAATCAGGGAACCGTTGAACCCCGGGCAAAAAGGCCAGGCTCTGGGATCTGAAAACCCAGATGCTGGTAGGCTGTATGCTCCCAGCCAAGCTACACCTTTGCAAAGTCCATTTCTCATCAGAGTGGTATTAGAAGGGCCCCCAGACCAGCGGCAGCTCTGGTAACTCTTATGTGGACCCATCCTATGATCTCGAGGGAGGAAACCAGAGTCCAGGCAAGGCGCTTACTCTCCTGGGGTCACCAGGGTCTGGTGGGTTGGGGGGATTTGAGCCTGGGTCTCCCACGTCCCTATCCAGCCACTTCCCGTGACACTGCGCTTACCCTGGTGTCCAAGCGGTGGCCTGTTCTCTGAGCACTGGCTCAGATCCTACCCCACTCCCTCCCTGCTGTGCTCTGACCCGCCCAGAAGCAGCCTCCAGCTCACCATTGGGTGGATCAGGCTCTCCCGGTTGTGCAGGGCGCCCCACGTGGCGATCCCGATGGTGACCACTTCCCTTTCGCAGAAGCTGCCACTCAGCTGCCGCACCGCCTCGCCCACCTGCTTCATCACGCCAGTGTGGGACCCCCCGGTGATGACCCAGGCCCCTGGGGAGGAGCAGAGGGACACCTGGTGCCATGCAGACTCTGCTCCAAGGCTTTCAAACTCACTGTCAGGTGTGAGCCCCACCATGATCAGGTCTTCCTGTGGCAGTCAGGACCCGTGATGTCCCACGATGCTCAGTTAGGTGGGGGCAGGAAGGCGACCCCGTCTCTGACTGTAGGCCCTGCCCTCTCCCCCACCTCCCTGTTGCCTCCCTCTGTCCTGCTCTCAGGAACACAGCATCTCAGAACTTTCTCTAAATGCTTCTGTTTGGAAGCATCATCAGTGGGGAGCCAACCAGAGCTGTGTCTACACTGTGAGCAAGCCAGTACAGCGGTAGGAAGTGAGTGAGTCTGATCAGACACTCCCCACATGGCCCGACCTGGGCCCAACTCGGTAACCCAAAAGGGCTGGCCAGTCCAAGGCCCTGACTGCCTTCCAGGGGTCCGCTCGCCTGCCCAGCACTCCCAGGCCTGAGCACCACCCGTGGTCTGGGCCTCGGTCCCTCTGTCCCTGCTCTACCTGAGGTCTGGGCCACCTTGAGGAGTCCTCTTTGGAAAACGCTCTTCAGCCTGGGCTTCATGTTGAAGTCCTTGGCCCCGCCGGTCACGGAGATGAGCAGGTTGGGTGCATCCAGGCCCCACTGCTGGGTCATGAGCTGGTAAATCAGGCTGGAGGGAGTGTCCTGGGAGAGGCGGATGTACTGCAGGGAGGTCAGAAGACCCCAGGGGTCAGTGGTTGGCCAACCTAGGCCCCAGAGCCTGGCCACCCTGCCCCAGCCATGCCTGATAGCCCCAGGCAGGCAGGTGGACGGATGCTCACACTGGGTCCAGACGAAGCAAGAGTGGCTGCCCCCAGGCAGGTCATCAATTGAGAGAAAGGGGAGGCAAGGGCTGAGAAGAGAGGCCGCCGGGGGGCAGGGAGGGGAGCAGCCCCTGGGTGTCTCTGTTGAGGGTGCCCCAGCCTGAGCCCCACAGCCTGACTCCAGTCTCCCCATAAGGCAATGCGGTGATGCATCAACAGCAGCTCATGGAGGGGCGGGGCTTGGAGGTGGTGCTGAGGAAGGCGGCTCTGGGGCCAAGTTCACCTTGTACAACATGCTTTGTTTGGCCTCTTTGGCCAAGTGGGCAGCAACTCTGAGAAATCGAGGAGGAGGGTCACACCCAGCGGTCCCAGAACCGCAGCACAGGAATGAGTGACCCCACCAGACCCCTCAGGGCAGAGCTACCCACAAGCAGTCATGGAACCCTCCAGAAGGTGGGTTGAAGCCAGGGGCTGGGACTCAGATTCAGCAGGGAGGGGGTGGGGCCCTAGTCTGCTTGGCAAGTGACCACCATCACAGCACCAGAGGGAGACATGGCCAGGCCTTGGCCCCCCCACTGTTCCCATCCACACCCCTGTGCCCCCAGGCAGGCCTGGGGCCCTGCCCCACCCTGCCCCACCACCTGCAGGGCTCTCACCTCTACTACTGGCTCTCCCTGCCAGCCCCGAGGCCTCCCCACTGCCCATCACCCCCGCTGGCATGCCCTGTGCTCCCCTGCTCCCTCCTAGCAGTGACAAAGGCCATTCAGGCCACCTCCTGAGCTTGCCACTGTGCCCCGCCCACACCTCTCCTGGAGCCTTGGCAACAAATCCCCTGAGGGCACCATGTAGCTCTATTTGCCAAGCAGAGCCCTCCAGCCTACCCCCAGCACTGGGCAGCTGGGTTCTGCAGCCTCTCACTCTCTCCCTAAGGAGGTCCGGCCACCGCAGTCACCTAGGGTGGGCTCTGGTCCATAGTAAGAACAATGGGGTCATGGAAACCAACCTTTCCTGCTTTCTGGCCCAAGCCCGTGAAGACGATATCACCGAAGGCATCTGTTGGCATCTCTCTGACATGCTTTTTCGGGTCCCACTCCTGGTCCTGGAAGGTGTGGGGCCACGTGGCCTCCTCCAGGTGCTTCTCACGTGGGTAGCCGCACTCGCACACCACCTTCCTGCAAAGGCCGCGGGGTCACCAGGGGCAACTGACGCCTGTGCCTCTCCTGGGCAGCGATAAGGGAGGCCCAGCGGAGTCATGACTGGCACCCCAGCCACGGAGTCAGCAGAGACACACAATCGTCAAACTTCTAAAATCTAACAACAAAAATCTTGAAAGTCAGAAATGATACTTTACCTGTTGGAGGAAAATAATTGCACAACTGATTTTGAGTCAGAAGCCAGAAATCAGTGCCAAGGAAGAATCCACACAACATTTTCCTAAAGATGAAAACTACCAACCCTGAATTCTGCATCCAGCAAAAATATCATTCCACGTGAAAGGGACGTC
>SJYW01055758.1:47449-57973 GCA_006410735.1 Raphicerus campestris | reverse complement strand
TCAGCCTCACCTTTTTGGTCCACTCCACGATCTTACTTTCAGTGAAGGCCTCAAACATCCCCTGGAAGAACATGCTCAGTTTCTGCTGAATCAGGGAGATCGTGATCTCAGAGATGGGCAGGCTGGCTACCTGCGCGATGACGTCAGCCACGCGGCCCGAGCCCTCCACAACCACGCAGGGGGTGCCGTTGGTGATAGCGTTGTAGATGGTCTGCAACACAGGGGCCAGTATGAGCCCACCCAAACCCACCCCTCCTAAAACAGGGTTCTGCAGGAGCCCCGCTCTCCAGCTGCCGCGAAGGTTTGTTCTTGTTTAGTCGCTCAGTCGTGGCTGGTTCTTTGTGACCCCGTGGACTGCAGCCCGCCAGGCTCCTCTGTCCGTGGGATTCTCCAGGCAAGAATACTGGAGAGGGTTGCCATTTCCTTCTCTAGGCGATCTGACCCAGGGATTGGACCTGCGTCTCCTGCATTGGCAGGGGGATTCTTTACCACTGAGCCACCAGGAAAGCCCTGCTGGGAAGTTTACTGAAGATATTTACTTGATGTGTTCCTCTGCTCAGGGTGGGGGGCACTGATCCTGATATACATGGGGTACACACCCAACATGCCACCTCTCTCAGGCCTCTCACTTGACTCCGCTGTCATGAAAGATTGGGACGAATCCACCCCCTTAATGTGTGGACATGAGAGCCATCCCCAGAAAGAAGGGGGCACTGCCTGGGCCAGAGTTCCACACCCTCCTTGAGACCCAGGGTGAGACAAGGACATGGAGGGAGACCCCCAGAGACCAGGGTCTCTCAGAGATCCTTGAGGAATGGGCACCACCACAGCAGAAAGGATGACTTGTTCTGGGCCCAGTGTTAGAGGGAGTTGGGGAGATCAGATACATTCTGCCCCCCGAGGCACCCCAGGACCCCCTGAGGTTACTAAACATAAACAGAACGTCATGCTCTGCCCCAGTTCAAGACGTGGGCAGGGCCAGGCTCCCTCCAGTGGCTGGAGCTGAACTGCCTGCCTCCTCCAGCTCTGGTGGATGCCACTTGCTTGGCTTGTGCCCACATCACTGCAGCCTCTGCTCTTGGTCAGGTGACCTCCTCCTAGTCTAGGGACACTTGTCATGGCATTTAGGGCCCGCCTGGATGGTCCGTGCTAAGATCCTCAGTTTCATCACATGACCAAAGACCGTGCTTCCAGATGACAGAGCATTCCCAGCCTCCAGGCTTTCAGTTCAGTTCAGTTCAGTCGTCTCCAACTCTGCAACCCCATGAATTGCAGCATGCCAGGCCTCCCTGTCCATCATCAACTCCCAGAGTTCACTCAGACTCACACCCATCGAGTCAGTAATGCCATCCAGCCATCTCATCCTCTGTTGTCCCCTTCTCCTGCCCCCAATCCCTCCCAACATCAGGGTCTTTTCCAATGAGTCAACTCTACGCATGAGGTGGCCAAAGTACTGGAGTTTCAGCTTTAGCATCATTCCTTCCAAAGAAATCCCAGGGCTGATCTCCTTCAGAATGGACTGGTTGGATCTCCTTGCAGTCCAAGGGACTCGCAAGAGTCTTCTCCAACACCACAGTTCAAAACATCAGTTCTTTGGCACTCAGCCTTCTTCACAGTCCAACTCTCACATCCATACATGACCACAGGAAAAACCATAGCCTTGACTAGACAGACCTTAGTCGGCAAAGTAGGATCTGATATCTTGGCAGGAAGCATCACTTATCCTGCCTGCTAGAGCACCCATTACTGGCATGAAAGATGCAGAGCTGTCTGTCTGTCCCGCCCACCCCTCTCCATCCAGGGCAGCTTCCCTGCCGAGTACATCATGGATGAGGGAGGCCAAGGGCACCTGACTTGCCCGGACAGCAACCACTCCCACTTCATCCTTGTGGACAACGGGACCCACAGCTGCCGTCATGGCCAAGAACAGAGACTGGAGCGATGCGGGCACAAGCCAAGAAAGTGGCATCCCCCAGAGCTGGAGGAGGCAGGGAGTTCAGCTTCTCCAGGGCAATCCTGCAACTGCAACCATCCTACAATCTTATGGCAGAGGTCAGTTTGGCCCGAGTTCCATGACGCAGGCACATTCCCTGCTGGACAGCGGTTTAGCATGAAGCTCCGTGGCCATGTGTCAGAACCTGCTTTACATTCAGCTGCTAAATGTCAAGGGGCTGGGGGCGGGGGTTGCTGAGGGCTGTACTTTGAGGACCCCTCCTGGGAGCCTGAGTGCAGAGCTACAGAAGCCCCCGACAGGCTGTCCGGGGGCCCTACATTTGCAGGCTGCAGTCCCTCTGGAACCCCTCTTTGCTGTGTGCTGGTCAAGTCCCAGGGCTGACCCTCCCAAGGCAGGGCCTCTCAGAAGGCTCCGACCCACCCACCCAGAGAGACTGCGCAGGTGAACGCACCTCCCTCCATTAGTGGACAGGCTCTGTGCCCCCTCTTGCCGGCAGCCTCCCTGGGAGGCAGGCCACAGCACCCTGGGCAGTTACTCACCCACCACAGAACTTGACCCAAGAGGCCCATCCCCAGTAGGACTCACATTCAGTGTGCCGGGGCCCCCTTCCAGCACCACGCAGACAATTGGGATCTTGATAGCCACGCCTAGGACGAAGCAGGGAGCACAGTTGAGGATCGTGGGCTCCGAGCATCCGCTGAGGCCCTCCCTACTGCTGCCAGCCGCAGCCTAACAAAACTCTGGGAACCCCAATATGCAGCGGAACTTGAAAACCTCGGCTCAAAGGTGTCCAACCAACCAGCAAAACGTGTACAAAGCCCTGTGTTTTTGACCTCCCAGCGCCCTAGGGTCCATCCCACCCTAGCCACAGAGGAAATGAGGTCAAAGCCTGAGCTTTGACTCCTTCACACTCTGGTTTCCGAACTGAGATGTGTGTGTAGTGAAGGGACCACAGGGTGCTCTGTGCCCTGAGTGCCTGCCTGGCCTTCCCTTCTGTTAAAGGGGCATGAGAAGATGACCTCCTGACCAAGTATACAGATGTCCAGGTGTGTTCTGATGGCTGCCCCAGCACCCCACCCACCAAATGTCCTGGCTACGGCCAGCTGAGCCCCAGACCCCTGGACCAGCCTGCTCTCATCTCCTCTAAGTGCTCTGGAAAGCAGGCCCTGCTCACCTCCCCTCTCCTTGGTCTGCTGCGATATGAACTTCTCCAGCTTTGTCCTCAGGGGAATCTCGACCCCATAGCGGCCGTGGGTCCCGTCGTCCACAAGGATGAAATGGGAGTGGTTGCTGTCCAGGCAGGTCAGGTGCCCTTGGCCTGCCTCATCCATGATGTACTCAGCAGGGAAGCCGCCCTGGGGATGGAGAGGGGTGGGCAGGACAGACAGACAGCTCTGCATCTTTCACTCCAGGAATGGGTGCTCTAGCAGGCGGGATAAGTGATACTCCCCGCCAAGATGTCAGATCTTAAACCCTGGAGGCTGGGAGTGTTCTGTCATCTGGAAACACGGCCTTTGGTCACATGATGAAGCTAAGGATCTTAGCACGGACCATCCAGGCGGGTCCTAAATGCCATGACAAGTGTCCCTAGACGAGGAGGAGGTCACATGACCAAGAGCAGAGGCTGCAGTGATGTGGGCACAAGCCAAGCAAGTGGCATCCACCAGAGCTGGAGGAGGCAGGCAGTTCAGCTTCTAGCCACTGGAGGGAGCCTGGCCCTGCCCACATCTCAATTCTGGCCAAGTAGCACTGGTGTCAGTTTTCTGGTGTTCAGAAATGCGAGGGAGTACATTTCAGTTGCTTTAAGCCATCAGTTCTGTGGTCACCTGGGACACAGGTCCAGGAGGGGTGGCTATGGACCTGTGCACACGGCCCCTGGACGCCACAGAGGAGGGCAGGTGGTGCCACCGGAAGTCCTCTGAACTCAAGATGGGGAGAAAAGTGAAGCGTGATGTTGGAAGTCAGTCAGTATCCCAGGGCCTCAAATTTCCACTCTGTGTAATGACAGTCAAGACAGAGCCCACCCGGTCCACTAAGCACATCTGTGACGTGGACATGGAAGGACCACAGCCGAGGGGCCGGCTGCCTAGTGGCTGGCGTCTGCGGCTGACACGAGGAGCCCCTTTGCAGAGGACGCCCTCCCCAGGGCGTGAGCGCACATCTCCCTGCCCCAGGAAGGCCAGAGCCTCGCTCATCAGTCAGACCTAGTGGGACAGTCGTCATCACACTTCCTCGGTGTGTCAAAGAGAATTTTATTCTGGGGCCAGTGTTTCCCTTCAAACTTCCGTGTGCCAAATCTGCTGTGTCCTCAGAAAATCTTACTGGATGAATCAGTTCTCTTTTCCAATTCACATCCCCACATTTAAGCAATTGTTTCTCAGGCCTGCACCCAGATGAATGGACGCAGGAAGGCTCTGTCTTCAAGCTCAGAAGAGAAGCTCACGGGAGGGGAATCAGGGAACCGTTGAACCCCGGGCGAAAAGGCCAGGCTCTGGGATCTGAAAACCCAGATGCTGGTAGGCTGTATGCTCCCAGCCAAGCTACACCTTTGCAAAGTCCATTTCTCATCAGAGTGGTATTAGAAGGGCCCCCAGACCAGCGGCAGCTCTGGTAACTCTTATGTGGACCCATCCTATGATCTCGAGGGAGGAAACCAGAGTCCAGGCAAGGCGCTTACTCTCCTGGGGTCACCAGGGTCTGGTGGGTTGGGGGGATTTGAGCCTGGGTCTCCCACGTCCCTATCCAGCCACTTCCCGTGACACTGCGCTTACCCTGGTGTCCAAGCGGTGGCCTGTTCTCTGAGCACTGGCTCAGATCCTACCCCACTCCCTTCCTGCTGTGCTCTGACCCGCCCAGAAGCAGCCTCCAGCTCACCATTGGGTGGATCAGGCTCTCCCGGTTGTGCAGGGCGCCCCACGTGGCGATCCCGATGGTGACCACTTCCCTTTCGCAGAAGCTGCCACTCAGCTGCCGCACCGCCTCGCCCACCTGCTTCATCACGCCAGTGTGGGACCCCCCGGTGATGACCCAGGCCCCTGGGGAGGAGCAGAGGGACACCTGGTGCCATGCAGACTCTGCTCCAAGGCTTTCAAACTCACTGTCAGGTGTGAGCCCCACCATGATCAGGTCTTCCTGTGGCAGTCAGGACCCGTGATGTCCCACGATGCTCAGTTAGGTGGGGGCAGGAAGGCGACCCCGTCTCTGACTGTAGGCCCTGCCCTCTCCCCCACCTCCCTGTTGCCTCCCTCTGTCCTGCTCTCAGGAACACAGCATCTCAGAACTTTCTCTAAATGCTTCTGTTTGGAAGCATCATCAGTGGGGAGCCAACCAGAGCTGTGTCTACACTGTGAGCAAGCCAGTACAGCGGTAGGAAGTGAGTGAGTCTGATCAGACACTCCCCACATGGCCCGACCTGGGCCCAACTCGGTAACCCACAAGGGCTGGCCAGTCCAAGGCCCTGACTGCCTTCCAGGGGTCCGCTCGCCTGCCCAGCACTCCCAGGCCTGAGCACCACCCGTGATCTGGGCCTCGGTCCCTCTGTCCCTGCTCTACCTGAGGTCTGGGCCACCTTGAGGAGTCCTCTTTGGAAAACGCTCTTCAGCCTGGGCTTCATGTTGAAGTCCTTGGCCCCGCCGGTCACGGAGATGAGCAGGTTGGGTGCATCCAGGCCCCACTGCTGGGTCATGAGCTGGTAAATCAGGCTGGAGGGAGTGTCCTGGGAGAGGCGGACGTACTGCAGGGAGGTCAGAAGACCCCAGGGGTCAGTGGTTGGCCAACCTAGGCCCCGGAGCCTGGCCACCCTGCCCCAGCCATGCCTGATAGCCCCAGGCAGGCAGGTGGACGGATGCTCACACTGGGTCCAGACGAAGCAAGAGTGGCTGCCCCCAGGCAGGTCATCAATTGAGAGAAAGGGGAGGCAAGGGCTGAGAAGAGAGGCCGCCGGGCGGCAGGGAGGGGAGCAGCCCCTGGGTGTATCTGTTGAGGGTGCCCCAGCCTGAGCCCCACAGCCTGACTCCAGTCTCCCCATAAGGCAATGCGGTGATGCATCAACAGCAGCTCATGGAGGGGCGGGGCTTGGAGGTGGTGCTGAGGAAGGCGGCTCTGGGGCCAAGTTCACCTTGTACAACATGCTTTGTTTGGCCTCTTTGGCCAAGTGGGCAGCAACTCTGAGAAATCGAGGAGGAGGGTCACACCCAGCGGTCCCAGAACCGCAGCACAGGAATGAGTGACCCCACCAGACCCCTCAGGGCAGAGCTACCCACAAGCAGTCATGGAACCCTCCAGAAGGTGGGTTGAAGCCAGGGGCTGGGACTCAGATTCAGCAGGGAGGGGGTGGGGCCCTAGTCTGCTTGGCAAGTGACCACCATCACAGCACCAGAGGGAGACATGGCCAGGCCTTGGCCCCCCCACTGTTCCCATCCACACCCCTGTGCCCCCAGGCAGGCCTGGGGCCCTGCCCCACCCTGCCCCACCACCTGCAGGGCTCTCACCTCTACTACTGGCTCTCCCTGCCAGCCCCGAGGCCTCCCCACTGCCCATCACCCCCACTGGCATGCCCTGTGCTCCCCTGCTCCCTCCTAGCAGTGACAAAGGCCATTCAGGCCACCTCCTGAGCTTGCCACTGTGCCCCGCCCACACCTCTCCTGGAGCCTTGGCAACAAATCCCCTGAGGGCACCATGTAGCTCTATTTGCCAAGCAGAGCCCTCCAGCCTACCCCCAGCACTGGGCAGCTGGGTTCTGCAGCCTCTCACTCTCTCCCTAAGGAGGTCCGGCCACCGCAGTCACCTAGGGTGGGCTCTGGTCCATAGTAAGAACAATGGGGTCATGGAAACCAACCTTTCCTGCTTTCTGGCCCAAGCCCGTGAAGACGATATCACCGAAGGCATCTGTTGGCATCTCTCTGACATGCTTTTTCGGGTCCCACTCCTGGTCCTGGAAGGTGTGGGGCCACGTGGCCTCCTCCAGGTGCTTCTCACGTGGGTAGCCGCACTCGCACACCACCTTCCTGCAAAGGCCGCGGGGTCACCAGGGGCAACTGACGCCTGTGCCTCTCCTGGGCAGCGATAAGGGAGGCCCAGCGGAGTCATGACTGGCACCCCAGCCACGGAGTCAGCAGAGACACACAATCGTCAAACTTCTAAAATCTAACAACAAAAATCTTGAAAGTCAGAAATGATACTTTACCTGTTGGAGGAAAATAATTGCACAACTGATTTTGAGTCAGAAGCCAGAAATCAGTGCCAAGGAAGAATCCACACAACATTTTCCTAAAGATGAAAACTACCAACCCTGAATTCTGCATCCAGCAAAAATATCATTCCACGTGAAAGGGACGTCGAGACACTCTCGGATGAAAGAAAACCAGGGATCTGGTCAACAAACAAACTTCCCCAAAGAAGATGGCTAGAGGAAGTCCTCTAAACAAAGGAAATGATAAAAGGAGGGATTCCGAAACATTAGCATGCTGTCAAGCAGGGGATTTCATCAACCAAACTTCCCCAAAGAGGACGGCTAGAGAAAATTCTCTAAACAGAAAGAGAATAATAAAAGGAGGAATTCCGGAATATTAGCATGCTGTCAAGCAGGGGGTTTTTTTAGACACTAATGCCTAGGCCGGCTATCTGTTCTGTAAGTGAATATTGAAACATCTTTAGTCAATAGGGTTCGGGTGAGGAAAGATGTGTTAAGATGTGCTCCGTCTCTGGTCAATAACTTCTTGAAAACAAAGAAAGAAGAATGGAAACAGTAAAACTATGGGTGCGTGAATAAACACATTTTCCTCCTCTTGAATTTTCTGAAGTATGTTTGACAGTTGAAGCAAAATTGCACCATGACCTAATATGTATGTGGAGGAAATTTTGTAAACAGCTATAATATAAATGAGGAAGGGCAAAGCGTTGTAAAAGGTGGGAATGTTTCTACATTTCCCACAAACTGGTGAATGTCAGCACCGGAGACTAGGATGAGTTCCCAATACACACAGATATCTCAAACCCAGGTCTCCTGCGTTGCAGACAGACACTTTACAGCCTGAGCCACTAGGGAAGCCCATATCGGTAATATGTGATAAGTTAAATATATATAATGTAGTACCTGGAACAACCACTAAAAAGCTATAAAAGAGATATAGGCCAAAATAGCATAGATTAAACCAAATGAAACTCTAAGAAAAGTTCAAGTAACCCACAGAAAGGCAGGAAAAGAAAAATAGAGAAATATAAACAAACAAAAAATACAANAGGGGAGGCAAGGGCTGAGAAGAGAGGCCGCCGGGCGGCAGGGAGGGGAGCAGCCCCTGGGTGTATCTGTTGAGGGTGCCCCAGCCTGAGCCCCACAGCCTGACTCCAGTCTCCCCATAAGGCAATGCGGTGATGCATCAACAGCAGCTCATGGAGGGGCGGGGCTTGGAGGTGGTGCTGAGGAAGGCGGCTCTGGGGCCAAGTTCACCTTGTACAACATGCTTTGTTTGGCCTCTTTGGCCAAGTGGGCAGCAACTCTGAGAAATCGAGGAGGAGGGTCACACCCAGCGGTCCCAGAACCGCAGCACAGGAATGAGTGACCCCACCAGACCCCTCAGGGCAGAGCTACCCACAAGCAGTCATGGAACCCTCCAGAAGGTGGGTTGAAGCCAGGGGCTGGGACTCAGATTCAGCAGGGAGGGGGTGGGGCCCTAGTCTGCTTGGCAAGTGACCACCATCACAGCACCAGAGGGAGACATGGCCAGGCCTTGGCCCCCCCACTGTTCCCATCCACACCCCTGTGCCCCCAGGCAGGCCTGGGGCCCTGCCCCACCCTGCCCCACCACCTGCAGGGCTCTCACCTCTACTACTGGCTCTCCCTGCCAGCCCCGAGGCCTCCCCACTGCCCATCACCCCCACTGGCATGCCCTGTGCTCCCCTGCTCCCTCCTAGCAGTGACAAAGGCCATTCAGGCCACCTCCTGAGCTTGCCACTGTGCCCCGCCCACACCTCTCCTGGAGCCTTGGCAACAAATCCCCTGAGGGCACCATGTAGCTCTATTTGCCAAGCAGAGCCCTCCAGCCTACCCCCAGCACTGGGCAGCTGGGTTCTGCAGCCTCTCACTCTCTCCCTAAGGAGGTCCGGCCACCGCAGTCACCTAGGGTGGGCTCTGGTCCATAGTAAGAACAATGGGGTCATGGAAACCAACCTTTCCTGCTTTCTGGCCCAAGCCCGTGAAGACGATATCACCGAAGGCATCTGTTGGCATCTCTCTGACATGCTTTTTCGGGTCCCACTCCTGGTCCTGGAAGGTGTGGGGCCACGTGGCCTCCTCCAGGTGCTTCTCACGTGGGTAGCCGCACTCGCACACCACCTTCCTGCAAAGGCCGCGGGGTCACCAGGGGCAACTGACGCCTGTGCCTCTCCTGGGCAGCGATAAGGGAGGCCCAGCGGAGTCATGACTGGCACCCCAGCCACGGAGTCAGCAGAGACACACAATCGTCAAACTTCTAAAATCTAACAACAAAAATCTTGAAAGTCAGAAATGATACTTTACCTGTTGGAGGAAAATAATTGCACAACTGATTTTGAGTCAGAAGCCAGAAATCAGTGCCAAGGAAGAATCCACACAACATTTTCCTAAAGATGAAAACTACCAACCCTGAATTCTGCATCCAGCAAAAATATCATTCCACGTGAAAGGGACGTCGAGACACTCTCGGATGAAAGAAAACCAGGGATCTGGTCAACAAACAAACTTCCCCAAAGAAGATGGCTAGAGGAAGTCCTCTAAACAAAGGAAATGATAAAAGGAGGGATTCCGAAACATTAGCATGCTGTCAAGCAGGGGATTTCATCAACCAAACTTCCCCAAAGAGGACGGCTAGAGAAAATTCTCTAAACAGAAAGAGAATAATAAAAGGAGGAATTCCGGAATATTAGCATGCTGTCAAGCAGGGGGTTTTTTTAGACACTAATGCCTAGGCCGGCTATCTGTTCTGTAAGTGAATATTGAAACATCTTTAGTCAATAGGGTTCGGGTGAGGAAAGATGTGTTAAGATGTGCTCTGTCTCTGGTCAATAACTTCTTGAAAACAAAGAAAGAAGAATGGAAACAGTAAAACTATGGGTGCGTGAATAAACACATTTTCCTCCTCTTGAATTTTCTGAAGTATGTTTGACAGTTGAAGCAAAATTGCACCATGACCTAATATGTATGTGGAGGAAATTTTGTAAACAGCTATAATATAAATGAGGAAGGGCAAAGCGTTGTAAAAGGTGGGAATGTTTCTACATTTCCCACAAACTGGTGAATGTCAGCACCGGAGACTAGGATGAGTTCCCAATACACACAGATATCTCAAACCCAGGTCTCCTGCGTTGCAGACAGACACTTTACAGCCTGAGCCACTAGGGAAGCCCATATCGGTAATATGTGATAAGTTAAATATATATAATGTAGTACCTGGAACAACCACTAAAAAGCTATAAAAGAGATATAGGCCAAAATAGCATAGATTAAACCAAATGAAACTCTAAGAAAAGTTCAAGTAACCCACAGAAAGGCAGGAAAAGAAAAATAGAGAAATATAAACAAACAAAAAATACAA
>SJYW01055758.1:15861-32617 GCA_006410735.1 Raphicerus campestris | reverse complement strand
TCTTTACCACTGAGCCACCAGGGAAGCCCCAGAGACTGGCAAAGTGGATAAAAAAAATAATAAGATCCAATTATTTGTCATCTACTGAAACCTCACTACAAATACTGTGATCTAGGCTAGTTGGCTACTCTGCAGCAAACAGGAGCCTAGGACCAACACACACAACTCGAACGGATCACAAAGGCATTCTACTGGGAGACAAAAGCCAGCCTTGACACATCACCTCGTGAAGGATTCCTCTTATATGACTTTCAGCGCCTGAAACAATTGCAGGAAGGAAGAGCAGATGAGTGATCGCCAGGGGTTATGGATGGTGGGATAGAAGAAGTGGCCACTGGTGGGACTGTGGGTTCCCTCTGCAGTATCTTTACAATTTCTTATAAACCTATGGTTATTTCAAAATAAAAAGGTCAAAAAAGCACGCAGTATAGGCTCAAAGCAGAGACATCTAGACCTGGGACTAGAGGGATGCACGTGGCCCCCCAAAGAGAACACCCCGTCATCTGTTTTCAACTGCCACCTCCTCCCTTGCCTCCTTTGTCTTGGTGGGTTGAAATCATTTAACTGCTTTAATGCCGTTCTTGGGAGGAGAGAGAGGAGACAGCAACTATGTTCTTCACAGCTTGTTAAATTGGAAATCCACACATTNCCTATTGGCACAGAAAGGGTTGAGAAAGCTTATTCAGGGAAGAACACAGAGGGTATGGCTGGACTCGCTTAGGACGGAGGTGGGCTGGCTGTTTCCATCTAGCAGGGAGACTAGACAGCATCTCAACAGAGTCAACAGAGGCCAGGACTTGCCTCCATGACAAGGAGGATGGGCCCCAAGGCATCTCATGGCTCAGGGGGCAGCCCTCCCAGCACAGGCCCAGAGGGAAAGGGCACACAGGGCAGAAAGCTCTCTTGGGCCCCAGCTGCCCTGCGTCCCACCTATCTTGGCCTCCTCAGCAGCCCCAGGAGTGGCCTGGTGTGGCACGGGGTGACCCTGTATGACGGCCTGCACTCTGACCAGTGCTGTCTCTGACCAGGGATGTGCACACCCCCAGGGCTCGGGGCAGGAGAGTACACATGGTTACTTCCACTCAGAGTTGAAGGATGGAGGTGCCCAAAGCCTGTGGCAGAGGGCAATGTATGGGGGCGGGGCTGCCCCAGACCGGAAGAGCCCCTGGCTTGCGATTCCAGCCCGGGAGGGTGCAGTGGGCTCTGCACAGCAAAGCCTCCGGGCAGGACCATCCCCCAGTGGGCTTTAAGGCTTTGGGCTCACTTAGGACCTGTCACCCTGCCTTCCTTCCCACTTCTTTCAGAATGGGAATACTTACCCTCTGCCTGGACTTCCACTCTGTTCTAGAAGCACACAGCTCATTGCAACCAAGCAGGACCCTATAAGGGGGCCTTCCCACGGCAGGTGTGTTGCCCACATCCTCTGTTGTACATTTCCTGAGTGGTTTTACACACGTGAAAGCCCCACCTCCATCAAACGGAAGATGTTAATTACTTGATGATCATAAGCATGTAGCCCCCAGACCTACTGGAGCCTGGGGACTGATGGTGTTAGCCCCTGAGACCCTGCCCTGTTGCCATCACCAGTGAGAGATCAGAGAGCCGTGCACGAGCTGATCACATATCCTGTGATCACTGCCCCCCTGCCCCAACGCCCTGGATTTTAAAAATGCTTTGCTGAAGCCTTCAGGGGTTCCAGATTTGGGGGGCACAAACTACCCATCTGTCCTTGCTCAGCCCTGCGATAAACCTTTCTCTGCTCCAATGCCGATGTTTTGGTTCCTTTGGCCTCCCTGTGTGTCCATTGAGCACGTGAACTGGAGCTCAGTGCCATTGACTGGTTCCCCAGGCTCACGGCTGGAGAGGACTATGCCCCAGGGTGAATCCACCTCGGTCTCCCCACATCTGATTTAGGGGAGACTTTGGAGTAGATGATGGAGTGAGTTAAGATTTGGGGGCTGTTGGGATGGAGTGAGTGTATTTTGCATGTGGGAAGGACATAATTTTGGGGGGCCAGAATGGGATGGTCTGTGTTCCCCTAAAATTCCTATGAGGCCATTTAGGAGGTGGTTGGGTCAGGAGGGTGGAGCCTACATGGGATCAATGCCCTTGTAAAAGAGATCCCTGAGAGCCCCCAGCCCCTTCCTCCATGTGAGAACACAGGAGTCTGCTCCCAAAGTGGGCCCTCACTGACCATGCAGTCTTGGACATCCAGTCTGCAGAACCACCAACCACACAGTCTCGGATGGCCAGCCTCCAGAACTGTGAGAAATAAACATCTGCTGCTTATGAGCCACCAAACGTGGTCTTCATATAGCAGCCAGGATGCACTGAGACACGCAGTGAGCGGCGCTGGCCCTGAGTCCTCAGGAGCTGCCTGGCACACTACTCATGGCAAAGGGGGCTTATGCTCGAGTGGCCTTTACAGGGCCACCTGCTGTCCTAGTCAGCAGCTTGCCAAGCCTCACAATCAGCTTCTCAGGGGAGCAGATCAGCAGGAAATGTTCCAGGTGCCAGAAGAGGAAAAGAAGGCTCTGAGAATCTCACAACTGGGTGGCTAATCTGTAAGGGAACCGGGACTCTCCAGGGCTCAGACCTGCAGCCAGGGTCCCCAGCCTCCAGGATCTACTGCCTGATGACCGGAGGTGGAGCTGATGCAATAATAATAGAGACAGAGGGCACAAATAAATGTAACGCACTTAAATCATTCCAAAAACATTCCCCTATCCCAGTCCGTGGGGAAATTATCTTCCACGAAATCGGTCTCTGGTGCCAAAAGGTCGGGGACCACTGTTCTACGGGACAAGTGACAGAAGGAAGAGCAATAAAGGACTTGGTCTCAAGAAACTCAAGTGCGTTTGCCCAGATTCACAGTTTTCAGATTCACAGATGCCCATCTCAGCACACTCACTAGAGGCTTGTGCACATCTTCTCAATCCCAGCTGCCAGCTGGTCCCTAGGAAACGTGTCAAACACCATTCTATACACCCACCACTCATCAGACTTTGAAGGGCAAAGCCATGTGTAACCATTCCCATGCCCAGCCGCAGGGGGAGTCTGGCCTGACCCCCACTTCCTCCCCTCCACCCACACCCCCCACACCACACCCAGATCCTTGCCCAACAGTCTAGGCCCTGGGAGAGTCCAGAAAACCAGGCAGACAATGAACTTACAACCCCCGCATCAAACCTTCTCTGGGGTTCTTCTCCCCAGAATCAAACCATCAGTTGCTGTCTTCACATATCACCTAAAAGCAAATTTGGCCACCCTGTTTTATAGCAAAAATTCTCCATGAGCAATTAGCAACCTCTGATATGCAGATGACACCATTCTAATGACAGACACTGAAAAGGAACTAAAGAGCCTCTTAATGAGGGTGAAAGAGGAGAGTGGAAAAGCTGGCTTAAAATTCAACATTCAAAAAGCGAAGATCATGGCACCCAGTCCCATCACTTCATGGCAAATAGATGGGGAAACAATGGAAACAGTGACAAATTTTATTGTCTCAGGCTTCAAAATCACTGCAGATAGTGACTGCAGCTACGAAATTAAAGACACTTGTTCCTTGGAAGAAAAGCTATCACAAACCTAGACAGTATATTAAAAAGCAGAGATACCACTTTGCCGACAAAGTTCTGTATAGTCAAAGCTATGATTTTTCTAGTAGTCATGAACAGATGTGAGAGTTGGACCACAAAGAGGGCTGAGTGAGGAAGAATTGATGATTTTGAACTGTGATGTTGGAGAAGACTCTTGAGAGTCCCTTGGATTGCAAGATGAAACCAGTCAATCCTAAAGGAAGTCAATCCAAAATATTCATTGGAAGGACTGATGCTGAAGCTGAAGCTCCAGTACTTAGGCCACCTGATGCAAAGAGCCAACTCATTAGAAAAGACCCTGATGCTGAGAAAGATTGAGGGCAGGAGGAGAAGGGGGCAACAGAGGATGAGATGGTTGGATGGTATCACTAACTCAACAGACATGAGTTTGAGCAAGCTCCAGGAGATGGTGAAGGACAGGGAAGCCTGGCATGCTGCAGTCCATGGGGTCACAAAGAGTTGAACATGATTTAGGGATGAGACAACAACAACAATTAGCACAGGTATGCTGCTGCTAAGTCACTCCAGTCATGTCTGACTCTATGCGACCCCATAGACAGCAGCCCACCAGGCTCAGCCTTTCCCAGGATTCTCCAGGCAAGAACACTGGAGTGGGTTGTCATTCCCTTCTCCAATGCAAGAAAGTGAAAAGTGAACGTGAAGTCGCTCAGTCATGTCTGACTCTTCAGGACCCCATGGACTTCAGCCTACCAGGCTCCTCCATCCGTGGGATTTTCCAGGCAAGAGTACTGGAATGGGGCGCCATTGCTTTCTCTGATGCCCGCTTATGAGATCTCCTGTAAAAACAGTACTGCCATACTGAAAAACAAACAAACACACACCATCTACTCATCGGTCAGTTCACGGTATGTTCTGTACTCTTCTGACTTTCAGATTCAAAATATCTAGGAAGCCAAGGAAATTACGAACTACAGAGGCCCTAGATTTCTCTGGGCCTTTGCAACAGTGTTCCAGGAAGAACGTATATTCTCATAATAAAATACAGTATTTTTAAGAAAAGTATCAATTTCACTTCGAATATTTTTTTTATTTTTGGAGGAACTGTATTTAAGCCAACTGAGTATATTATGCACACAGCTCAAAAATCACATGATTTAACATAAAACAAGAGAGTCAGAATAAATCCTCTGCTTGCAGCAGGCTACATTCAACCACATACGTGGAATGACTGTCCTTTTCTAAGAAAAAGTCTGAAGAATAAGTGACTGGGCAACCCTCAGAGAAGACAAGTGAAAGTGAAATCGCTCAGTCATGTCCAACTCTTTGCGACCCTGTGGACTGTAGCCTACCAGGCTCCTCTGTCCATGGGATTTTCCGGGCATAGGTACTGGAGTGGGTTGCCATTAAGAACCCCTTAAATGGGCTCTGAGCACAGTAAGATTTTCAATAATTTTTCATAGTTTGGAGTTTGAGGGGATCTCTGGGCTTCTTAGGTGGCTAATTCAAATATAATTCACATTGTCCAAACGTTCAAGAAGGCTCCAAGAACACCGCATTTCAGCAGTTCAGGTTTGTCAGCCCAGTGGAGAGAGGGCACTCACCTCACACAACAAATCTGCTCATTCTACATTAATCAACAGTTTTCTCATTGCATTCTGCATTTGTTTAGTGTAATGAATAAAACATTTAAATTGCTATTTAGAATATAAAACACTGTAGTTCTTACAAATCGTAAGGTTATGCTGGGCTGTAGTTTAGGGTATTAAGGCTGTTATTTACAGAATAAAATTCATTGCTGCTGCTGCTAAGTCGCTTCGGTCGTGTCTGCAGCCCCATAGACGGCAGCCCACCAGGCTCCGCCATCATTATCACTACACAAATATTGAACAAGAGTGGTCTGTATTCAAAGATAAAGTTGCCACAGGGGACTGCTGATATAGGAAATATGGCTGGAGCGATAGAGGATGCATATTAAAATTCATATATTGAAAAGGAAAAATGTACTTAACAGGGATATTTAATATTCCAAGAGCATCAACTAGAATTGTTAAGGTCATATTTGCTGACATCTCAGTTATAACCCTCCATGTTCAGTGCCTTCAGTTCCATCCAAAATTTGTCTGCAGACCCCAATCTACTGTACTTTACGAGGCCTCTGTTGACAAATGATTTTTTGGTGATGTTCAACATATTGAAACTATCAGGAAAAAGACCAAAGGCCAATTTGAGTATTTNAAACCTTCTCTGGGGTTCTTCTCCCCAGAATCAAACCATCAGTTGCTGTCTTCACATATCACCTAAAAGCAAATTTGGCCACCCTGTTTTATAGCAAAAATTCTCCATGAGCAATTAGCAACCTCTGATATGCAGATGACACCATTCTAATGACAGACACTGAAAAGGAACTAAAGAGCCTCTTAATGAGGGTGAAAGAGGAGAGTGGAAAAGCTGGCTTAAAATTCAACATTCAAAAAGCGAAGATCATGGCACCCAGTCCCATCACTTCATGGCAAATAGATGGGGAAACAATGGAAACAGTGACAAATTTTATTGTCTCAGGCTTCAAAATCACTGCAGATAGTGACTGCAGCTACGAAATTAAAGACACTTGTTCCTTGGAAGAAAAGCTATCACAAACCTAGACAGTGTATTAAAAAGCAGAGATACCACTTTGCCGACAAAGTTCTGTATAGTCAAAGCTATGATTTTTCTAGTAGTCATGAACAGATGTGAGAGTTGGACCACAAAGAGGGCTGAGTGAGGAAGAATTGATGATTTTGAACTGTGATGTTGGAGAAGACTCTTGAGAGTCCCTTGGATTGCAAGATGAAACCAGTCAATCCTAAAGGAAGTCAATCCAAAATATTCATTGGAAGGACTGATGCTGAAGCTGAAGCTCCAGTACTTAGGCCACCTGATGCAAAGAGCCAACTCATTAGAAAAGACCCTGATGCTGAGAAAGATTGAGGGCAGGAGGAGAAGGGGGCAACAGAGGATGAGATGGTTGGATGGTATCACTAACTCAACAGACATGAGTTTGAGCAAGCTCCAGGAGATGGTGAAGGACAGGGAAGCCTGGCATGCTGCAGTCCATGGGGTCACAAAGANCCCTGCCAAGAGGCTAGCGCTAAATGTGAACCCGGAGGAAGCGATTCTCATCAAGTCCTAACCGCAGGGAGGTGGGTCGCCTGACTGGACGGGGCTGTGTCGGAGAATGGGGGCCCGGAGACTGGGTGAACCACTTCCCCTACTGGTCTGCTCCTGCCCTCCCCAATCTTCCTAGGGGCTCCAAGCCAGGAGCCCATTCCGTGCAAGGCAGGATCCAAGGCGCCAGGAGGAGATCCGCACAGTGTTTACCCCAGCAGGCGCTGCCCCGGACACACAGGTGCCTCATCTCCACCCTGGCTGCACCTTCCCAGTCCCCCTGACTGGAGCATAGAGAGGACTGAATGCTGACTCCCGAAAAACTGATCGAAGCTTTTCCTACAACCCCAATTTCCCTTACCACAAATCTCTCACCCCACAGCGGCTCTGCCCTCTCCTTCCTGGCTGCCACCCCAATGCGGCTTCATGATCTAGGGAAGTGAACAGGGTCCTGTGCTTCCTCTGATTGCAGGGCCAGTGGCTGCCAGCTGACCCTCATTTCCTCCTCTGGGTGCATGGACGCAGTGTCCAGACTCCTGCCTAGAGCATCCTCCTCTGGAGGGCCTTTCGCCCCCATCTGCCTCTGCCTCTCTGCAAAGCTGCCAGGTGCGTTGACCAAAGTGCCCTAGGTGCACTGGCCAATGGCTGGCCCCTGTCTCACTTGCTCGCCACCCAGAGGTTTCCAAGCAGCTTGGGGGTAAGTGTCAGAACCCATCAGAGCTCCTCGTATAGCACTCGATTGTTTTCTCAATGTACTTTGAAGATGACTGGAGTCTCTCTTCCAAGGTGGTTGACACAGCAATGATGGATGTTACCCAACAGCTCTCATCCACAGGGCTGCCCACTGCAGGGGCACAGCACCTAGGCATCATGGCTGGCCCACAAGACTGCAGCTCTGGTCTGCAGGACTTCACACTGGGGCACAGGCTCCATCCAACACAGCTGCATCCTCAGAGCAGCAGGAGCTCAGTGACTGGCCATCACAGGAGTTTTCCTGCTACATGGACAGCCACAAACCCTAAGAGGCATCTCAGACCCTAGTCAACAGGCAAAGGAAGCAGAGACCCACCTGTGTCCACAGCTGCTTGTCAGCAGCTCTGTCCACACTCTCGCCCAGGGCTCCTTCCCCGATGCCCTCTGGCCTGAGAGTCATCTCATGTCTAAAAGCATACTAAAGGGAAGTTAATATTTCATGACACAGCAGTAACTGCAGAGCCGTCGGACAGGCTGGCTTTCACTTCCATGTATCCCAGGGCCTCCATGGGAACATCACTTAAGGCCGAGTATCTCATGAACCAGGCTTCTGACAAAACATTTGTGCCCATAGTGTAACCCCTGGGGCTCCTTCCCTTCTAGAAAACCACATATTTCACAAGCAGGTCATGCTCCATTGGCCAGACACCACTGCAAAAGCAACTATGAAACATCTTTTCCATAAAAATAAAAAGCAGGAACCATAGAGTACAAGATCATCAAGTACTGATCCTGACTGAGGGGTGTTTCAAGTTCAGATAAAGGAAATGCAAAGTAGAGGACTTTGTTCCAGCACAGACATCATGCCAAAAACATAAAGCCCCTTGCTCTGCCAGCCAGAGAAAACCAAAGTCACTGAAAAAGTTACTAGCATGGTGTGGTGTGCCCTTGTGAATAGTACATTGAAATAGAGAAACAAGGCTGTTGGCTCCTTGGAGGAGGAGCTGGGGAGGGTTGGCAGAGGAAGGCAGGGAGAGTCTGGGGGCTGGGAGTCCCAGCCCCTAGACATGGTCTGTCTGTGGTGAGGCTTCATGAGAAGCCTATAGAGGGGCTACAGACTTCTTTATAGGGGGCCAGATGGTAAATCATTAGGTTTTGCACCTCCATTTGAACTACTCAACTCTGTCCTTGCAGCCAGAGAGCAGCCATTGACAAAACACAAGCAGGTAGGTCTGACTGTGTGCCAATAAAACTTTATTTACAAGAACAAGCAGAGGGCCTGGCTATGTGCCAATAAAACTTTATCTACAAAAACAGGCAGTGGCTGGATCTGGCCTGTGGGCTGTAGGTTGCTGAACCCTGGTCAAGAGAGAGGAGGAAGAGTAGTGGGCCTAATGCTGGGGGACAACATTGTTTTCCTTCATCACTTCATTGATGAGGTCAACAGATGGCCTCCACCCTAGAAATGTCTAATCAGAAAAGACTGCCCATGGAAGTAAGCCCAGAAGGGTAAAGACTGTGGACACCCTAGTGGCTGAGTGCCATTCCAGAAAGTTCTACCAGATTGCCCATACATTCTGCAGTGACAGTGATGAGAATGGAGGTAGAAATGACCCAGACAGTCAGGACATGGAATAAAATGAATAAACACAGGCCACTCTTCTCTCTACAAGTCCTTTCTGTGCTTTGCCACAGAGTCCATCTGTTCATCTCGATGGCTTTCTGCACTGGCCAGGGTCACTGTCAGCGGAGGAGGGCAGAAAGGCTCGATAACTCAGCCTGGGCCCCGCAAACTCTAAGCACCATGCTAAGTTCCCACATCTGTTTGCAGACTTTGTGACCCAGTGTGGGAGGAAATCTTTTCACCCCCAGTGGATGGTGAGGGAGCAGTGACTTGGAACCTGCCAGAGCTGGCATCAAAAGCACCTGCAGACCTTGCATGCTCATCAGTCAGCCAGCCCACGGGCACCTCCTGAAGCCTTGCTACAGGGAGACCATGTCTAGGTGCTGGGTCTCCAGGGAGAAGAGCCCAGGCCTGTAGTCCAGGGGGAGAATGGCATAAAGCACAAGGGACATGACAAACACTGAGGTCAGCAGGGCAGGAACTGGAGGTCACAGGGTTGGTGGGAGTAGCTGGGAAGACCTTTCTCAGCAGGGTGGATAGAGGAAGTGATCCACTTTCTGAGGAAGTGATGGATCAAGCCACAACAATCAATGAAAGGCATCTGGATCCAGGGAAGAGCAGGTGCAAAGGCCCCGAGGTGAACTCAAGTCATATGTTTGAGGACCATCAGGAAGTGCGCCAGGGGAGTGTGGCACGAGATGAGGGGAGAGGGTGGGGCGCATCACGCAGGGCCTTGGGGCCCCTGAAGTGGGTCCCCTGGTCTGATGCGATGTGTAGGACCGATCCTGTGCTGTTGGGTCAAACCACAGTGAGCCCCAAGACTGTGGTACTGGCTGAGCACCCACAGGCAGGAAGCTGAGCCCAGACCCAGAACGTGTCCATCCTGCTGGAGCACATCACTGCCCAGTCTCTCTGAGGGACAATGCTGTGACAGCCTCCATCCTAGCCACCATGGCCACACCTTGTCTGACCCACCACCAGCACCAGGCTGGCTGAGGAAAGAGACTGACAGCCATCAATGGGCGGTCTCCCTGCTGTCCAGTGCCTCATCCATGATGGATGCCCAGCAGCCTCATGGCGGGGTATGAGTATCTCCACCCAGCAGCGCACACCTACCACCCCTTCCAGACCTCCCTGCCCCTGATTCTCCATCTCTCTCCTTTTGGTCCCCCCACCACCAGAGAGTCAGGCCATCCCTACCTGTCTATGAGTCCACGCACAATCCAACATCAGCACACTGCCCTTCACACAGAGCAGAGGGACAGGCGCTCCACGTGGCGGCCAGGCCCCTGGACCTCTTGCTCACTTACAGGTCTTGCTGGTGTGCCAAGGCGGCAAGGCTGTTTCCTTTCATTGTTCCTACACATGGTAACCTTGAGACATGAGGGTCGTCACCCCGGACCAAGATGGGGACCGCTCACTACTGGCTGAAAAAGTGGTGGATCCACGGCTCCCTGATCCCTCTCGGTACCATGTGCACCCATGGCACAGGCAGCGAGCATCCACAGAGCCCCCGAGTCACTCCTGTGAAATTCGGGCGTGGGGGCACTGATGCATATGTGTCCGTTACACGAGGAATAAACCGCCCTTTGCCTCTGACCCAGGAGTGGCAGTCTCCTGCCAGCACTCACAAAAGAGTAACAGGCTGACTCACTAGCCTGCTAGAGGGATCAAGGGCTTCCCTGGTGGCTCAGACAGTAAAGAATCTGCCTGCAACGCATGAGACCAGGTTCAGTCCCTGGGTTGGGAAGAAGGGACTGGCAACCCAGTCCAGTATTCTTGCCTGGAGAATCCCATGGACAGAGGAGGCCAGGGCAGGTTACAATCCATGGGGTTGCAAAGAGTCTGGACTGAGTGACTAATACCTTCAGAAGGGATCAAACCAAATCCCAGGCCAGCGCCCTGCTCGGAGTGCTGCCTGTTCCAGGCATTGGCCTTTGTGAGTCTTTCAGGATCACCAGAGGGAGACATTCTGCAGCTAGCACCGAGCCAGCCATCCTTCACCAGCTGATCGGAGGAGCCCCCGTGTGGCCACACAGGCTAGTAAACCAGGGCAGGTGGCATGTGGGTCTGGGACACCTGTACTCTAGCTGGCCATGCTCTCTGCCTGAACCTCTCACACCGGTTCTACTCACTTAAGACTGTTGTTGGGCCCACCCACTGTACAGCAGAACCCAGGCATGGATGAGGGGGCTCAGGCCAAGACTTGACTGATAAACCCTTCACAACATCACATATCCCTGCAAAATACAGCACACTGGACGAAATATAGGAAATGCAGCAGTTAAACTACTGTGGGGATGCTTTTCTCTTTTAGAATCCCCTGTATTGTCTTTATAATAAAACTAGCGGGGCTACAGCAAAATTCCACTCTTGCCCACTGAATCACGGCCCCTGGTTGTGCCAGGAGTCCCCTCGTACAGGCAAGTCCTTCACCAGTCTCCAGGGCCCTGGGCTTCGGATACTGCCGTGACACCTTGGCGNCGGGGCTACAGCAAAATTCCACTCTTGCCCACTGAATCACGGCCCCTGGTTGTGCCAGGAGTCCCCTCGTACAGGCAAGTCCTTCACCAGTCTCCAGGGCCCTGGGCTTCGGATACTGCCGTGACACCTTGGCGAAGCCACCTCTGACCCTTGTGAAAGAAAAAAATTATCCTGACACTAGTTAAAAGGGTAAGGAAGACTTTATTCAAGACTATTGCACTTAGAGATAGACTGGGCTCAACTCCAAATTCAACAAGGACTAGGGGGATTTACTGAAAAGGAGCAATGAGGGGCCAGTGGATGAAAAGTTACTAGGAGTCCAACCTAGAGAACATATTAAAAAGCAGAGACTTTGCCAACAAAGGTCCATCTAGTCAAGGCTATGGTTTTTCCAGTGGTCATGTATGGATGTGAGAGNCTAAGTCACCGGGGCTGGAAGATGAGCAGAGTGTCCAGATCCCTCCCTTGCGCTGGTCAATAACCTGAATAACTGATTATCCTTTGATAACTCCCGACCATGGTCTGGGAGGCCTGCCTCCCGCACTGAGGTAGCAGCAGGGCTTGGCTGATCCTTAGCTCTGCCCTCCTTCCTGGAGGGCACCCAGGCCTCCCCCTGAGCTTGCCCTGCCCATCCCGGGCTCATGGGGTGCCACCCCAGGGTGGCTGTGTCTGTCCCAGCGCCCCCAGTGCCAGCCTTGTCTCCTTCCTGGTTCCATCAGTGCCCGGAGCTCTGCCAGCTTCCCTGCACTGCACGGTCTGTCCTTGATAATAGTTGCTCTTCCAGGGTCAGACACCTTTTAACAGACTAAGGAAACCTTGAGTGAGCCGCCTTTGGGGCTCTGGGCTCCGGGTGGGGTGGGGGCATTTGGAAGGTGAGGGAAGGAGGAAGTCTCTCCTCACCTGAACTCTGACCCACCCACTCTGGGTCTGGGGAGGAGGCTGGCCCTGCAGATGTTAGAGTGCTTTCTGCAGGTCCCTATGTGTAAACCTTGTGGNAGGAGGAAGTCTCTCCTCACCTGAACTCTGACCCACCCACTCTGGGTCTGGGGAGGAGGCTGGCCCTGCAGATGTTAGAGTGCTTTCTGCAGGTCCCTATGTGTAAACCTTGTGGAGATTGAAGCGCTGCAGTGAAGGCTAACTCCTTGCTTGGCAGCTCAGAAGGTCTCAGGACTCGCCCTGCATGTGGGGTTATGTGGGGTCGCAGGCCCTGGGTCCCATGCAGGTCCTGAGACTTAACTTCCTCGTCACACTGGCCACCCTGCCCTTCCTGACCCCGCTTGTTCTTTGTGCCTTCGGTGGTCACCCTGGGTGCCTTCTGCCACCCACCTTGTGCTCACCCACCCCCAGCCCTGACCTGACAGGCTGGGGCTGGCACCTGCTTGCAGGATGAAGGAATGAATGAAGGAGTAGGCCCAGAGCCCCTCTCCCTGCCTGGGCCCAACTCGGCCCTTGTGCCTCAGCTCCCCCGGCTGTAAGACAGTGACTGTAGAGGTGGGGTCGAGGAGGAGAGGATGTAGTGGGGAAGACGGAGCAGCCAGTGTGTGCAAGCGCCTGGTGTCTGCTGTCACTTACCTGTCAAGATTGTCAGTGAAGCTGTCAGGGGGATGTGCACCTAGAAGGCCTTACCTGACAAAAAAGGCCTCACCTTTCAGTCCCCAAATAGTAGGAAACTTGGAGCAGGTGTGGACTTAACCCCGTCTCTGCCAAGCGCTATCTGAGATCTCTGGGGCAAATCCCCAGCCTCTGAGCCCAAGGCCCCTTGTACTGCAGGGGTTCTCATCACTGTGGCCCGAGGAGGGATGGTGTCCGGGGCTGTGGCCTGGACTCCTAGTCTTTCTGGAACTGGGGGGCCCCGCGGCTAAGCCACTGACCCCAGGCCGCTGGGTGGCAGTCCTGTGCAATGATACCGTTTTGGTTTGGTCTCAGTGCCCATGGGTGGGAAGGCTTAGTCAGGTCTGGCTGCTCTAATGGGATTTCACAGGCATTTGTCCCTCATAGTTCGGAGGCCACAAGTCCAAGACCGGTGACTGGTGAGGGTGCCCTGTGTCCTCACCTGGCGGGTTCGGACAGCTCTGGGGGTCCGTTTCATAAGGGCGCTGGCCCCACTCATGGGGGCCCCGTCTCCTCACACCACCTCACTGGGGGTCAGGATCTCAACGTGTGGATCTGGGGACATAGTTGGTCTGTAGCAACAGCAGCCACAGCTCAGTGGTCAAGGAGGGGTCTCTTGGCCCCTGCTGGCTCAAGCCCTCGACCTCAACCCTCCACCCCGACAGCCTGTGTGGCTCCCCCATCTCGAGGATCCCTGAGCCTGGGTTCACTTGTGCTGAGACGGTGGCACCCTTGTCCCGCTGCTTCAGTGACAGTATTGGGTGTGGTGGGAGTGACTCTAGGGACAAGTGAGGACATAGCTGCCCAGCCCAGCATCCAACAGAGAGCGGTCCAGACAGTCTGGCAGGATGGGCAGGTCCCCCCTGGCCTGAGGCTTATGGTCAGCCACCCCCTCACACTGAGCCTGCATTCATGGCTGGTCCCTCTGGGTGTACAGGAGGTGACCCTGCCTGCTCTGTCAGCTCAAACCTGCAGGTCTCCGCCTGGTGTCTGGATGATTTCCTATTTCCGGTTCACTCAGTTTAATTGTGTAGTTAATTCTTTTGTGAACATGGGGTTTGGAAGTTCAGTGCTCGGGTCTTGGTCTGTGGGGCTTGAGTGGGCTTGCTTACGTTCTTTGTGGGTTTTCCTGGCTGCTGCCCATTTTGAGCTCACTGGTGTGTCCTATGGAATCCTCAGTCCCCTGTCCTGTCGGGGAGGACTCCCACCCCTAAAAGGACTCCCACCCCAACATGAACACCTCGCAGCCTCAGCAGAGTAGGGGCTGCCGCTCCCACTGTAGCTGGAGGGTGAAGCTTTCTCTTGGGCCTGGGGCCTCCCTTGCCCTCCACCCTAAGGCGAGGGCAGGTGGGCACCAGCAGGCAGCGCTCGTCTGCATGGTGGGGTGGGGGCCCTGGACTGGCACTGACAGCCGTGTCCACGCAGCGTCAACAGCATCTCCAGCCTGGAGCCCGTGAGCCGCTGCCGGCAGCTGAGCGAGCTGTACCTGCGCAAGAACTGCATCCCCAGCCTCGCAGAGCTCATCCACCTGAAGGGCCTCCCGCGCCTGCGGGTGCTCTGGCTGGCTGAGAACCCATGCTGTGGCACCTGCCCCCACCTCTACCGCATGACCGTCCTGCGCACCCTGCCGCAGCTGCAGAAGCTAGACAACCAGGGTGGGTGCCCTTACATCCCCCTGGTGCCTGAGAGGCCAGCCTCCTGAGGGCTAAGCCACCTCTTTGAAGGGGACCACGCTGAGCCAAGGGGACAGCGAGGCTGGGCCGGTGGGCTCGTGTGCAGTGAGGCCACTGATGCTTCTGCACCACCCCCCAGCTGTGACAGAGGAAGAGGTGTCCCGGGCGCTGATGGAGGGAGAGGAGGTCACAGCCCCCAGCAGAGAGGACTTGGGGAGCGGCCCACCCGAGCTGTCCTACACCCTGAGTGCTGTGGACGCCGCCACTGAGACGACACAGGATCCTCTGAGCCTCGGCGAGGCGGAGGCCAGGTGTGGTCCGTGGGCCTCCCCGGCCCTCCCGCGACTGCACTTCTGGGACTGGGGGTAGGGGGTGTGTGTGCTTGTTTCTGGTCTGGCTCTGGGCCCCAGCCTGGTGTCAGTTGCATGGCTGAGAGAAGGCCCGGGGCAGGGAGCTCGTGCCAAGTGCAAGACCAGCCCTCCTGGGGAGCAGTGGACTTGGGTGATGAGCTGATGGAGGTATGGGGCCGGCTGCACAGGAGGGAAGCCCTGTGGCCCTGGCTACCCGAGCCACTGGTCAGGAGTCCTGGGGATGGCAGGGCGTGCAGGCCGAGGAAGGGCCCTTTCTGACCTACAGGGTGCCTCAGCTGATGGATGTTTGTGGGCAGAAACTGGACGTAAGGAACATGGTGACGACCATTGTTCTCAGTGGGGCCCAGGCCAGGCATCCATTCGCAAATGAGGGCCACCTACTGGCTATCCCGCAGCATGGGAGGTGGGCACATGGCTGTCCCTTAGCATGGGAGGAGAGCACTCAGCTGTCCCGCGGTGCGGTGGGAGGGCGCGTGGCTGTCCCACGGTGCGGCGGGAGGGCACGTGGCTGTCCCGCGGTGCGGCGGGAGGGCACGTGGCTGTCTCGCGGTGTGGCGGGAGGGCACGTGGCTGTCCCTTAGCATGAGAGGAGGGCACATGGCTGCCCCACTGCATGGCAGGAGGGCACGTGGCTGCCCCGTGGAGGGGCTAGAGGGGCGTGGTAGGAGGGGCATGGCTGTCGCCTGGCAGGGCCAGCTGCAGGCCCCCCCTCCATGTGTGGGGCTCTCATGTGGTGTGTGTCAGTGCCCCCATCCTGTGTGAGCTCCAGGGGGATGGAGGTGACCCTGGGGCTGAGAGAAGTCATGCTGCCCCACCCCCCTGTCCACTGCCCCCAGTCCCCAGAAGCAGAGTCTGGAATGGCGGTTTCCCTGCAGATGGATAGGGTCTACTTTTAGGAGTCTCTTCCTCCTCCTGTGCCCTGGGGCGCCGGGCCCAGACCCACAGATGTGTGAACAGCGAGGACTGGGCTCCAGTTGCCTCAGGCCTCAGGCCGTGCTGTCCTCCTGCCAGCAGCGACCAGGGGCAGCTTGGCCTGAAGCCCACCTCCCGGGACCGATTTTCTCCGTTCTTGCAGCGAGAGGCCGCAAGCACAAGCAGGGTGAGTGTGATGAGGCCACCTGGTGGGAGGTGGCCCTGGTTCCCGCTCCCCAGAGTGTGGATACTGGGGGCTGAGAGCTGTGGGACGGGGCTGGAGACACTGCAGTGAAGTGCAAAGCCAGGCCCTAGGGGCCGGGAAGCCGGCCATCTGGGTCCAGTGTCACGTCCAGATCCAAGCTGGTCGGACACAGCAAGCAGAGAGGGCTGCCTGTGTGGACGGTGGGGTCCCCAGCGCAGGGGCCTGTGCTGAGGGTAGTTCTGGGGGGTGGGAAGGTCACTGTGGCGGTGCTCAACCCAGAGAGATTGCTGCTTGGGAACAGCCCTCCTGCCTGCTGTCAGAAGTGGGGATGCTCCAGCAGGGGCAGGGGCAGGGCAGTGTCCCTGGGCGGGGACCACGCGACGGGCCCCCGGGCTCCACGGGCTTCCCTGTGAGGACCACGGGTGTTGGCTGAACGCAGGTCACGTGGGCAGCGGGGGTGCATCAGTGAAGACCAGCTC
>SJYW01055757.1:863917-896430 GCA_006410735.1 Raphicerus campestris | reverse complement strand
AAAAAAAAAAAAAAAAAAGAAAATCAGAAAATAACAAGAGTTGGCAAAGATGTAGAGAACTTGGAACCCTTGTGCATATTGCTGGAATGTAAAATGGTGTGGCCTCTAAGGAAAATGGTATGGTGGTCCCTGAAAAGAAAAAAAAGTAGAATTACCTTAAGATCGAATAATTCCTCTTCTGGGTATATATCCAAAAGAATTTAAAGCAAGGTCTGGAAGATATTTGCCCACCCGTGTTCATGGAAGCATTATTCACAATAGCAAAGAGGTGAAAGCAACCCTAGTGTTCATCAACAGATGAATAGATAGATGAAGTGCGGTATATACATACAATAGAATGGTACTGATCCTTGAAAAGGAATGAAATTCTGATACATACCACAAAATGGATGAACCTTGAGACCATTATGTTAAGTGCAATGAGCCAGTCACAAAAAGACAAATGTTGTATGACTGCACTTATTTGAGACACCTAGAGTAGTTTAATTCATAGAGACAGAAAATAGAATGGTAGTTGCCAACCAAAGGAATAGTGCTGGTGTAATGAATATAGAGTTTCAGTTATGCAAGATGAAAAGAGTTCTGGAGATGGATGGTGACGATGGTTGTATAACAAGGTGAATACACTTAATGCTATAGAACTGCACATTTAAATGGAGAAGGCAATGGCACCCCACTCCAGTACTCTTACCTGGAAAATCCCATGGATCGAGGAGCCTGGAAGGCTGCAGTCCATGAGGTCGCTGAGGGTCAGACACGACTGAGCAACTTCACTTTCACTTTTCACTTTGATGCATTGGAGAAGGAAATGGCAACTCACTCCAGTGTTCTTGCCTGGAGAATCCCAGGGACGAGGTAGCCTGGTGGGCTGCTGTCTATGGGGTCGCACAGAGTCGGACACGACTGAAGTGACTTAGCAGCAGCAGCACATTTAAAAATGGTTAAGATGGTAAATTTTATGTTTTGTGTATTTTACCACAATTAATTTTTTTAATTTTAATTTAAAACATATTTAAGAAACAGCCAACTGAAATGTATGGACCTTACCTGGATTCTGTTCCATACATATGAACTTAAAACAAAGAGAGAGGGATTCCCTGGTGGTCCAATGGTCAGCACTTGGCTCTTTCACTGCTGGGGTCCCAGGTTCCATCCCTGGTTGGGGAACTAAGATCTCATACACATAATGAAAAAAAAAATTAACGAAAAAGATCTCACAAGCTGTGCAGCCAAAAAAGAAAAAAATTTCAATAGTAACTGTATATTTAATGAATTTTTATTATCTAATTTTTAGATGAGACATAGTATTATAATTGCTTTTTTAAAAAAAGAGTTCCTGTCTTGTAGAGATAGGTGCTAACATATTTATGGATAAAATAATTTGATGTCTGGAATATGCTTTAATACAGTGAAGGCAAGGGAATAGCTGGGGACAAAACAGATCAGCTAACAGTCGATAATTGTTGAAGTTAGTTGATAGGTATGTCAGTGTTCCTTCTCCTCCATTATGTATTTTTTTAAATACTTCTTTGAGTTAAATGTTGGTGGTAGTTGATATTATTCTTTACTACTGGATATACATATCGGAAGGATACTACATTTATGCCAATTTATTCTCTGCCTACAATGACAGGCTTGTTTTCAACCTCATCTAGCAAATCTGTTCCCTTCTGTCAAATGCTGTGGAACTAAATAGTTCCCCACATTCCAACTGCTTAGAAGCCAGAATAAATAGCTATATACCACATGGCACCATCAGTCCCTGTTCACAGTCCAGAAATATCATTAGAAAATGGGTAAGTAATGCACATCTGTCAGCTGACGGTATCATGTGAGCCACAGTGTCAAAAACCTGTGGACTGATTATTGCCCTTAGAAACAGGACAGCACTGGAGACGCCGAGACTGATTTTTAAGTTAAATTTATCCTTGAAGGAAACAGGGAGGCAATGTTTATACAAAACGGTAGGAAACTGGATATGAAACACATCATCTAGCTGCTTCAAACCATTGTCCCAAGAGCTTGTTACTGAGTGAACAATTAGTTATTTCCTGTCATTTATTTTTAACTTCCATGTTTGCATTTTAAAGTATAGCATAATAAAATATTTTTGCTTCAATTTTCCCTAGTGAGTTTGACATTTTTATAGTTTTCTATATTTTAGTATTTCTAGAATATGATACATAATATTACAAACATATTCTTCTACTTTTACTTGGGAATGAAAATGGCTGTAAAAAGCACATTTATTTAAACTTTTCTTGCAGAAGATTAAAGAAACTAGAAAAAAATATAATCATAGCCTTATTTAAATATGTTTTCTCTCCCTGCCTGAAGTCTTTCTTTGTATTCTGGTCCTCAGCTTACACAATAGTAGGAAGCCATTCTTCGCACATGTTTTTGCAACTGTAGGACACTTCAGAATCCGGTAAAACCAGTGCCCACCCCAAGTGTAATGAAAAGATTGTTCAAGCATTTCCTTCAGTTCATAGAGGGAAAAATGTTCAAAATGGGTTAAACTCACATAATGGTGATCAACCATTTTGCCTTTTTCCATTTCATTTTCTTGGGTATGGTCTTGATCACTGCCAAAGATCTGAGTTCAAATCATGACTGATCTCAAAGCAGTTGAGATTGTTTGCCAAGTCCAAGCTTGCTCTACTTGCCGCACACAGGCTAATATCATCCAAGAGACAAGGTGTTGAGGCACAGAATATGAATTTATTCAGGAAGCTAGCTGACTGAGAAGACAGTAGACTAATGGTCTCAAAATAACTATCTTATCAGGGTCTAGATGCCAGGATCCTTCCTCAAACAGAAATCGGGAGAGGTGAGGAGGTAAAGTAGAAAGGGGCAATAATCTTACAAATATCTCCTGGAATGGCTAGTCTTGGGGAGGGGATGTGTTAATTTTGTCCTTCCTGTAGCCATCTAGAAGTGGACGGGGTCCTGAACGNAGCTAGCTGACTGAGAAGACAGTAGACTAATGGTCTCAAAATAACTATCTTATCAGGGTCTAGATGCCAGGATCCTTCCTCGAACAGAAATCGGGAGAGGTGAGGAGGTAAAGTAGAAAGGGGCAATAATCTTACAACTATCTCCTGGAATGGCTAGTCTTGGGGAAGGGATGTGTTAATTTTGTCCTTCCTGTAGCCATCTAGAAGTGGACGGGGTCCTGAACAAAGGCATTTTGGTTTCACATTAAGGTAGAGAAGCAGGGTTCCCTGAGGCAGGCCTTTATGTATGGACAATATCCTTTTAGTAAACAAAAGCAAAGAGAAGCAAAGGTTAGAGTAAAAGAAACAGATTCAACATGGAGTCAGTTCTTCCCTGTAACAGAGTGACCTGAGGAAAGTCACTGAACTCATTGGGCTTTAGCCTCTTTGTTATATATTAATGTTCCAAAAGATGAGCTTTAAAATACCATCCAGTTCTAAAATTCTGTGCTTTGAATTAAACCATGCAACAGGTTATATATATATGACAAGATTTATAGATGACCCCAAAACCAGTCTCCCCCATCACAGATTTTTATCCACTTTTCCATTCTTTTCACCGACTTGAAGTTAAAGAATCTTAACTATCACTACCACGAGAAAAGATGAGTGTTACTCACTCAGTCGTGTCCAACTCTTTGCAACCCCATGGACTGGGGCTCGCCAGGCTCTTCTGTCCATGGGATTCTTCAGGCAAGAATACTGGAGTGGGTTGCCATTTCCTTCTCCAAAAGATCTTCCCAACTCAGGGGTCAAACCCAGATCTCCAGCACTGCAGGCAGACTCTACCATCCAGGCCTCCAGGGAAGCTCAAGAAAAGAGAGAAATAATAAAAATGAAGAACACAGAAAACACGTAAAACATTTTTTTTTTAATCTCTGAGAAATGGAAAACTTTCTGTACTTTGTTTCTGTATGCCTAAATGAGTTTGCCTTACTAAAGATCAGACAAAATCTCTCAAGCGTGTTAAGCAATGATTACATTTTNCAGGCTCTTCTGTCCATGGGATTCTTCAGGCAAGAATACTGGAGTGGGTTGCCATTTCCTTCTCCAAAAGATCTTCCCAACCCAGGGATCAAACCCAGATCTCCAGCACTGCAGGCAGACTCTACCATCCAGGCCACCAGGGAAGCTCAAGAAAAGAGAGAAATAATAAAGATGAAGAACACAGAAAACATGTAAAACATTTTTTTTTTAAATCTCTGAGAAATGGAAAACTTTCTGTACTTTGTTTCTGTATGCCTACATGAGTTTGCCTTACTAAAGATCAGACAAAATCTCTCAAGCGTGTTAAGCAATGATTACATTTTATTGTGCCCAACAAGTACATATTTAACTGACTAGATATAATGGCCCTGTTTGATATCAGTATCACAAAATTCAGGAAGGAAATGAATGTTTGGACTTTGGATTTGAATCAGAAGACTTCAAGAGTCTGGGCTCAGAGTTAAAGACTCCAGGAAGCCTGAGTGTCAATCTCCTCTTTTGTTAAATGGGAGTATAACATTAATACCTCTCTTCACAAGGTCATTGTGACAATAAGTAAAAAATAATGTAGAGAACACCAGCTGAGAGCGGACAGGAGTACCTGACCAGATGAAAAGAATATATTGAACCACACAAAACTCGGTAGCATGAAGGAACCAGGGGGAAAAATAGGAGTGTTAATTGGACTGGACCTGCTCTCAGTGGGTCAGGGAACTGAAGCAGGGGTCTGATTCCCACATTGGGGCAACCACTTGAGTCAGAGGAGAAACATTTAAGGCTGAGTGAAACAGCTGATCTGTGGCAGCCTAAACAGAATGAGTATCAGGCAGTTCCTGCCACAGCCATACCTACCCCGGGACGCAGTTTGGGGATTGTGGAGCCATCCCAGGGTGAGGGCTGCTGTTGACTGTGGAAAGACGGATCAAAAGGAAGTGAGGANAACTGAAGCAGGGGTCTGATTCCCACATTGGGGCAACCACTTGAGTCAGAGGAGAAACATTTAAGGCTGAGTGAAACAGCTTATCTGTGGCAGCCTAAACAGAATGAGTATCAGGCAGTCCCTGCCACAGCCATACCTACCCCAAGACACAGTTTGGGGATTGTGGAGCCATCCCAGGGTGAGGGCTGCTGTTGACTGTGGAGAGACGGATCAAAAGGAAGTGAGGGAGGAGACTGTGGTGGGAAATGCCTGTGGAGGAAAGCTGTGCAGCCATGGAAGCAAGGCGATACTGCTGAGTCATGCGCAGGGGGTGGAGCCATCACCATAGCCTAGCTCTCTCTCCCCACACACCAGCATCAGCAGCTGAACAACAGAGGCTGGCCCATCAAACGCCTGATGCACTGAACTACAGAGTAGGACCCCTGAACTTGCTGAACAACAGAGAAGGACCCCAGGCAAGGGAGCCCTCTAAGTGCCTGAACAGGTGGAGCTACAGAAAAAGACTGAGGAAAGAAGCCTTCTGATCGCCAGCTACAAGAGGCTTGAAAAAAGACTGTGATAGGGCCATAATTCCTGCGGCAGAAGTAGTCCATGTCCATGCACACTTGCGCCACCAGGGTCCCCGCAAGTCAAGCAGTTGCGCCACCTTCATGCTCAGCTCTCACTGGGCCAGAGCTGCCACAGGCAAAAACAGTCTTGGATCTATGCGCACAGGGTCGCTTCGGTAGTGTCTGAATCTTTGCAGCCCTGTAGACTGGCCTGCCAGGCTTCTCTGTCAGGGAGAGGTTCTCCAGGGAAGAATACTGAAACGTATTGGCCAATGTGGGTTGCCATACCCTTATAGAGCACCCTTCTTCTGCTACCCTGGCCACCAACTCCCCTGAGTACCTGGTGCTGCCAGAACCCCTGTGACCTAAGCAGCTGCACCACCTCCACACCTGGCCCTCACAGGGGCACACCCAAGTCCTCCAGGGCAGCCTCAGGAGCAAACCCCAGTGGACGACCCNACTGGGCCAGAGCTGCCACAGGCAAAAACAGTCTTGGATCTATGCGCACAGGGTCGCTTCGGTAGTGTCTGAATCTTTGCAACCCTGTAGACTGGCCTGCCAGGCTTCTCTGTCAGGGAGAGGTTCTCCAGGGAAGAATACTGAAGCGTATTGGCCAGTGTGGGTTGCCATACACTTATAGAGCACCCTTCTTCTGCTACCCTGGCCACCAACTCCCCTGAGTACCTGGTGCTGCCAGAACCCCTGCGACCTAAGGGGTCCACACCTGGCCCTCACAGGGGCACACCCAAGTCCTCCAGGGCAGCCTCAGGAGCAAACCCCAGTGGACGACCCATGTGCAGAGGTGGAAATAAAACCACAATTGAAACCCAGGGGCAGTGTGGCTAAGGAAGAAGACCCAAAACCTTCCCACCAGCTGTACAAGCTGCAGATTAAATCCACACGAGCAACTAGGCAGACTCTGTGTCTATAGAATATATAAAATATCATTGAGAGCTCCCACAAAAGAAAATGCACTAGTTCTGATAGCTGTGGACATTGGAGGCAAAAACACATAGGAGTAGGAACAGATGAGAATCGGAGCTGCCCCCACAGAAGGTCCAAAGATGAGCGCAGTGTTGGAGGGCAACCTAGGGAAGGGAGGTGGACTGTGACAATTGGTGAGGGAGAGCCTGACAGCAGTGACTCAAGAAAAACGTTTATTATTCTTGTTTTGACTTGTTCTGTAGATTTTTTTGGATTTTTTCCCTTTTTTACCCCCTCTGTTGTGGTTGTTGATTTTATTAGATCTATGAAATCTAATTAAGCTTTTGAGCTTTTTTATTTCAGTCACATTTTAATTGTCACTATAAACCTCTGCCTCTACATTGAGCTTTTGCAGTTCTTTGGAGGGTTTTTTTTTTTCTTTTTTTTAGTTTTATNAAGATCAGACAAAATCTCTCAAGCGTGTTAAGCAATGATTACATTTCATTGTGCCCAACAAGTACATATTTAACTGACTAGATATAATGGCCCTGTTTGATATCAGTATCACAAAATTCAGGAAGGAAATGAATGTTTGGACTTTGGATTTGAATCAGAAGACTTCAAGAGTCTGGGCTCAGAGTTAAAGACTCCAGGAAGCCTGAGTGTCAATCTCCTCTTTTGTTAAATGGGAGTATAACATTAATACCTCTCTTCACAAGGTCATTGTGACAATAAGTAAAAAATAATGTAGAGAACACCAGCTGAGAGCGGACAGGAGTACCTGACTAGATGAAAAGAATATATTGAACCACACAAAACTCAGTAGCATGAAGGAACCAGGGGGAAAAATAGGAGTGTTAATTGGACTGGACCTGCTCTCAGTGGGTCAGGGAACTGAAGCAGGGGTCTGATTCCCACATTGGGGCAACCACTTGAGTCAGAGGAGAAACATTTAAGGCTGAGTGAAACAGCTGATCTGTGGCAGCCTTAACAGAATGAGTATCAGGCAGTTCCTGCCACAGCCATACCTACCCCGGGACGCAGTTTGGGGATTGTGGAGCCATCCCAGGGTGAGGGCTGCTGTTGACTGTGGAGAGACGGATCAAAAGGAAGTGAGGGAGGAGACTGTGGTGGGAAATGCCTGTGGAGGAAAGCTGTGCAGCCATGGAAGCAAGGCGATACTGCTGAGTCATGCGCAGGGGGTGGAGCCATCACCATAGCCTAGCTCTCTCTCCCCACACACCAGCATCAGCAGCTGAACAACAGAGGCTGGCCCATCAAACGCCTGATGCACTGAACTACAGAGTAGGACCCCTGAACTTGCTGAACAACAGAGAAGGACCCCAGGCAAGGGAGCCCTCTAAGTGCCTGAACAGGTGGAGCTACAGAAAAAGACTGAGGAAAGAAGCCTTCTGATCGCCAGCTACAAGAGGCTTGAAAAAAGACTGTGATAGGGCCATAATTCCTGCGGCAGAAGTAGTCCATGTCCATGCACACTTGCGCCACCAGGGTCCCCGCAAGTCAAGCAGTTGCGCCACCTTCATGCTCAGCTCTCACTGGGCCAGAGCTGCCACAGGCAAAAACAGTCTTGGATCTATGCGCACAGGGTCGCTTCGGTAGTGTCTGAATCTTTGCAGCCCTGTAGACTGGCCTGCCAGGCTTCTCTGTCAGGGAGAGGTTCTCCAGGGAAGAATACTGAAACGTATTGGCCAATGTGGGTTGCCATACCCTTATAGAGCACCCTTCTTCTGCTACCCTGGCCACCAACTCCCCTGAGTACCTGGTGCTGCCAGAACCCCTGTGACCTAAGCAGCTGCACCACCTCCACACCTGGCCCTCACAGGGGCACACCCAAGTCCTCCAGGGCAGCCTCAGGAGCAAACCCCAGTGGACGACCCATGTGCAGAGGTGGAAATAAAACCACAATTGAAACCCAGGGGCAGTGTGGCTAAGGAAGAAGACCCAAAACCTTCCCACCAGCTGTACAAGCTGCAGATTAAATCCACACGAGCAACTAGGCAGACTCTGTGTCTATAGAATATATAAAATATCATTGAGAACTCCCACAAAAGAAAATGCACTAGTTCTGATAGCTGTGGACATTGGAGGCAAAAACACATAGGAGTAGGAACAGATGAGAATCGGAGCTGCCCCCACAGAAGGTCCAAAGATGAGCGCAGTGTTGGAGGGCAACCTAGGGAAGGGAGGTGGACTGTGACAATTGGTGAGGGAGAGCCTGACAGCAGTGACTCAAGAAAAACGTTTATTATTCTTGTTTTGACTTGTTCTGTAGATTTTTTTGGATTTTTTCCCTTTTTTACCCCCTCTGTTGTGGTTGTTGATTTTATTAGATCTATGAAATCTAATTAAGCTTTTGAGCTTTTTTATTTCAGTCACATTTTAATTGTCACTATAAACCTCTGCCTCTACATTGAGCTTTTGCAGTTCTTTGGAGGGTTTTTTTTTTTCTTTTTTTTAGTTTTATTTTTTTAAACCTATTATTATTTTCTTTACTTTTATCCCTTTGTTTGCTTTTTCTACTGTTCTTTTCCCCTTGCAGTTAATCTAATACATATACTTCTCTGTCTGCCTCTATGTAACTTTGCATATCTATTCTTTCTTTCTTTCCTTTCCTCTCAACATATTTGTCAGTTTTATTTTCATTGCTTTATTCCCCACTTGGCACCTTGCTTTAGTTTTGTTTTCCAGTTTGTGCTTAGTTAGTTTTGTCCTGGTAGATATAATTTTTGGTTTCCTTTGTTTGCCTAGTCAATCTATAGTACTTTATTTTTGTTGGACTGTTTTCATTTTGCTTATGGGTGTACATGTATATGTGTATATTCAGTCACACTTTTTATTGTTGCTATAAACCTCTGCCTCTACATTGGGCTTTTGTGGTTCTGTGGAGTTTTCCTTTTTTTCCCTTTTTTCTTTCTTCTTTAATCTTTTTCTTTTTTCTCTTTTTGATAATTTTAATTTAAAAAATTTTTAAACCTAGTATATTTTTTCTACATTTATTCCTTTGTTTGCCTTTCCTATTGCTATTTTCCCCTTGCAGTTAATCTTTAATGTATGTAAATCTTCTTCTCTGTTTAACTTTGCATATCTATTCTTTCTTTCCTTTCCTCTCAACATATTTCTTAGTTGTGTTTTCATTGCTTTACTCTCCACTTGACACCTTGCTTTAGTTTTGTTTTCCACTTTGTGCTTTAGTTTTGTTTTTAACTGCTAAATATAATTTTTGATTTACTTTGTTGGCCAAGTCAATCTACTGTACTTTATTTTGTTGCACTGTTTTTACTTTGCTCATGGGTGTATATGTATATACATTACATATGTATATGTAGTGTATATTCCATTATTTTAATTATTATTTGCCTGATTTTGTAATTGCCATTTGTCTGAGGTTCATCTTTGGCTTCTCATTTTTGGACATTTGATTTAATCTCACTTAATGCCAAGTCAGGCTTCAGCAATACATGAACTGTGAACTTCCAGATGTTCAAGCTGGTTTTAGAAAAGGCAGAGGAACCAGAGATCAAATTGCCAAAATCTGCTGGATCATGGAAAAAGCAAGAGAGTTCCAGAAAAACATCTACTTCTGCTTTATTGACTATGCCAAAGCCTTTGACTGTGTGGATCACAATAAACTGTGGGAAATTCTGAAAGAGATGGGAATACCGGACCACCTGACCTGCCTTCTGAGAAATCTTTATGCAGGTCAGGAAGCAACAGTTAGAACCAGACATGGAACAACGGACTGGTTCCAAATAGGAAAAGGAGTATGTCAAGGCTGTATACTGTCACCCTGCTTATTTAGCTTCTATGCAGAGTACATTGTGAGAAACGCTGGGCTGGAGGAAACACAAGCTGGAATTAAGATTGCCGGGAGAAATATCAATAATCTCAGATATGCAGATGACACCACCCTTATGGCAGAAAGTGAAGAAGAACTAAAGAGCCTCTTGATGAAAATGAAAGAGGAGAGTGGAAATTTTGGCTTAAAGCTCAACATTCAGAAAATGAAGATCATGGCATCCGGGTCCATCACTTCATGGCAGATAGATGGGGAAACAGTGGACACAGTAGCTGACTTTATTTTCTTGGGCTCCAAAATCACTGCAGATGGTGATTGCAGCCATGAACTTAAAAGGCACTTACTCCTTGGAAGGAAAGTTATGACCAACCTGCTGCTGCTGCTGCTAAGTCACTTAAGTCGTGTCTAACTCTTTGCAACCCCATAGACAGAAACCCACCAGGCTCCCCTGTCCCTGGGATTCTCCAGGCAAGAACACTGGAGTGGGTTGCTATTTCCTTCTCCAATGCATTAAAGTGAAAAGTGAAAGTAAAGTTGCACAATCATGTCCGACTCTTAGTGATCCCATGGACTGCGGCCCACCAGGCTCCTCCATCCATGGGATTTTCCAGGCTGGAGTACTGGAGTTGGGTGCCATTACCTTCTCCAATGACCAACCTAGACAGCATATTCAAAAGCAGAGACATACTTTGCCAACAAAAGTCCATCTAGTGAAGGCTATGGTTTTTCCAGTAGTCATGTATGGATGTGAGAGTTGGACTAAAAAGAAGGCTGAGTGCTGAAGAATAGATGCTTTTGAACTGTGGTGTTCGAGAAGACTCTTGAGAATCCCTTGGACTACAAGGAGATCCAACCAGTCCATCCTAAAGGAGATCAGTCCTGGGTGTTCACTGGAAGGACTGATGTTGAAGATGAAACTCCAATACTTTGGCCAACTCATGCGAAGAGCTGACTCATTGGAAAAGACCCTGATGCTGGGAAAGATTGAGAGCAGGAGAAGGGGACGACAGAGGATGAGAAGTTTAGATGGCATCACAGACTCAGGTGGACTCCGGGAGTTGGTGATGGACAGGGAGGCCTTCCGTGCTGTGGTTCATGGTGTCACAGAGTCTGACACGACTGAGCAACTGAACTGAACTGAACTGAATGTCATGATAAACCACTTGTGGAATCCTCATTCCTGACCAGAGATCAAGCCCTGAGCCTTTGGAGTGGGAGCACTGATTCCAAGACCCTAGACTATCATAGAACTAACCATCAGTTCAGTTCAGTCCAGTTCAGTCACTCAGTCACGTCTGACTCTTTGCGACCCCATGAATCCCAGCATGCCAGGCCTCCCTGTCCATCACCAACTTCCGGAGTTCACACAGATTCACATTCATCAAGTCCGTGATGTCATCCAGCCATCTCATCCTCGGTCGTCCCCTTCTCCTCCTGCCCCTAATCCCTCCCAGTATCAGTCTTTTCCAATGAGTCAACTCTTCACATGAGGTGGCCAAAGTACTGGAGTTTCAGCTTTAGCCTCATTCCCTCCAAAGAAACCCCAGGGCTGATCTCCTTCGGAATGGACTGGTTGGATCTCCTTGCAGTTCAAGGGACTCTCAAGAGTCTTCTCCAACACCACAGTTTAAAAGCATCAATTCTTCAGCCAAGCAAACAAACAAAAACCCAGCACAAATCTCACCCTGTAGGAAGCTTACACAAACCACTGGACCAATCTTAGGAGGGCAAAAGCCAAAAGGAAGAAAGAATTCAACCTTGAAGCCTGGGAAAAGGAGACCTCAAACATAAGTTAAAAAAAAAAAAAAGCAGAGAAATACTACACAAATGAAGGAACAAACTAGAAACAGAGAAGTACAAATAAATGAAGAGGAAATAGGGAAACTACCTGAAAAAGAATTCAGAATAATGATACTAAAGATGATAAAAAAAAAAACCTTGAAAACAAAATGGAGAAAATGAAAAATCAATTAACAAAGACCTATAAGAATTAAAGAATAAACATATGGAGACAACACAATTATTGAAATTAAAAATACTCTAGAAGGAATCAATAGCAGAATATCTGAAGCAGAAGAATGAATCAGTGAGCTGGAAGACAAAATGGTGTAAATAACTTCTGAAGAGTAGAATAAAGTAAAAAGAATGAAAAGAACTATAGTCTCAGAGACCACTGGGACAAAATCAAATGCACCAACATTCGAATTATTGGGGTCCCAGAAGAAGAAGAGAGAAAGAAAGCATATGAGAAAATTTTTGAAGAGATTATACTTGAAAATTTCCCCAACATGAAAAAGGAAATAGACAATCAAGTCCAAGAGGTGCAAAGAGTCCCATACAGGATAAATCTAAGGAGAAAATTGCCAAGACATACTAATCAAACTAACAAAGACTAAACACAAAGAAAGAAAATTAAAAGCAGCAAGGGAGAAGCAACAAGTAGCATATGAGGGAAACCCCATATGCATAACAGCTGATCTTTCAGCAGAAACTCTGCAGGTCAGAAGAGAATGGCAGGATATATTTAANGAGCTATTTCAAATCCTAAAAATGATGCTGTGAAAGTGCTGCACTCAATATGCCAGCAAATTTGGAAAACAGCAGTGGCCGCAGAACTGGAAAAGGTCAGTTTTCATTCCAATCCCAAAAAAAGGCAATGCCAAAGAATGCTCAAACTACCACACAATTTCAGTCATCTCACACTCTAGTAAAGTAACACTCAAAATTCTCCAAGCCAGGCTTCAGCAATACGTGAACCATGAACTTTCTAAAACCAGACATTCAAGCTGGTTTTAGAAAAGGCAGAGGAACCAGAGATCAAATTGTCAACATCCGCTGGATCAAAAAGGCAAGAGTTCCAGAAAAACGTCTATTTCTGCTTTATTGACTATGCCAAAGCCTTTGACTGTGTGGATCACAATAAACTATGGAAAATTCTGGAAGAGTTGGGAATACCAGACCACCTGACCTGCCTCTTGAGAAATCTGTATGCAGGTTAGGAAACAACAGTTAGAACTGGACATGGAACAACAGACTGGTTCCAAATAGGAAAAGGAGTACGTCAAGGCTGTATATTGTCACCCTGCTTATTTAACTTACATGCAGACTACATCATGCAAAATGCTGGGCTGGATGAAGCACAAGCTGGATTCAAGATTGCTGGGAGAAATAGCAATAACCTCAGATATGCAGATGCTGCTGCTGCTGCTGCTGTCACTTCAGTCGTGTCCGACTCTGTGTGACCCCATAGACGGCAGCCCACCAGGCTCCCCCATCCCTGAGATTCTCCAGGCAAGAACACTGGAGTGGGTTGCAATTTCCTTCTCCAATGCATGAAAGTAAAAAGTCAAAGTGAAGTTGCTCAGCGGTGCCCTACTCTAGTGACCCCATGGACTACAGCCCACCAGGCTCCTCCGTCCATGGGGTTTTCCAGGCAAAAATACTGAAGTGGGGTGCCATTGCCTTCTCCGGATATGCAGATGACACCACCCTTATGACAGAAAGTGAAGAAGAACTAAAGAGCCCCTTGATAAAAGTGAAAAGGGAGAGTGAAAAAGTTAGCTTAATGCTTAACATTCAGAAAATGAAGATCATGGCATCCGGTCTCATCACATAATGGCAAATAGATGGAGAAACATGGAAACAGTGTCAGACTTTATTTTGGGGGGCTCCAAAATCACTGCAGATGGTGACTGCAGCCATGAAATTAAAAGACGCTTGCTCCTTGGAAGGAAAGTTATGACCAACCTAAATAGCATATTAAAAAGCAGAGGTATTACTTTACCTACAAGGTTCCATCTAGTCAAGGCTATATGGTTTTTCCTGTGGTCATGTATGGATGTGAAAGTTGGACTATAAAGAAAGCTGAGTGCTGAAGAATTGATGCTTTTGAACTATGATGTTGAAGAAGACTCTTGAGAATCCCTTGGACTGCAAGCAAATCCAACCAATCCATCCTAAAGGATATTATGAGCCCTGGGTGTTCATTGGAAGGACTGATCTTGAAGCTGAAACTCCAATCCTTTGACCACCTGTTGCGAGGAACTGAATCATTTGAAAAGACCCTGATGCTGGAAGGGATTAGGGGCAGGAGGAGAAGGGGACGACCGAGGATGAGACGGCTGGATGGCATCTCGGACTCGATGGACATGAGTGTGAGTGAACTCCGGGAGATGGTGATGGACAGGGAGGCCTGGCGTGCTGCGATTCACGGGGTCGCAAAGAGTCAGATACGACTGAGCAAGTGAACTAGAGCTGGTCAGTGGATTAAAAAAATTAAAAAATATATTCTAAATGATCCATGTTGTCTCCAAAACATGAGTCTGATCTCTCTGAAAGGATTGTCTCTCCTTTTTTCATCAATTCTCTTTCCTGAAATAATTAAGCTCCTTCTTGAGGATTGATGTCCCTAAGGAATGAAACCTCATAAATGCAGAGATCTGTGTGTGTCTGTGTGTATCTGTATCTGTAGGCAGGAACTATCTCTTTTCTCCTCTCATTAATGCAGACTGGACAAGTAAGAGGAGACTGAGAAAGAACATCCATTCCCTGGAGCTTAAGAAAAATTTCAACAGTCTGGGGAGGTTGTCAGTGACTTTCCTCTATAGATTAAGGATCTAATGTTAAAGCTGCAACTTCAGAGCTCAGTGGATGGAAGGCAAGCTCTTCTCCATGACTTCAGAACAGACAGGGTAATACCCACTTGTACACCAAAATTAGAAAACGCCATGAAATTAGAAGACGCTTACTCCTTGGAAGAAAAGTTATGACCAACCTAGATAGTATATTCAAAAGCAGAGATATTACTTTGTCAACTAAGGTCCATCTAGTCTAGGCTATGATTTTTCCTGTGATCATGTATGGATGTGGGAGTTGGACTGTGAAGAAGGCTGAGTGTCGAAGAATTGATGCTTTTGAACTGTGGTGTTGGAGAAGACTCTTGAGAGTCCCTTGGACTGCAAGGAGATCCAACCAGTGCATTCTGAAGGAGATCAGCCCTGGGATTTCTTTGGAAGGAATGATGCTAAAGCTGAAACTCCAGTACTTTGGCCACCTCATGTGAAGAGTTGACTCACTGGAAAAGACTCTGATGCTGGGAGGGATTGGGGGCAGGAGGAGAAGGGGACGACCGAGGATGAGATGGCTGGATGGCATCACGGACTCAATGGACGTGAGTCTGAGTGAACTCCGGGAGTTGGTGATGAAAAGGGAGGCCTGGCGTGCTGCGATTCATGGGGTCGCAAAGAGTTGGACACGACTGAGGGACTGAACTGAACTGACACCAAAATTAAAAATCTCTCATTTCTCTGTAGATGCTCCATCATGCTGGGAAAGTTAAATTTTTATTGTAGCCCATCTTCTAAGAAACTTATTCTGGCAAAAACAAATAATATCTTGTATTTTTAGAACACTTTAGCATTCTCAAGGCAAGTCTACATCCGATGACTCATTCATCTTCACAACAGACCTCGTGGGCCTGTTGCTTGCCAGTGAGAGAAGCAGAGTGACTTTCCCAGGTTTTACCACAAGGGGGCAGGATGGAGACCCCAAAACTGGGTTGCTTCCCTGCGGCTGAGAAGAGATGGCAGAGAAGGGCCTTGGAGGGAAGACTGGTCCGGGTGAAGCGGGTTAAGCCGTGACTTGGTCAGTGTCAAGTTTTAGAATCTGTGTTGCCTGATTAGCTTTCAGTTGTTAAGTTTTTTGAAAGGAACAGTAGCTCTTGAACTCGTAGGTTTTCTGAAAAATCAAAGAATGTAACTGAAAATGACCTGAGATGTACAGAGTACCATTTCTGTGTGAGATGAGGAGGCCACTGTTACCGCTGTATTAAGCGTCTTCTCCAGCACCACAGTTCAGAAGCATCAGTTCTTTGGCGCTCAGCCTTCTTTCTGGTTTAACTCTCACATCCGTACACGACTACTGGAAAAACCATAGCTTTGACAATACAGACCACAGGAGCACTCTGTATTTAACTTTCTATAATGTTCCTACAACTGGATTTTATTTATTTGCTGGTCCACCCAATGGCACCAGAAACTTTGTTCTAGGCAGTTTAGATGTTCTGTGTCTCACTTCTGAACATCTCAGTTCACGGAGGCTGACGCACTTACAGCCGTGCAGGGGTGCTTGGTGCTGGACTAACTCCATTCTAGTCCCCGCTGTCTCGTCTGGCCCTTCTCCATCACTCTCCTTCCTTTCTGACCTATGGCAGGACTTCCCTGTTCACATAGGTGTGTGGCTCATCCTGGTATCTGCTGGCATGTTCTCTTCATCTCCACCACTCAGCATTTGAGGTCAGTTGGTCCCAACCATCGGAGACATTCCACAGCCTACTGAGGGTGTGAGGAATGTCCAGTAGCTCTTCTGCCCAACCCTGCAGACCTCAGAGTCTGAAGCTGGCTGAAGCTGTCTTGATCCAGAAAGACCATGAAGGCCTTTGTAGATGGCAAATTTTATGCCAGGAAGAGCACGCAACCATATTTACCATCCACCAGACACTGGCAAATGAGACACGGACACCTTTGCCTTGATACCTCTCAGATCCACCTGCCTTTCTACAGCCCACATCGTCTCCAACCTCTCATGTCATTAGCCTGACGAGAACAAAGCACAGGGTCCCTTTTACAAGATCCTCTTGTTTAATACCCAACATCCCCCTCTTTGTTGCCGTTCAATTGCTAAGTCATATCCTGTTCTTTGTGACCCCATGGACTGCAGCACACCAGGCTTCCTTGTCCTTCACTATCTTTCAGAGTTTGCTCAAACTCATGTCCACTGNAAGAATTGATGCTTTTGAACTGTGGTGTTGGAGAAGACTCTTGAGAGTCCCTTGGACTGCAAGGAGATCCAACCAGTCCATTCTGAAGGAGATCAGCCCTGGAATTTCTTTGGAATGAATGATGCTGAAGCTGAAACTCCAATACTTTGACCACCTCATGCGAAGAGTTGACTCATTGGAAAAGACTCTGATGCTGGGGGAAATTGGGGGTAGGAGGAGAAGGGGACGACAGAGGATGAGATGGCCGGATGGCATCACTGACTCAATGGACGTAAGTTTGAGTGAACTCTGGGCGCTGGTAATGGACAGGGAGGCCTGGAGTGCTGCGATTCATGGGTCGCAAAGAGTCGGACATGACTGAGCGACTGAACTGAACTGAACTGAAGGCAGGAGCTGGCAAACTTTGGCCTTCAGGCCAAATCTGGCTACCATCTGTTTTTTTCAGCTAAGAATGGATGGTTTTTACATTTTTAAATGATTGGGGTTAAAAATCAGAAGAATAGAGTTGTGTGGCATGAAAATTATGTGAAATTCATTTCAGTGTGCAAAAGTAAAGGTTTACTTAGCACATTCATGCCCATTTGTTCTATATTGTCCACAGTTGCTTTTGGGTTACACGAGTGACACAGAGATGGTGTGGCCTGCCCATCCTAAAATATTTACTCCTTTACCCTCTGCACAGAAAGTCTTCCATCCCTGGCTTACTGGAAATCATTCCAGAAAAAATTCTTGCAACCTACTCCAGAATTCCGGCTCACTGGGGCCCTAAGTCTCACATTTGACCATGACATTTTGTCAGTCCTCGCTATTTGTAGATTCTGTATTTGTGAATTCATGCTCAGTTACTCACTTGTGTCCAATTTTCTGTGACCCTTTGAACTGGAGCCCCCCAGGCTCCTCTGTCCATGGGATGATCCTGGCAAGAATATTGGAGTGGGTTGCCATTCATCCAGTCGCTAAAATTTATCTGTAGCCCCAAAGTCTCAGCACTTTTACAGTCATTCACCAACATTCTTGAGAGGCACAAAAAAAAAAAACAAAACAAAACGGAGTCACCTATCACTGAGGTCCCAGCTGAGGGCCACCAAGGAGCCTGCTTCTTGCAAAAAAAGTGACCCGGTGCCACTTTCAGGAAAGGTGTCTAGGCACCTCTACCTTCCCTTTTCGCCTTTGCCAGCCTGATGGATATCAGAGTTCTTGAAGGATGGTGGCCCAACAACCTGGAAGAGACCTAAATCTTTTAATCAGTGTCTGAAGAAACACCATCCACTGATGATGAACGTTCTCCTTGGTCCTCCTTGAGCTATTTTTAGAGTGAGAAATAGGCATCTACTGTGTTGAGCTCCTAAGATGTTGAGGCTTATTTGCTACAGCATCTAGAGTTACTCAAACGAAATGTTTTCATCTCCCCCCACCCCACCCCGCCCTTGGATGAGGAAACTGAGACTCAAAGTGGTAAATTAAACTTGATAAGATTATACAGCTGGAAAAGTGTTGATTTTCTTGTGTTCCATGGAAAGTTTATAAAGAGAATGCTTTTATTATTTTTTTTCTCCTTTGCCGCATGCAGGGTCTTAGTTCCTTGACAGATCAGGGATTGAACCTATGCCTCCAGTGGTGAAAATGCAGAGTCTTAAACCACTGGACCACCAGGGAAATCCCAATGTTCTTTCTGTAACACCCACCTACTGATGTGCTAAGAGCTCTTTAAGTGCTCTGAGAGCCTGGATCAAAAAGAGTTCAGGGGGGAAAAACTCTAAAAAGTACAAGGCACTCTAGAAATAACCAAGTCGCATTTATCATCAGCTTTCCTGTCCACCTTCTCTTTTTTTGGTCAGGTTCACTCCATCCAAAATTTCATTTTCATTGGAAACTAAGAAAGCGAGTGTGTTAGCAGGCATCACCAGCCATTCTCAAAGCCTTTTCGTTACTTTGAAATGGGCTAAAAAAAGCCATCTTCTCCACCTAGTGGGGCCCCACCTCCCCACCCCGAAGCCTCTCCTCATGACGGGTTCACTGTGAGCACCGCCCACAGCCAGGCACGACCAGGCGGCTTCACAGAAGCCAAAGACGTTATCAGAAATGAGGGCTGGATCTGACAGTGAGACCAGCTGTGCCCTCACTTCCCTGCTCATAATTAGTCAGCTTCTAGCAATGATGAGAATCTGAGGGAGTCACCCAATAGTGACCTCGGTCACTCCAGTGAGGAAAGATCATTTCAGCCTCCACCACAGGACTCTCCAATGTGAACGCTGATGGAGAGCTTCACAACATTAGCTGACCTTCAGCTTAGAGGTGAGGACGAACTCCCAGAGAAAAGATATTTAGTCTGTCCAGTGACTCTCCGTGCAGTTGATGTGCACCTACTACGTACGTGTCAGGCTGCGAGCAAAACCCACAGGAGACACGACTGCTCACCTTAAAAACCCAGGGCACAGTGAGAGACACAGACACGTTTGCTTCAGGTCAACATATTTTCAAGGGCTCACTCCTTTTGGGTCCCCATTCTTCACTGGATCAACAGCAATCATAGCAGCTGCGATGGTCCAAACTTATGTGCACTTACATGTCTGTCTTCCCCAGAAGATTAACAGGACTTCTGTGAAGTTCTTTTCATCTGTGTGACCCCACCATTTAACACAGATCCTCACAATGTGTGGTGTGGGCTGAACTGAGTCGAATGAAACACACTGGGAGTACAAAAATGAACAAAACACATTTCTGAAGCCCAAGGCAATGACAATAGATTAATATTGATGATGCACAGGTAAATAATCACAATAAACCCAAGAACATAAGACACGTAAAGAAACATGGCAGGAGTTATTAGTTCTGGGAGGAGGAGTCACTCCATGGAGTGTGTGTGCCACGTGCTCAGTCGCATCCAACTTTTTGTGACCCCCAGAGGACCGTAGGCTTCTCTGTCCAAGGGACTCTCCAGGCAAGAATACTGGAGTGGACTGCCACTTCCTACTCAGTGGGATCTTCCTGACCCAGGGACTGAACCCAGTCTCCTGTGCCTCTTATATTGCAGGTGGATTTGTTACCCACTGAACCATCTGAGAAACCCCTCCCCATAGTAACTAGGCACAAATTAGGACCATTGGTTAGCAGTTCCATGGCTTCCTGACCTGCCCCAACAGAGCATCTGCTTTGCTGTTGTTCAGTTGCTAAGTCGTGTCTGACCCTTTGTGACCCCGTGGACTGCAGCACACTAGGTTTCCCTGTCCTTCACTATTTCCCAGAGTTTGCTCAAATTCATGTCCATTGAGTCAGTGATGCCATCCGACCACCTCATTCTCTGCCACCCTCTCCTCCTCTGGCCTTCAGTCTTTCCTAGCATCAGGTCAGCATCCACTGCATACCGTTAAAACCTCTTGCTCATCATCTGTCCCTTTCAAAGACGAAATTCCCGTAGGAACAGAGACAGCTCCTCTCCTGTCCATTCCCCAGCACTCGGCAGTGCTCATGAACATTTTTGGAACGGATATCCAAGTCAGAGACACAAAGGCACGTTCCAATTCCATAATGGATATAAATATCTGACTATCTACCGACAGTGTTGATATGCTTACACACGAGAAGCAGCCGCTGACTCTGCCATGAAGGAAACAAAGAATATTATATAAACATACATAACATGTGGTTACCACAATGATAACCACAACCTATCCTTATGGAGCCCTAGCTGTTCACTGGGTGTGGTCCCCCGAGGTAAATCTCACAATAGCCTCATGAGGAAATCGGCAGTATTATTCTCGTGTTTCAGAGGAAGAGATGGGGGCAGAAGCACAGAGAAGTGAAGCTGGCTTCCCAACGTCACACAGCTAGCACGGACAAGAGTTACAGTGTGACTTCATGGTATCCTGCGAAAGCATGACCTTAAGTCAGGAGAACTGGAGAGAAGGAGAAATGAAATCACTTGTGCACAGCAAAAAGCATCCAGCACAGAGCTAGACAGACCCTGGGAACAAAGCAGCCCATGGCCTTCACACCTCATCACAACAACCTGCATGCACAGATCTGCCCACAAATACCAATTTGGTGATTCTCAACCATCTGAGAGATTTTTTTACAAATCCTGAGGCCCAAATCCCTCCATAGGCCAATTAAACCCCAGGCCGTGCAGTGCCAGGGCTTCTCTGGTAGCTCGTAGGTAAAGAATCTGCCTGTAGTGCAGAAGACCCAAGTCTGATCCCTGGGTTGGGAAGATCCTCTGGAGAAGGGAATGGCAAACCACTCCAGTATCCTTGCCTGGAAAATCCCATGGACAGAGGCGTGCAGTGGTAAAGAACCCGTCTGCCAATGTAGAGATACAAGAGACTCAGGTTTGATCACTGGGCCAGGAAGATCTCTTGACACAGGAAATGAAAACCTGCTCCATTATACTTGCCTAGGAAATCCCATGGAGGAGCCCAGCAGGCTACAGTCCCTTGGGGTCGCAAAGAGTCAGACACAACTGAGCGTGCAGCACGCATGCACTAGGAGGGCTGGCAAAAGGAATCAGGTCCTGATGTTCTCTGCAAGCTTCCAGGTGACTACGGCATGCATCCAGGGCTGAAAAACTCCACTGCCTTCCCAGAAGCACAGGGCAGGCTCTGGGGGAACTGCAGACAGATCGCTGAGAATCAGGCGTGAGTACAAGAGAAAAATGACTTCACTTCTGGACTACTGTTTCCCTAGACTAGTTATTCAATTCACCCACAGCTATAACCCGAAACAGGCTCTGCGTCATCTCAGCTTGTGGCCAAGAACTCCATGCATGCCCACCAGCACCAAGATGATGGGCTCCCATTTGCCTGGAGAGAATGCCTGCAGCCCCCAAACCTAAGACTCTGCCACATAGGAGCTGGAGACCTAGCCAAGTCCCCTTACTCTCTGAGCATCAATTTTCTCATCTGCAAAGTAAGAATAATCAGACCTATTTCAGAGGGCTACCAAGAAGGTTGAAGGTGATACAGACGCTAAAGAATTTACTAAGATAAAGAACAAAGACAGAAAAGTACCACTCTGAGAGAAAGCGTTATCACTGCCCACTTGGAAGAAGTGGAGGAGATTGGGGTTCAAGCCAGACTTAGCCTTGACTTTTGAGTCAAAAAATCACTCTGCCTCTTCTGTCATCCACAGTATAGCAGTGGACCCCTTACTCATCCTCCCACTCAGCAAACTTGGACTGGGCATCAACCATCATGTTGTTCTATGAATCAAATTAGATTGTACATGTGAACTGTTTTGAAGTTGCAACTTGGTCTACAAATGAGAGGAGATGGTTCTTGCTTGTAATGATTAATTACAGGTTCATGGAACCTTAGGGCCAATGGGGACCTTATAGGATCATTTACAGTGTGATGTTGGATCCCTCTCAGTCCCAGTGTGGTCTCTAAGTGGACACCTCCAGCCATGATGCCCTGGCCGCTGCCTGAGACAAGCAATTCATCCACAAGGCTCCGTTCCCTTTTATTTGGTTGCTACCTGTCTGCTTGTCCTATCCTCTTTCTCATCTTTGTTCTGATCTTTGGGGCCATAAAAGACAAGTCTGACCTACTGCCTTCTTCTAAGCCTTTCATTATTTGGAGACAACCATCATGGAAGTTCACCTCCATCACTCAACGTCCCTCCAGTCTGGTCTATGTGATGCTAAGGCAGCCCTAGACCCTGTATCTCAGCTGGCTTAGGCTGCCATAAAAAAATATCATAGACTGGGTGGCTTCAGCAGAAATGTTTTCTCAGAAGTGTGGGAACCGAAGTCCAAGGTCAAGGTGTAGGCAGGTCCAGTATCTTCTAAAGCCTCTCTCTTTGGGATGCACCTTGGCCACTTTCTGGCTGTGTCCACATATAGTGGGGAAAGAGAGAAATAAAGCTCTCTCCACTTCTTATTATTCGGGGCACTAATCCCATCACAGGAGCACCACTCTCATCACCTCACCTAACCCTAATCAGCCCCAAAGGCCCCATCTCCAAACTCTATCCCCTTGGGGGTTAGCACTTCCATGAATGAATTTGAGGGGAACACGATTCAGTCCATAACACATCCCCCGAGAAGGTTCTCTTGCTAAGCAAAAGCAAATCTTACTCAGATACTGACCAGGTGTGCACATCTACCAAGCACTGGTTGTATATGCCAAGGAAACAGATAAGCGTTACCTGCCCTTGAGACACAAAGAGGGTCACTGTCGACACGTAAGAGGTCTCTGGATCCTAAGAAAGACTGGGCCACAAATGGGGAGAGGAAGTTCACAAAGAAGTCGAAGAGGTGACAGCAGGAAGGAAGCACAGCCCTGCCCTTTGATTAGCTTTTATTATAGAGGCGATGACCACTGAGCTGAAATCAGGAAATCCTTATCCATCCCTTATGGACAGAGCGCTGCCTACACCAGACCCCAGGCTCTAAGCTACAGGCATACCTTTTTGGGGTCAGTTTTGCCACTGATATATTCAAAGGATGTTACCTAGTACAGTTCTCCCTTGGTGTCCAGGGGGAAATGTTTCCAGGCCTTCCACATATACTAGTATGTGAAGATGCTCAAGTTCCTGGTATAAAATGGCATAGTGGCCACCACTTAACCCTGGTGATCCAGTGGTTAAGACTTTATGCTTCCACCACAGAGGGTGTGGGTTCAATCCCTGGTGGGAAACTAAGATTTCACATGCTGCACAGAACGCCCCTTCCCCCAAAAAAGAAAAAAAATGAAAAAATCTTCTGCAGACCACCCAGTCCAGCCTTCTACTGATTGGTTCATCTAAAATACACAAAAAGGGCTCATTTCAGAATGAGTCATTCTTATTTTTTTTTAATGGTGTAGCATTTGCATATAACCTACACACATCCCCTGTACACTTTAAATCACCTTTAGATTGCATATAATACCTGATATGATGCAAATTCTATGTAAATAGTTGCCAGCATGCAGCAAATTCAAGTTTTGCTTTTTGGAACTTTCTGGAATTTTTTTGCAAATATTTGCAATCTGTGGTTGGTTGATTCCACAGATGCAGAGCCCAAGAATACAGAGGTTGGACTGTAGAGAGGAGGTTATATCAGTCAACACTGGTAAAAGCTCACAACACATAGTAGGCTCTCAAGACGTGTTATTTTTGTCATTGCTTCTCCTTTCTTGAATCAAGGAGCACCTGCTCTGAGATGGAAAAACAACCTATACATACAAATAAATCTAAGTGAAATTTTACATGTACTACAAAAGCCTAGTGATCATTAAAAATTCCTGGGATAAACTGATCAGCTTTATAGATATCCAGCATCACTTAATGAAACGAATCCTTGCTCCTTAGAGGAGCAAATATTAAGACTGTCACCTGGCAGATTTCTAATTTATATGTCTCTGGGGAGACCAGAAGGATACTCACTTAGGAATAAAGTTCTCTCTAAAGTGTTTGAGAGTGAACAATTGCCAGCTCCATAGGATAAGGATGAGTTAGCTGTCATTACTATCAAGCAGCGTGGTCCGAAGCCTCCCTTTGTGTCCACAACCAACAGGCTTTGCTGAGGATCAGATGTGAGAAAGCAGATCATGAGGCAAAACACAGGTGAGTGTGCTTGAGACTTGTTGCAGGGCGTTCACAGTGTGTGGAAGAAAATGCAATAGAAACTGAGGTGGATGGAAGATATCAAACCAGCATTCACGTGCAAAAGCACACCCCACTCCCCACAAACCACATGCTTATCACTTTCCCATTACAGTATTAAAGTATGCTCTTTGTTTACAAAAAAAAAATTCACAAAGTAAAAGTTCCCAGTTTCTCACACCTTCCAATTACATTTCCCGGAAATGTCTGTCAACAGGAAGCTCATCATACCCTTCTCAGAATTTCTCTCGTGTGCAGACATGCATGTGTACTATTTTGCTCTGTCTTGCTTTGACAAAGGTAGGTTAATTTTACACCAAAAAGACTACAGCTTTTCTTATTCAAATAACTGATTATGAATACCTTTCCATACTAGTATATATAAATGCATCTATTTAAATTGTTTTTACTTTCACTTTGAAATAATTTCACACTGACAAGAGTTTAAAAACAGAATGAACATCCACAGCTTAGCAGATCCTCATATTGATATCTTATATAACCACATTATAAAGATCAAGTTGTATCAGAAAATTAACACTAAACTACTCCTATCGTTTAACCCAGAGACATGACTCAAATTTTACCAATACTGTCTTTTTCCAACCCAGAAGCCAACCCAGGGTCACACACTGCCTTTAGTCATCATGCCCCTTAGTTTTCTTGAATTTGGCATCATTCCTCAGCCTTGCTTTGTCTTTCATTTTTAAAAGGTACTGGCCAGTGACTTGCAGAATGTCCCTCAATTTGTGTTTGTCTGGCATTTCCTCATAATTAAATCCAGGTTATGCACTTCTGCCGAGAACAGCACAAAAGCAATGACTGACTCCAGGGCTGAGACAGAGAAAGCACAGCATCAGCCTGGAACATCTCCTGGCACTAGAAAATAAAGCAGAGCTCAAAAAATGATCCAGAGATGTCAGAAGGACATAGAACCCAACTTGAAGGGCATCCCAGTGGTCAAATCTGGGAAACCTTGAGGGAAAAATGTAATCATGCATTGTAACCAATTAAAATTTATGAGTTCATGCATCTTGCATGTGTGTGTTCTAGGTCATATCCAACTCTTTGCAATCCCATGGACTGTAGCCTGTCACGCTCCTTGGTCCATGGGATTTTCCAGGCAAGAATACAGGAGTAGGTTGCCATTTCCTCCTCGAAGGAATCTTCCTAATCCAGGAATTGAACTCGAGTCTCTGTGGTCTCCTGCATTGCAGGCAGATTCTTTACAATACAATATTTGTAAAGAAAGGAAAATTCTTCCTTACATTAGAATTCCAACTGATAACGTGGAAGTGATGATGGAAACAGATGCTGTTTGGCAATACCATAATAATAGTTTCAGGCAAGAATTATCAATGGAGGCTAAGATTAGTTAAGTAAAAGATTACTGAGAAACATGATATTTATATACTAATCAAAGTATCTCTTGATAAGATACTTACTGATTACAAAAGGAGAAACAGTAACTTGACGGTGGAAAAATCTAGCAGACACCACTTGCATCAAGAGATCAAGGTAAACATCATCAGCACTGGGACAAGCCAGCACCAAGGACCTCCGGATCTACCCTAGAGAAGGTCACAAGACCTCATTCTTCTCTGTGACTAAGGAGTACGACACTGTTACTCAGTGAAGCTATCCTCTAGCCTCTGCTGCTTTATCAGTGCTGTGACACAATCATCTCTTGAAACGTGCTTTTCTATCTCTAGAGGACAGATTCACTGGTGAGGGTGGGGGGCTTCCAGGTCAAAGGGAGCGCACACTGTGAACTATGAGTTGTTGCTGCTGTTGTTCAGCTGCTTAGTCATGTCCGACTCTTTTTGACCCCCAGGGAAGCACGCCAGGCTGCCCTGTCTTTCACTATCTCCCAGAGTTTGCTCAAATTCACATCCATTGAGTTGGTGATGCTATCAAACCATCTCATCCTCTGCCACCCGCTTCTCCTTTTGCCTTCAGTCCTTCCCAGCATCAGGGTCTTTTCCAGTGAGTCAGCTCTTCACCTTAGGTGGCAAAAGTATTGGAGCTTCAGCAACAATCCTTCCAATGAATACTCAGGGCTGATTTCCATTAGGATTGACGGGTTTGTTCTTGCAGTCCAAGGGACTCTCAAGAGTCTTCTCCAACATTACAATTTGAAAGCATCAATTTTTTGGCGCTCAGCCTGCTTGAGCGTCCAACTCTCACATCTATACATGACTACTGGAAAAACCACAGCTTTGACTATATAGACCTTTGTTGGCAAATTGATATCTCTGCTTTAATAATTAAAAACAACAACTTTGAGAGGTTCTGCCAAATCCGCCTTCAAGGAGGCTGGTCCAATTCATCACCACCCAGCAGTGCCTAAGAAGACCCATTTTCCTTTGCCAACAACATTCATCACTACAAGCTGCCAGAATGCCTAACATGGGAGGAAAGGAGGCCAGTCAGTTCTGCGTTAGCCCCTGGGTAGGTGCAGCGGGAACAGCAAGAGTCAGGAAAACTCGGAGCAGCCTCCTTTAGGGAGGTGACTGAGGTTAAATGAGGTCATAAGAATGAAGCCCTTATCCACAGAATTAGTGTACTTATAAGAAGAGACACCAGAAAGCTAGTGCCTCCCCTCCTCTACCCCTTCTGTGAAGATACAGCAGGAAAGTAGCTGTCTGCAAACCAGGAAGAGAGCTCTCACGAGAATCTGCTGTACCTTGATCTTGGACTTCCCAGCTTCTGGAACTGTGAGACAATAACTTTTCTGTTGTTGAAGGCATCCAATTTACGGTTTTGTGTTATGGCAGCTCAGGTTGACAAAGAGCTGAGCCCTCCATGAACCAGACCAGTGGCCTGATTGGCTTGTTTTTAAAGTATGTCCTCATCACTCTTTGCCCCCAGCATCTGCATGTGTGTGTGTTCAGGCCTGACCAACTCTTTGCGACCTCATGAGCTATAGCCCGCTAGGCTCCTCTGTCCATGGGATTCTCCAGGCAAGAATATTAGAGTGGGTTGCCAAGCCCTCCTCCACGGGATCTTCCCAACCCAAGAATTGAACCTACATCTCTTACATCTCCTGCATTGGCAGGTGGATTCTTTACCACTAGCACTGCCTGGAAAGCCCAGTGTCTGCAGAAGTATTTATAACTTACACACAGAAGTGCCTATATTATTATAAAATGTATAACACTTTATAGGAAAGAAACAAAAATAGTTGTAACATTTTCTTCACATCCTGGATGCAGGGTGAACTATGTCCACCTCTCCCCCTCCAAAGTTAGGCTGACATTCTAAGTTCCAGACTGGTGAGTGTGACCTTATTTGGAAATAGGATCTTGGCAAAAGTCATCAAGTTAAGATGAAGTCAGATTAGAGTGGACCTAACTCAGAAGAAAAGGGCGATCCGGATCAGATGCATGGCAGAGGAATCCAGGTGAGGACGGAAGCAGAAACTGCAGCAACACACTACCAGCTAAGGAAAGTCAAGGACTGCCAACAACCACCAGGGAAAGACTGAGGGTAGGAGGAGAAGGGGCGACAGAGGATGAGATGGTTGGGTGGCATCACCGACTCAATGGACATGAGTTTGAACAAACTCTGGGAGACAGCAAAGGACAGGGAAGCCTGGCATGCTGTAGTCCATGGGGTCGCAAAGAGTCGGACATGACTTGGCAACTGAACAACAAGGAGAGAGGAAAGGAAAGACTCTTCCTTAGAACCTTTGGATGGCAGACACCCTGCTACCCTGTGATGTCAGGCTTCAAACCTGGAAAACCAGGAGAGTATATATTTCAGTTGTTTTGGGCCAGCTAATGTATGCTGTTTTGTTACAGCAGCCCAAGCAAACTAATACACACCCCAGTAAGTCCTCCCAAGCTCTCAAAGGCCAACACTGGATACAGTTGAGCATCACAATGATCGTGATCAACTGGGAGCTCGTGAGGACTAGCATGATTTAGAATCAATCACATCACACCCTGAAAAACATAAAGTTTCAGCATCAGGATGACAAAAGGACCGACGATGTGTCAGGTCAGGATGGTGAGTTCAGAGCCCGGGAGAAGACTGTGCAGAAAAGCTGCTTTGCAGGCACACTGCTGAGTGAGCGGCTTTAACACAGGGAGGGAGCAAGAGATTCTCGGGTCTGACAGGGCCATGGGGGAGTCAGGGGTCTGGCAGGCACAGCAGAGGCAGCCTTGAGCAGGGCACTGGCATGGAGGAAACCCCCCAAGAATCACCCAGCCCACGTTTTCTCCTCAGGCCAGCCTCACTTCCCCCTATCAGCACAGCCCTGGCTTATTTTGACAAAGCTGTTTCCACTGAGCACGGGCACACGCCCCTGGAGACACAGAGAAGCCCAGCGCACCCTGGGGACCAGTCGGTGCTCATCATGGAAAACCCAAAGCATCACCTCCAAGCGCAGCAGGCTGTGGAAAGGGGGCACCAGCAAGCCCCCCGGGAGTGGCCGTGGTTGTGGGCAAGCAGTGAGCATCAGACATAGGGCTTCCGGGCACGGGGCTGCAGGTGGGCGATGGGCAGGGGGGAGTGAAGGTGGAGGTGGCAGCAGTCTGGGCCTCAAAGCAACAGGCTCGGAAATTCAGAAACACAGCTTGCATATTCATCAAGGCCCAACAAGGGAAGAGGAAACACACCCACTGAATTTCAGGTAAAGGACGGACCATTTACTGAAAAGACAAGAGGGAGACTCCAAGGTATCTGAGAAGTAGGGGCTGCAGAGACAGCAAGCACACCTTTTTAGGGATGGGGCATGGGGTAGAGTTATCAGAACTGAGAAGCCTTGGGAGCCCGGGGGAGCCCCAGCTGGGGGTGTCATCTCTAGAGCAGTCAGTGAGGCTGGTTCAGGGAGTGGGGGCCAAAAAAAAAAACAAAACCCTGTAAACTGGAAGCAACTATTGGTATTGGGACCGAGTGCCGCTGCCAGGAGAAGTGTTGCTACCGTGAAAATCAGGAACAAACAGAAGTGAACAGAACGGGGCAAGACCCTCCCACCTGCCTCACTTCCAGTCTCCCTGGAATAGTGAGATTTGGCCACACTGGGCCAGCGGTTGTCCAGGACCACAATCAGCAGCCATGGACTAGGCACCGACCCCTTTACACTGGGCAGGCATAGGGATGATGGTCAAAAAACTTAGGAACAATTAGTCAGGCACAGACCTCAGCCCACCAGGCAGGATGCTGAACCAAGGCGGGTGGCCAGGCCAGAGTGTCACAATATACATCCTGGCGCTTCATCAGCCATGCACGCCTTTCAGTTGCCCACCAATCCCTGCTGACTGCCCACTAGGCCCACGTCATTATTTATATCACCTGCCTGGCCCCTGTAGACAGCTGTTTGAGACCCTGAACCCAGCCAAAAAGTAAATGAGGTAGGGGATTCTGTATTGCATGAGGATTCCTTCATTCCCATTTGTGTCTATCAAGGCCACACGACTTTGGCCACCTGATGTGAACAGCAGATCACTGGAAAAGACTCTGATGCTGGGAAAGACTGGGGGCAGGAGGAGAAGGGGGTGACAGAGGATCTGATGGTTCAATAGCATCATCGGCTCAATGGACATGGATTTGAGCAAACTCCAGGAGATGGAGGACAGAAGAGCCTAGCATGCTGCAGTCCATAGGGTCACAGGGAGTCGGACTGACTTAGAGACTCAACAACAACAACAACACATCCCACAAGGCAAGGATGTGTGTCCACTGCTTTGTTCCCCCAACCAACTTCAAAACTGAACTCAAGGGACTGCCTGGGAGACATGGTGTTCCCCTCAAGGATGTGGTCTACTTGGGAGGAGTGGACAGGTAGAGAGTTTTACAAAGTGGGTCCTTTTCTAATGGGGTAAGCCCAGGGTACTCTAGGCATGTGTCGGGGGTGAACATATGTAGTGGGGGAGATATGGGAGGGGAGGAAGAACAGCAAAGGCTTCCCAGGAGGACAGAAAGCCCAGAGACCAGGAAGGGCACATAGCGGCATGGTGTGCCAGCATTCTAGGCAGGACGTGTTTCTGAGTCTCTGTGAAGGTGCATCTGACTCTTGACTTCTGTTCACAAGACCACGCTGCCCCAAAAGGAAAAGTCCAGTGTTCTCAGGGCACCACCCTCTGCCCAGGTGGATTTGCAGAATTTACTCTTCAGTACTGCCTCTTGCCAGCCAACACAGGCAAAAATAAGTTTGTCCAAAAGTGTATGCAGTAGTTATGGATTCGAGTTGGAACATCAGGATGAATTCATGGTTAGCTTAACATGGATACGATGGGTATCTATGGAAATATTCACACATGTGTGTATACATATACACATGAGTTAGGACATTCACACGTATCTCATTGCTCTGTTGGCTAGGAGGGCCTAGAAGCAGTGACACCCCAGCAGCAATGAGCACATCTTAAACCCATTTGTTGATTTCTAATACCATGCTCCAATAAAGCAAACCAGGGCTCCTTAGGGAAATGGCTGATCCTAGGACTGTGGCAGGAAATATACAAGATGAACCTGGAGCATCTTGTCGTGCCAGAAAGTAAGGAAATGCACACACACACAAAAACAAAAACCCCAAGACAAATCCCCTTACAATGATGGGGGTATATCAGAAGGACCCAGGAGCTAGCTGAAGAAATTACCAAAGGCCAAAGCTGATAAACATTGAGCAACAACATAAAGTCGTATTGAATTAGAAGCCAAAATCTATTAAAACAAACAAACAAACAAACCACCAGTCCATATGAATATAAATAAACAGGGGAGAAGAGAAGAATCTCCCACGGAGAATTCCAGACAATTTTTGTAAATACTCCACCCCTGAGGTGAAGCAAAACGTCCCATTCCAGAGGTGTGACATACTTCCAAGCATGATGAGGAGTTGGAGCAGGGGTGCGTAATTTTATGGTGGAGAAATCTAACAAACAGTACCATAGCCAGGTGATCAAGGTTACTTTACCCTTGTGGTCTTCCTCCCCAAGCCCATCATCTCAGACTAATAATGAGAAAAACATCAGACAGATCCTAAGAGAGACCATCTATAAAATACCTGTGCTGTACTCCCCAAAATTATCAAGGTCATCAAAAACAAGAAAACTTTGAAAAAACATTTTCAAAGGAGGAGCCTAAGGAACCATAATGAGTGTATGCATGCTAAGTAGTTTCAGTCATGTTTGACTCTGTGCGACCCTATGGATTGTAACCTGCCAGGCTCCTCTGTCAGTGGGATTCTCCAGGCAAGAATAGTGGAGTGGGATGCCATGCCCTCCTCCAGGGGATCTTCCCGACCCAGGGATCGAACCTGCATCTCATGTCTCCTGCATTGGCAAGGCGGGTTCTTTACCACTTTCCCAGCACCAACTGGGAAGCCCAAGGAAACAATAACTAAATGTAATATAGTATCCTGGATGGGATGCTGGAACAGAAAAAGGACTTCAGGTAAAAATTAATGAAACCTAAACAAAGGTATGGTCTGTATAGACTATCTTCAGTTCAGTTGCTCAGTCGTGTCTAACTCTTGTTGACTCCGTGGACTGCAGCATGCCAGGCCTCCCTGACCATCACCAACTCCTGGAGTTTACTCAAACTCATGTATAGACTGTAGTTAAAAAAAATTTATCAGTCTGAAAAGGGAATTGGCGTGAAAGTGCAATGTGTAAGCTGGGAGGGACCGACTGGCCAGGGCAGCCGTCCAGTCCTCTGCTTTCAATTAATGGTGAGGAGAATGAAGTTCAAAGACCCAAAGCAAATGGGCAATAAATTCCTCAGCACAGTGCCTGTGGGTGGAGCATCTTCAGTGACTTAGACGAGTCACAGACGATCATGTCATTTGGTCCTCAGAACAGTAAACCAAGGCTAAGAAGCACCTAAAGCCTTCATCCCAGCCCAGGGCTGGCAAGTGGCAAAGCAGAGACACAGGCTCCCATCTCCTTTACTGTTTTCTGTGCAGTGGCCCTCCCCCACTGCCACAACCCAC
>SJYW01055757.1:818944-863257 GCA_006410735.1 Raphicerus campestris | reverse complement strand
CCCCCACCCCATCCCCACCATGGCCAGTCACTTTCCCAAGTCCCTCCAGCTCCAACTGGGGCAGGGCTAATACTCAGCAAAGAAGTCAGCTCCGAGAAGGTGACACTTAGATTGGTTTAACTTTTTTTCCTCTTACTTCTATTTTCATGAAACTTTTCCTTAACCCAACATTTTTTTTTTAAAGTTCCCTTTCTGATTTCCCAGGCTTCCCTGGTGGCTGAGATGGTAAAGAATCCTCCTGCAATGTGGAAGACTTGGGTTCGATCCCCTGGAGGAGGGCATGGCAACCCACTCCAGTATTCCTGCCTGAAGAATCCCATGGACAGAGGAGCCTGGCGGGCAACAGTCCATGGGGTCACAGAGTCAGACCCGATTGAGCGACTAAGCACTTTTCATTTCCCACAGGAATGAAGCCAGGTGTCTCTGCTTTTCAACAGCAGGAAAACGCTCCTTTGAGTCCTTGAGGCCAAACACTGTATGATGCTGGGACAGGTGGATCCCTTAGTCTTATGGTTGCCACCTTTGGAGGGGAAAAAATATCCATTGGATGCCTTGCATCCAACAATGGTACCCACTTCATAAAGGTACCCATTACAACTAGCTGCAGAAGAGAGATTAGACTGGGGAGAAAACGGCTAGAGGCCAAAGAACGTGAATTTTCAGCAGACCAGGCAATAATACCAAGAGCAACAACAAGGGCCCAGAGCCTTGGCAGTTCAGGGTTTCTGAAAGCCCCCTGCACCCCAGAGCCAGTCAGGGAGCTAGAGAGTTGTGTGCCTTGTGGGGCTCTGTCATTCACTCCATTCCAGACCAAGGATAAAACCTGCTGGATCTCAGACTCTGTTCAGTTCCACCAGGTATCCCTAGGTCCCACAGGAGCAGAAAATGATGGGTGAGTCCTGGAGAAAACCTGGAGCTCAAACTGGGAGGTCCCCTGAGGGAACAGGTGGTGTGTGGAGACATGGTCAGAGGCACGAAGAGACATACCGGGATGGAGTTACCGGTGATGTGTGGCACTTACATCATTTTAGCTGACATTTTGTCTTCTCATTAGTAAAAGATTCTAAACATTAGCCTCAAGTTTAAAAAGGAAAAGAGCTTAAGATTGTGCAAAAGCACAAAGCATGAATATGCTGGTGTGTGCTTCGTATCCATTCCATGGGGAGATGCTCTCATTTGCTGTCTCCGGCATGTTGGTTAATCCCTATTTCCTTGTATGCTCTGAAGAGCAGATGAGATAATATATGTAAAGTGCTGGGAACCTGTGGATAATACATTTGAGCTATTATTATTTTTACTATTATTACTGGTAGTATTAGTAGCAGTTCCTTCACCATACTACACACACTGCTCTCACTCCTTATTGGCGGACCTTATTGGTGGGGCACAATAGAAGCTGTTAGAATACTACTTAGCACTTCGGAGACAAACTGATTGACCAGTAGAATGTACAAACGACTAACGAAATGAACAATCTTCTATAATACGGGGAGAGCGTCTTAAAAGGGAGGCAGCCCACTGGATCACAAAAAGCAAGACCAGGCGTCCAGAGCTGCCTCTGCTTCCAGGAACCTGGCGCTATGACCACAAGAGAGGTCACGATATACCCCTGCTTATGTCTTAGCAAGGAAGAAGGGAGAAAACAAAGAATTCAGCCCAGCTCAGGGAAACCTTGAACATGAGGATACAGACAGGGCAGGGCAAGAACTCGGTTGAGCTCCTAGTTTTAAACACTAGGAGCTGGGAAGGTTCAAAGGCAACAGCCTCATCTCAACACCAGAGACTGTGGAGTCAAGGCAGTCAAACCAGCCTGCAGCCTGTGATCTGAGGCGTGTATCCACCGTGTGGCTTGGTCAGCCCAGACTGCCATAACACAACACCAGAGGCTTTGTGTCTCACACAACAGTTCTGGAGAAGTCCAAGATCAAAGGTCCGGCTGATTTGGTGTCTGGTAGCACTCCAGCTCTGGCATGCAAACAGTGGCCTTCCTGCCCTGTCCTCACACGACAAAGATGGAGAGGAGGTCCTTGGTGTCTCTTTTTATAAAGACACTAATTCTATCAGAAAAGGGCCCCACCCTGATGACCTTATTTAACCTTAATTACTCCCTTAATTCCAGTACAGCTTCACTCAAGGTTAGGGCTTCAGCCTATGAATCTGGGGGTCTGGAGGGTACCTAAACATCCCATCCACAAGGCTGTGCAAACAGGGGTTTGAATACATTGTTTCTCCCCAGGACATTTTTTACCTACTCTGCTGTCTCCCATAGATGAGTGCAAAGCCTGGCTCACATCAGGAAAGTGGAGGAGGGCAGGAGGGCAGGAGGACATTGCCACATCATGGCAGTCACCACAGTAGGTGCTGGGGAGGTGGATTCGCAAGACAGACACCACCCCAGGCAGAGCAGGAACACAGCCCCCTTATCATCAGATCCCTTTCACCAAAAAAAAGGCTAATATTTAGAGAAAGATCCTCTTCTTCAAAAGGAAAAGAGCTAGAAGGGAAAAGGGAGACAGCAGAGAAAATGAGGGGACGGGAGGAGAGGAAAGAGGGTGGAAAGACAGATGGAGCAGTGAGAAGCAGCAAAGAGAAAGCCCAGACATGACTGCAGATCGACGCGGGTTGGGTGGCGAGGTGGTGGGAGACAGTAGTGGGAGGGGAGCAGGTTCAGGGCCCTGGATTCAGAAGATCCACGCACTTCTGTGAGACCCACCGTCAACTAGCAGGGCACTCACAGCAGCATGATTCACTCATCTGTGAAATACAGGTGGCTCGTCTGCTCAGGCTGCTATATCAAGAGATCACAGTCGGGGTGGCTGAAAACAGTGGAAATTGATTCCTCACAGTTCTGGAGGCCTGAAGTCCAAGGCCAAAGTGCAGCCCGCTCAGTTCCTGGCGTGGAAGACTGTCTTCTGGCTATGTCCGCCTAGCTCGGAGAGCAGAGAGAGACAGGACCCTCCCTTGTCCTGCCTCTTCTTATAAGAGCATTAATCTCATTGTAAGGGCTCCACCCTTAGGACTCAGCCACCTCCCCAAAGCCCCACCTCCTGACACCATCACACTGGGGATTACGGTTTGACATCTGAATTGGACGGGATGGACATGAACGCACAGTCCAGAACAACGGGAATCCATCAAGCCAGCCTCTGCCTCCGAAGGCTGAATGGTGGAGCAAGAATAGTGATTTTCACCCTTTATTGCAGGCACTCTCCATAGTGGCGCACTGCAGGTTCTCAGAGAACAGTTATGGGATCNTTGACATCTGAATTGGACGGGATGGACATGAACGCACAGTCCAGAACAACGGGAATCCATCAAGCCAGCCTCTGCCTCCGAAGGCTGAATGGTGGAGCAAGAATAGTGATTTTCACCCTTTATTGCAGGCACTCTCCATAGTGGCGCACTGCAGGTTCTCAGAGAACAGTTATGGGATCGAAGAAAGAACTTCTATCAACTGTAAAGTCTTAAGCAAACAGACTTTAGTTTCCTCCCAAATCCCAGAGCAGACTGGGGAGCCCTTGAAGGAAGAGCACTCTGTGCTTGATATCTGACATTCTAACCCCAACTCGGTGTCCAAAAATGCGGGCAATCTAAGAGGACATTCCCCGAGCATGTCACGGTGCCAAAAGCTGCAACCAAAGAGGGAGCAAGACCTGGAGACTGTTCTCAAAACACTCATGATCCGGGGAGACAAGCTGATGTTCAAGGAAGTTGGATGCTGCTTCTGGAGACAGAAGGAGACCAAATCCATGGGGGAGATGATAAGACCTCCCTGACAGTCTACAGGTTAAGACCCATCTTCTAATGCAGGGCTGAGGGTTTGATCACTGGTTGGGGAGCTAAGTGGGCTTCCCTGGTGGCTTAGATGGTAAAGAATCTGCCTGTAATGTGGGAGACTCAGGTGCGACCCCTTGATCGGGAAGATCTCCTGGAAAAAGGCATGGCAACCCACTCTGGTATTCTTGCCTGGAGAATTCCATGAACAGAGGAGCCTGGTGGGCTACAGTCCACAGGGTCACAAAGAGCAACTGAGCAACTAACACGTTTTGGGGGAGCTAAGATCTTACATGCCAAAAAACCCGAAATAGAAAACAGAAGCAACACTGCATAACAAATTTGATAAAGACTTTAAAAGTGGTCCACACTTAAAAAAAAATAAAAAATAAAAAAATAAAAAACAAATCTTATAAAAAAAGAACTGAGGGTTTCAAAGGCTGGCCTTTACTCAAATATTAATTATAATAATTATCACTTGTAATGATAACTGTGGTCAGTACTCAGCTCTGTGGCCAACTGCGGGATAAACCAGAGTGAAAGAGACCCAAACATGCTTTCGTTTTTGGGGGTGGCTTGGACTCGCTGCCTCTGCAAAGCCCATCATAGGCAGCGCCGAGGAAGCTCAGCGTCTGCTGGTGTGACAGATGTTATCAGAAAAAACAAAATTAGGCACATTTTCCCCTAGACTTACGAATTCCTCCTCTGCATTTGCCCTCACGTTTTGACATTAATTGAACTCTGTCTTCACAACTAAAAATAAACACCAGGTCAAATGCAATGAGCCAAAAACCTCACTATGAAACCACAAGAAACAGCAATAGTAAAACAGGCCAGCAGCAGAGGTCTTTTGAGAATCTGTTTCTGTTTCAAGGGGAGAGTTCCGAGTGGGTCAGGAGTTCTTTTGATACCGAGGACACTGAATAAAGGAGGCAATCTTGACACATGTACCGTACGGCTAAAGCCCAGGGCTGGCTGGCATCCAAGGACAGGCAGGAAGGTGCCCTCGAACACCCTCTCACCCATGGCCAGAGAGGGCTGGTTTGGGAGGGTCCATCAGGAGCCAAGAGATGTTTCCAGAAGAAGGCGGGGGTGGGAGAGGAGTCCAAAAACGCATGGTCAGAGGGAAGAAGGCAACCCCGTGCACAGGCGCGAGGAGGGGCTGGGAAGAGACAAGATAACATGGCTGGGAGCCAAACAGGTTAGGGAGGTGGGGGAGAAGCAAACAGCAAGGACACCGTCTCACTGACCGTTTCCTCCGGCCAGATTCAGCAGCTGAGGCAGAAGAGCATGGAGAGCTACAAAGGACTTGCGCTGGGTCACAGCGGGGCTGGAAGTGGAACTGGGGTAGAATCCGGGTTATTGGTACTTCTGTTCCATGGCAAGAACAGTGCAAAGAGCCCCACGGATGTGGATGCCCTCACTGGCGTGCAGCCCAGGTGAGTGGACTTCTAGGCAGGGAGACGGGCAGACAGGCTCCCCGGAGGAGAGCAGCATCTTCAGAACACCCAGGACCGCAGGCACAAGCACAAAGCTTGGGTTTTTCTCGGAGCCCTGAAAAGAGAGCAGTCCTGCCCGGGGACGCCTGCAGGACCACGCGTCTCAGATTCTCAGCAACCACTCCTGCTCTGTCTGCTCCCAGTCGCTGAATTCTAGGGAAATTCCTCTCCCATTACCCCCAGACAGATGTGCCAAGCCTTTCCTCCGTCAACAGAACAGTTCTTCCAGCTTTCAGATCATTCGCCCCAGTGCCTGAACTCCCATTGGCCAGTTCTCTGGACTGGAAACAGCGCACCCCGGCCCTCCAGGTGCTACATGGAGAGGGGAGGATGCTGGGCGAGGTGACTGTGTGTCAGTGGACACTCCTGTTCCCCAAACTGATGGCCTTGGCTGGGAGTGCGGGCTTCTGAAACAAAGCTTTCAGGACTGGTTGTGTTCTCGAGGGCCCAGAAGAGGTGTGCAGCACTTTCACAGGAAGGCCTGTGAGCCGTACCTTCCACAGCGGCCATCTGACTCCTGAATGAGCAATGACTCCAGAATGAGCAATGAGATCATGAAATAAAAGTGAACTGGGGAAGGGTTTCCCTGGTAGTCCAGTGGCTAAGACTCTATGCTCCCAAACACAGGGGCCCTGGGTTTGAGCCCTGGTCGGGGAACTTTTAATAGATCCCACATGCTGCCACGGAGATCCCAAGTGCCACAACCAAGACTCGGCGCAGCCAAATACAGTTTTAAAAACGCGAATGGGGGAGGTGAGTACGCTGGGCTGTGGAGCGCCTGCAGGGGGAAAGGCTCCTCTAGCGCTCAGGAGCTCAGCTCCAGGTAGCTCTTACTCACACGCATCATCCGAGAGTTTCAAGAGGCAGCAAGCCTCCCAGAGTGTACAAGGGCCCCTCCCCAGGCCTCCCAGATGTCTGTGGATCTGCAGCACGAGCATGCGCAGGGGCTCAGTCGGGTCCAGCTCTTTGAGACCGCATAGACTGCAGCCTGCCAGGCTCCTCTGTCCATGGGATTTTCCAGGCAGGAATACTGGAGTGGGTTGTGCCATTTCCTCCTCCACGGCATCTTCCCGCCCAGGGATCAAACCCATGTCTCTTGTTTCTCCTGCACTGGCAGGTGGGTTCTTACCACTGCGCCAGGACAGTCCCTTTGTGTGTCAGGGCTCCCACCTTAACCGAAGGCCAGAGCCTCGCGTTTATCCCTATTGAGGGTCACAGGCTCCTCAAAACCACAGGAGGTCAGAGATCCAAACGCACTTTGAAAAGACATGAGACACAGGAGGCAAGATAACGAGAGGAGTCCCTCCGCACGACCCTAACTGGTTCCACCGTCACCCAATTCTCCACCCTTGCAGAGCTTTGCTGTGTGTGGTGAGACTCGTCTTTCCTTTGTCCATCATGCTATTTATTCCTTACAGCACCTTGCTGAAGAAAAAAACGACAATGGACCTCACTCTTCGCTCTAAATCTTTAAAAGCTTTCTCCTTCTGGTTCCCACTCTGGCTTCTCCTTTCTAAACCCTCTTCCTCAATAATTCATTCATTTGCTCTGTCAGTGTCCACCATGGGAGGCTCAAGCCTGGGGCGTCAGGATGTGTAAGGCAGTTCAAGCTTGCCAGTGACCGCAGTGACTCCCAGGGGACGGGGAAGGGTGAGGAAATCACACGGCATCCGAAAGGCATGCATGCAACTGCCGGCTCCAGTCCAGTGGAGGGAGAAATCAACTTTGCTCGGGGCAAGGGCCTATGCATGCGCAACCAGCCCTTTCCCAGGCAGACTTGGTGGCAGGTGAAAGGCAGAGAGAGCTGCAGACCAAGGACTTGGAAACAGCCTGCTGCCTGGCAGGGCCTTGAAATGGTGTCATTAATGAATTGAAAACAAACCCAAGAAAGAACCTTCTTCCGTTTTGGAGCATTTACTCCTCCATCAAAGGCAGGAGGGTAAACTTTATCTCCCCATATCACTCAGCACCTACATCCTCCCGGGGCACTAATAGGATGCTGATTTTATAAATGAGGAAATCAAGGCTTGGCGAGGCTGAGCGAGGTGAGGAGCAAAACCAGGAAGACTGAGGTTTGCCTGAAGGCATCAGTTTTAACCTCTTACCCTCACCCCCGCAGGCAGCCTGAGACTTGGAAGCTGGCACAGGCAATTCAAGGAGGTGGGGAGAGAGGAAGAGATTATGCCTGGATACCCGCGAAGATCTGATGACCTGATTACATAATCCCACCAAACGTACCCAGTCTCTCCCTGGTGCCGGCTCCACACACCTCAGCTGGGTGGCCCGAGCATCCCCACCTTTAGCCAGAAGGAAAAGTGTGGGGTATCCACCAGGAGACTGTGAACCCCTTTCCCAGCTGGGGACAGAGGGATTGCCCCCAGACACGAGGTCCAGGCAAACAAACCCTGAGAACTGGGTCTTGTGTACCAGGGTGGGGTTACAGGAAGTGGTCAGAAATCACACCCCAAATTGTGTTGCAAGAGATCACCAATTCCAATGGCCATCACTGGTTCCAAAAAGCTCAGGAGGAGAAAAGTTCTTACCTTGATTCTTTAAATCCCATGACATTCTAGCTTTAGTTCAGAGATGAACGGTTTTCAAGTCCTTTTGGATTATTGAATGGATATGTACTTTTTCTCAGATTAAAGGCACCAAAATCCCAGGTGTAACAAGATTCTAGAAATAAACAAGGAAAGGGAACTATTAGTGTCAATGCTCACACAAATGAATTTGGAAATGAGACATCTCGTTCATTGAAAGAAATAAGAAGTGCATTTTTACTATGTGCTAAATGAGAAGCATAAGAAGGGCAGGCATTTATTGAGTAGCTACTGTGTGCCAAGGTGTCCCTGGTGGTTCAGTGGCAAAGAATCTATCTGCCAATGCAGGAGATGCAGGTTTAGTCCCTGGNGGTGGGAGAGGAGTCCAAAAACGCATGGTCAGAGGGAAGAAGGCAACCCCGTGCACAGGCGCGAGGAGGGGCTGGGAAGAGACAAGATAACATGGCTGGGAGCCAAACAGGTTAGGGAGGTGGGGGAGAAGCAAACAGCAAGGACACCGTCTCACTGACCGTTTCCTCCGGCCAGATTCAGCAGCTGAGGCAGAAGAGCATGGAGAGCTACAAAGGACTTGCGCTGGGTCACAGCGGGGCTGGAAGTGGAACTGGGGTAGAATCCGGGTTATTGGTACTTCTGTTCCATGGCAAGAACAGTGCAAAGAGCCCCACGGATGTGGATGCCCTCACTGGCGTGCAGCCCAGGTGAGTGGACTTCTAGGCAGGGAGACGGGCAGACAGGCTCCCCGGAGGAGAGCAGCATCTTCAGAACACCCAGGACCGCAGGCACAAGCACAAAGCTTGGGTTTTTCTCGGAGCCCTGAAAAGAGAGCAGTCCTGCCCGGGGACGCCTGCAGGACCACGCGTCTCAGATTCTCAGCAACCACTCCTGCTCTGTCTGCTCCCAGTCGCTGAATTCTAGGGAAATTCCTCTCCCATTACCCCCAGACAGATGTGCCAAGCCTTTCCTCCGTCAACAGAACAGTTCTTCCAGCTTTCAGATCATTCGCCCCAGTGCCTGAACTCCCATTGGCCAGTTCTCTGGACTGGAAACAGCGCACCCCGGCCCTCCAGGTGCTACATGGAGAGGGGAGGATGCTGGGCGAGGTGACTGTGTGTCAGTGGACACTCCTGTTCCCCAAACTGATGGCCTTGGCTGGGAGTGCGGGCTTCTGAAACAAAGCTTTCAGGACTGGTTGTGTTCTCGAGGGCCCAGAAGAGGTGTGCAGCACTTTCACAGGAAGGCCTGTGAGCCGTACCTTCCACAGCGGCCATCTGACTCCTGAATGAGCAATGACTCCAGAATGAGCAATGAGATCATGAAATAAAAGTGAACTGGGGAAGGGTTTCCCTGGTAGTCCAGTGGCTAAGACTCTATGCTCCCAAACACAGGGGCCCTGGGTTTGAGCCCTGGTCGGGGAACTTTTAATAGATCCCACATGCTGCCACGGAGATCCCAAGTGCCACAACCAAGACTCGGCGCAGCCAAATACAGTTTTAAAAACGCGAATGGGGGAGGTGAGTACGCTGGGCTGTGGAGTGCCTGCAGGGGGAAAGGCTCCTCTAGCGCTCAGGAGCTCAGCTCCAGGTAGCTCTTACTCACACGCATCATCCGAGAGTTTCAAGAGGCAGCAAGCCTCCCAGAGTGTACAAGGGCCCCTCCCCAGGCCTCCCAGATGTCTGTGGATCTGCAGCGCGAGCATGCGCAGGGGCTCAGTCGGGTCCAGCTCTTTGAGACTGCATAGACTGCAGCCCGCCAGGCTCCTCTGTCCATGGGATTTTCCAGGCAGGAATACTGGAGTGGGTTGTGCCATTTCCTCCTCCACGGCATCTTCCCGACCCAGGGATCAAACCCATGTCTCTTGTTTCTCCTGCACTGGCAGGTGGGTTCTTACCACTGCGCCAGGACAGTCCCTTTGTGTGTCAGGGCTCCCACCTTAACCGAAGGCCAGAGCCTCGCGTTTATCCCTATTGAGGGTCACAGGCTCCTCAAAACCACAGGAGGTCAGAGATCCAAACGCACTTTGAAAAGACATGAGACACAGGAGGCAAGATAACGAGAGGAGTCCCTCCGCACGACCCTAACTGGTTCCACCGTCACCCAATTCTCCACCCTTGCAGAGCTTTGCTGTGTGTGGTGAGACTCGTCTTTCCTTTGTCCATCATGCTATTTATTCCTTACAGCACCTTGCTGAAGAAAAAAACGACAATGGACCTCACTCTTCGCTCTAAATCTTTAAAAGCTTTCTCCTTCTGGTTCCCACTCTGGCTTCTCCTTTCTAAACCCTCTTCCTCAATAATTCATTCATTTGCTCTGTCAGTGTCCACCATGGGAGGCTCAAGCCTGGGGCGTCAGGATGTGTAAGGCAGTTCAAGCTTGCCAGTGACCGCAGTGACTCCCAGGGGACGGGGAAGGGTGAGGAAATCACACGGCATCCGAAAGGCATGCATGCAACTGCCGGCTCCAGTCCAGTGGAGGGAGAAATCAACTTTGCTCGGGGCAAGGGCCTATGCATGCGCAACCAGCCCTTTCCCAGGCAGACTTGGTGGCAGGTGAAAGGCAGAGAGAGCTGCAGACCAAGGACTTGGAAACAGCCTGCTGCCTGGCAGGGCCTTGAAATGGTGTCATTAATGAATTGAAAACAAACCCAAGAAAGAACCTTCTTCCGTTTTGGAGCATTTACTCCTCCATCAAAGGCAGGAGGGTAAACTTTATCTCCCCATATCACTCAGCACCTACATCCTCCCGGGGCACTAATAGGATGCTGATTTTATAAATGAGGAAATCAAGGCTTGGCGAGGCTGAGCGAGGTGAGGAGCAAAACCAGGAAGACTGAGGTTTGCCTGAAGGCATCAGTTTTAACCTCTTACCCTCACCCCCGCAGGCAGCCTGAGACTTGGAAGCTGGCACAGGCAATTCAAGGAGGTGGGGAGAGAGGAAGAGATTATGCCTGGATACCCGCGAAGATCTGATGACCTGATTACATAATCCCACCAAACGTACCCAGTCTCTCCCTGGTGCCGGCTCCACACACCTCAGCTGGGTGGCCCGAGCATCCCCACCTTTAGCCAGAAGGAAAAGTGTGGGGTATCCACCAGGAGACTGTGAACCCCTTTCCCAGCTGGGGACAGAGGGATTGCCCCCAGACACGAGGTCCAGGTGAACAAACCCTGAGAACTGGGTCTTGCGTACCAGGGTGGGGTTACAGGAAGTGGTCAGAAATCACACCCCAAATTGTGTTGCAAGAGATCACCAATTCCAATGGCCATCACTGGTTCCAAAAAGCTCAGGAGGAGAAAAGTTCTTACCTTGATTCTTTAAATCCCATGACATTCTAGCTTTAGTTCAGAGATGAACGGTTTTCAAGTCCTTTTGGATTATTGAATGGATATGTACTTTTTCTCAGATTAAAGGCACCAAAATCCCAGGTGTAACAAGATTCTAGAAATAAACAAGGAAAGGGAACTATTAGTGTCAATGCTCACACAAATGAATTTGGAAATGAGACATCTCGTTCATTGAAAGAAATAAGAAGTGCATTTTTACTATGTGCTAAATGAGAAGCATAAGAAGGGCAGGCATTTATTGAGTAGCTACTGTGTGCCAAGGTGTCCCTGGTGGTTCAGTGGCAAAGAATCTATCTGCCAATGCAGGAGATGCAGGTTTAGTCCCTGGGTCAGGAAGATCCCCTGGAGGAGGGAATGGCAACCCACTCCAGTATTCTTGCCTGGAGAATCCCATGGACAGAGGAGCCTGGAGGGCTACACGGGGTCGCAAAGAGTCAGACATGACTAGTGAATAAAACAACAGCAATTATGTACCAAGCACTGTACTGGACATTTGGATGCATTAAGCCATTTGATTCTATGAGATTGGTCTTGGTAGTGGCAGTTTCAGAAGCCACATAAACACCCAGGTTACAGCCAGGTTAGGTTTTCCTGACTCCCAAGCCTCTATCTACCGATCGCAGTCCCATTCCTTCCGTGCTTAAGGTTTTTCATTCATCCGATTCCAGGAATTCTGGGCAGAAGGGAAGGAGAAACATACGCAACAACTTCATTCTGAGAATGGCCAGTCCCTGGAAGCCCAACCCATTCCACGGATGGCGGGTAGTTTGTGAACCATGGAACTATATCAGATTAACTTGGCTGCAGCTTTATCTGCACCCAACACTGTCATGTAGTAACATGTGATCAGTGGACATTGTGCATTACTTAGGGAACCAAAACTGCGGCCTGGCCAGAGGTTCTTATTCTAACTGCTAATGGAGGTGGCTTACAAGAAGAGGCCAAAAGCGAGGGGCAGGGTGAAGGACAATTCACAACCAGGGGCTGCCCTAGACCAGCTCTGGGAGGATCTCCTAAGTTCCCTGGATTCAGGGCTGAAAGCCCAGCTGGGGGGAGGCGGGCACAGACATGGACCCTGTCCTCTCCTTCAAAGGGCAGTGCAGCACCCACCATCACATTGACAATGGGGTGATCCTTTCCCCTTCCAGACCTCCTTCCTGTCCTGCACCTACAAAAACTCCCAACATCCTGGCAGCCAGATCATCACAGAGATGGGGCTCAGTGAGCCCATACTCAGGAGAAAGAAGGCTGACAAGTTCCAAAGGGGAATTCGCCCTGGAGTCTGGAAAGCCAGAGCAGCTCAGGACACTGCTGTCCCAGCCGAGAGAGGAGGCCAGGTGGCTTGGATGCCCCGCCATCAAGTCCCTCTCTCTCCTCCACAAAACCCTGGACCCAGCTTGCCTCTCTGAGGCCCACTAGTTGTCACACGCCTCCTCTGGATGTGTTAGCATCACAGACCAACCTACAACAGCTCTGCAAGCCCCAGAGAGTTCCTGTCTCCTCCCATGAAGTGCCAGTTTAATCCACTGAGTCCCAGTTCCCAGCAGGAGAGGGCTAATCCCCCCCTCCCTCAGAGAGGCCCCCTTGACTAGCCATGTACCCAGAAAGATGCCCTCCTCAGCACATCCACGCTGAGCCATGGGCAGCCTCCCGTGCTGCTCTGGCATTTTGACCAGGAAAGCACTTTTTGCCTCACTGTCAAAATGCATTCGCTTCATTACCCACAAAAAGCAGAAGCCCGGCTTCCTGGTTGACTGTGGGCTCTTGTCAGCGTGCCTGGGCTGGCATCCCACTTCTACGCCTGAAAAAGTCCTGTGAGGAGCCTGAGCGAGTGACCAGCTTTCTGAGCCTCAGTTTCTCCTCCTCAAGCTTTGTTCTTCGTGTTAAGTGAGAATATTTGCAGAACTCAACACTTGGCCCGGCACGTTATACACGCTATAAACCTGAGAAACGTCAGTTATCATTAGTACCGAACTTAAGCTAATGCCTGGGCCCTAACTTCTCAGTCTCCTCCCAATAAGAGGGGAAAATAAGGTCTCCTGTCTTTCTATCTCACCACCGTGGCTTGCTCAGTGTCGGGGCTCAGGGAATAAGTGAAGCCAAGGCAAATGATGGGAAAAGCTGAAGTTTGAGTCACAGCCAGGTCTGGAGATGAGTGGCTGTGACTCTCGGGTCCCAGTTTCTTCATCTGTGAAATGGAACGGATTATGGCACTTACCCCATCTCCCCATTACGCTGCCAGGATTAAATGAGAGTTCATGCAAAGGGGCTGTGGAAAACCACAAGTATTAAGGCTGTAATTCATTATAAAGGTGCTGTTTACAAGCACACTTGGTAAGGGACCCTTTGCTAAGGGATATTCCCCAGACTTCACTGAGCACTTATCAGGACCCCAGGAGGTCTGGCCACAGGTACAACTGTCATCCCCACTTTACAGATGTGGAAACTAAAGCTCAGCTAAGGAGGCGGCCCGACACCAACCAGCAAATCTGCAGCTGAAGTGTCGGTTCTGCGTGCTCCCCCACCCCATCCTCAAAAGGAATCTGGGAACAAGAACATCAGCTCCTGCAGAAAAAGAACCTCGTTCGGAGGCAGCCAAACTGATTAATGTTTTTAATTAATGTTTTAAACCACACACATGGAGCAATGTTCTGTGGAAATGAAGGCACTACAATTTCTAACTTTCTCCTCAAGAGTCAGCCTAGCCGGAGTATGGTGAGATGGCAGCCTGGGTGGCCGGGGGCCAGAGTGGGCGGGTCACAACCTCGGTGCCCAGAGCCAGCAGGCAGGGCGGTCACAGAGAGACAAGCCTGGGGAAGAGGAGACCGGCCTGGCCCGGGGTGACAGCACGTGCAGGGTCACTTCTCCCAGGGATCCAGTAAGCTCAGCAGAAGAGGGGCCGGGGTGGGGGGGTTGGGGAGAGGCCAGGAGCCGGGGTCTGAAGGGTGAGGGGACTGCTGCTCTCAGATCCTCTTGCCTGACACTCTGCCCGGAGGACAGACATTCACCTGCACTGTGGCTCTTGGAGATGCTCTGCACTTGAGCCTAAACCAGGGGACCACGGGCTTCCGTGGGGATGCCGACAATACTTCCCTGATGTCTCGCACGATGGAGGAACATCACTGCTCGGCCCAGCGCTGGGCCCTGATGAATGGGGAGCCTGAGTGCCCATGCCAGGCAGATCCACTACCCACCAAGTTCCCGAGGAAGTGAGAGACAGACGGGAGCCCAGACCCCAGCTCCTCGAGGGGGACCTCCCTTGCTCTGCATCACAGCTCCAGAGTGTCTACTCCTATCCACCGCCTGAAGAAAGGAAGGTCCCCTTACCATCATCCCTTCTCCAACGAGAAGGCAAGGGGCAGAGTGTGGCATACAGCGCTGGATAATTAATCACTCGCTCTGCTGTGAGCAAGGCCACCTTGTCACCGGGTAGCCGGCCCCAATGCCACCTGGAAGCTGCCTGGGCAGCAAGGTCACCTGGGCACACTGATGGCAGCCAGGACCAGCCACCCCACAGGCAGGGCCCTGGGCTTCTTGGCAGGAGACAGGAAGCCGGCCATGAAGTGAGCAACTGCATGGGGACTCCTGACCTGGAAATCATCCTTGTAATTTTTCCTGCCGTTCTGAAATCACACTTGAGTAAAAGACGACCAAGAGCTGAGGAACAGGAAGGCGGGAACAGGCCTAAAGGTCTAGTACAGACCATTCGTGCAGGCCCAAAACACAAGGTTTTCCCACCAAAACCAGATGTAAAAGTGTTCTGATTCACTGTATGCTGGTTTAGTTGCTCAGTCGTGTCCAGTTCTTTGTGATCCCATGGGCTGTAGCCCAGCAGGCTCATCTGTCCATGAGTTTCTCCAGGCAAGAACACTGGAGTGGGTTGCCATTCTCTTCTCCAGGGGATCTTCCCCACCCAAGGATCGAACCCACGTCCCCTGCATTGCAGGCAGGCTCTTTACCATCTGAGCCACCAGGGTACTACAAAGGAACCACCACCACTCCAGCCAAGAAAAAGAAAGACAGATGGGTGGCTACTTTTACTGCCATGCCCCCAGGGCCAGGCTTGGAGGACCCACATCCTTGCCACCCAGCAGCAACGGGGGCAGGGGGCAGGAGGAGGAGGAAGGCAGTGGCAGCACAGAAGCCAAGGCTGACTTTTGCTATATGCCAGGCAGCGTTGCGAGAGTTGTCTGCATCTTGAGTCATCTGATCCCCACAAGAACACTTTGGGAAAATTCTACTGTTATTCCCCTTCCAGGAGTCATGTATGGATGTGAGAACTGGACCATAAAGAAGGCTAAGCACCGAAGAAGCGATGTTTTCCAACTGTGGTGCTGGGGAAGAATCTTGAGATTCCCTTGGACAGCAGGGAGATCAAATCAGTCAATCCTAAAGTAAATCAGTCCTGAATAGTCATTGGAAGGACTGATGCTGAAGCTTCAATATTTTGGCCACCTGATGTGAAGAGCCGACTCATTGGAAAAAACCCTGATGGTGGGAAAGACTGAGGACAGGAGGAGAAGGGGGCAAAAAAGGATGAGATGGTTGGATGGCATTGTTGACTCAATGGACATGAGTTTGAGCAAACCCTAGGAGATAGTGAAGGACTAGGAAGCCTGGCATGCTGCAGTCCATGGGGTCGCAAAGAGTTGGACACAGTCAGTGAGAGACTTGAGCAACAACATTCTTCTTCTGCACTGTGGGAAAATGAGCCTGCAGGGAGGCTCCTGTCCAGGTTTCAATCTGGAGCATGAGTGAGCTGGGATGAGCCCAGGTTGCATCCACGGGATTTCCACAGGCAAGAGGGAGGCTGGCACTCCAGGCCAAGGAGCAGCCAAAACCAAGCCCATCCTGTCCCTGAAGCTGAGGTGCCAGCCCCCCACACCATGAGGTTGTGGTCCCAATGCAGCTACAAGGGGCCTGAGATCCAGGCTCCCTGCCCTGTGTTCTCCCACCAGGGCTGGTCTGCACTATATATACTTGATGTCCAATCTCTGTTTGGAGATGTGGTCACAGAAACACACCTTCCTTTTCAAGCAGCTTCAGCAACATCCAGATGATCTCTGGGGGACCCAGCCAACTGGGGACATCAGTGTCATCAGTGAGGAGAAAAAAGGATCTGGGGACAGGATGGGTAAGGGTCCTAATCAAAAACACTTTTATCCCTTCTGTTTTGTCCTGTGAATGACTTATCTCTTCAAAAAGGTTTGCTTGATGTTGTTTTTAATATACAGGGAGAAAAAGAAATCGACCCAGTTCTGGTGAGAGTCTGCTCTAAGGATCAACCCTTCTGTGCTTGACAATGCCGTGGCCCCATACACAGCTGTCACTCACCACACATCCTCCTGCTTTCAGAGGTGCAGGGACCAGAATGATTAAAGACCCAGAAGAAGCAGTAGCATCCATTGTATTTGAGGATGCTGAGATCTGGTCGCCAGGAGACCAGGCCATAGGTCCCTGGAACTGCAGAGCTGCTGTGAGAGCAAGGTGGGACCATCACCTGAACTAATCCCCTCCGAGTTCTCTAACTCCAGCGCCAGGAACTGGGCAGAACCCTCAGCCAGGAGGTGACTCTTAGGTTGCCCATTTTACAGCTCAAGAAACAAAGGCACAGGGTGCTTGAAAACCATGCTCAAGACCTCTGCAAGGGCAGAGGCTGGTAGGGAGCACAGAAACAGCTCCTAAGCCCTATGCTTCCCCCAGGAAGAAGAGTGAGGACCCACCCTGTTCCTGTCCCAGGAAGAAAGGAATTGGAGTAAGAGATGCTTGGATTTCCAGGCAAGCTCCCCCAAAATGGTGCAAAAGTGTGGGGACAGACAGAATTGGAAAGCACTGCACTGTGTATTGATGGAAGCAGGTATATGTGAAAATGCTTTGCAAACTGTAAAGTACCGTGCAAATCCTCCCATCAAAACAGAGGATGTGGTGGCAGCCGGGGGAGGAAGAGCCTTCTGGAGGGTCACCCTTTACTGGGCTGCTTTCCCTGTAGCCAGACAGTGTTTTACTTCCTAACCCTCCACCCCAAGCTCACTCTTACATAGCTGCACTTGCATTCAACTTTCTCTCACCACCCCTTCCACCCCAAGGATGTAAAATTATTAAATCAACCCCAAGGTAAATAGTTTTCGATTCTCCAAACCCCCAAAACTTCCTGCCACGGTACTTGGGTCTTGTCACCCAGAACATCAAAGCTATCGCTTTCGGTAACAGCCTCTCAGATCACTTGGTGACAACGCGTGCAGATAAAAACAACCTGCCGTGGGCCGGGCTGGGGAGAGCATTTTGGTGCCCCATGGAGCAGTGAGCGGACTGGGAAGAGACGACCAACTAGACCGGCCAATGCTTTACAGGGAGTCAAACTCCTTGGCCCTCTCTCCAAGTCTGCTAGGCGACCTTGTAAGTCCCTTCCCTACTAGGGGCTTCTTGCAAAGGAAGAGGTTGGACCGCACAACCTCTAGGTCGCTTTCAGATCTAAAATTCACTGATTCCATCTCACCCTCCTTGCTCAGAGTCTCAACTTCCTGAACTGTAATGACAGCTGATTTACATACAGGGAAAAAAAAAGCAACTACCCAGGGCTGTAGTTTTTGGTGACTCACAAAGGAGAAAATATATGTTTCCACTCAGCTTACAAGAGTGGTCCCTCCGCTCTCCAATTACTCAAAAGTCACTAGGCCAATGGGACCCCTGGGGAAGTTCCAGGCTACTGGGAGTTCAAACAACAGTGGACGCAAGCAGAGCCAGGAATTTCCCACAGCGGCCAGGTGCCCCTACAGGTGGGCTGGATGGAGAGTCCCCTCTCCCCGAGAAAAACATCCCTTACCTGTTCACTCTCCATCTCAAAATGTCATCTCCTAGGGAGCCAAGGAAACACCGGGTCCAACACTGGGCCAGGGCCCACCTTCCAGGAAGTCACACCCCTAGACTGAATATCACCTCTTCCAGGAAGCCTAGTTGAACCACCACCCACCCCAAACCCCCTAGATTATAAACTCCAAAAGCACAATAATAGTGCCTGGTATATAACAGATGCTCAAAAATTATTGCTAAAACAGTCATTACTTGCTGGATGACTTAATCATGCTTTATATAAAGTTTGAGCAATTCCAGCCCCCAAAATATTGGGTGCCAGTTGTGTGCTGGGTTGTTGCTGTTGCTGTCGTTCTGTCCATCAGTCGTGTCTGACTGTGACCCCATGAACTGTAGCACGCCAGCTCACCTGTTACTATCTCTCGGAGTTTGCTCAAATTCGTATCTATAGAGTCGGTGATGCTATCTAACTATCTCATCCTCTGCCACCCTCTTCTCCTTTGGCCTTCAATCTTTCCCAGCATCAGGGTCTTTTCTAGTGAGTTGGCTCTTCACATCAAGTTGCCAAAGTATCAGAGCTTCAGCTTTAGCCTCAGCTGTTCTAATGAATATTCAGGACTGATCTCCTTTAGATCAGTTTTGGACTGGTTGGATCTCCTTGCAGTCCAAGGGACTCTCAAGAGTCTTCTCTAGCACCACAGTTCAAAAGCATCAGTTCTTCAGTTCTCAGCCTTCTTTATGGTCCAACTCTCACATCCATACATGACTCCTAGAAAAACCATAGCTTTGACTATATGGACCTGCATTGGCAAAGTGATGTCTTTACTTTTCAATGCGCTGTCTAGGTTTGTTATAGCTTTCTTTGCAAGGAGCAAGCGTCTTTTAGTTTCATGGCTGCAGTCACCATCCACAGTGATTTTGGAGCCCAGGAAAATAAATTCTGCCACTGCTGGGTACCAGGAATAAAATGGTGAACAAAGCAGACATCGACCCATCCAGCCATCACCAAAGCAACTGCTGAACATGCTGGCGGAAGATGGCCTCATTTCTTGGCCCTCTTTGGAAACTGTCTTGGCTGAAGACACTGCCTTGCTCAAGGTGGCACCCCCTCCCAAGGGAGCCCTCAAACCATGACTGACCAATCCTCATCTCGATTCTGCACAATTCTGAAAGGCCACTCTAGCTCCAGGGCTCCTAGGGGATGGCCTGGGGTCTTAGTTAGTCATTCTACCTGCTCAGCTTCTCCCTCTGCTCCATCTTGATTTCTTCTCTATCAGTTTTATAGCTGTTGATCCCAAAGGCACCCCGTAATAAGCATCCCATCTCAGAGGATGAGATGGTTAGACAGTATCACCAACTCAATGAACATGAATCTTAGCAAACTCTGGGAGATAGTGAAGGACAGGGAAGCCCGGCGTGTCACAGTCCATGGGGCCACAAAGAGTCAGACACGATCTAGCAAGTGAACAGCAACAAGAACAACATTAGCATCTGCTTCCCAGGAAACCCAACTACAGCAAGAGGGTTCGCATAAATGATGATCAGGCCCTGTGTCACCAGGATGAAGGCTTCAGGACTAGGCAAGTAAACAGACCATCCCTGGTGAGGAACAGCTTCCCTAGAGTACTTATTGACAAGGATGCCAAGGCCAGGCTCAGGGCTTCGATTGATAAAGGAGAGCTGTGAATTAGCAAACATCTGTAGTTGTTTTAATGTGTGCTGAGTCCCAGATCCTTAAGGAAGAGACATACTCCTCATCTATGTTCTTCAGCACCTAAAACAGGAAAAGAGCTCCACTGACTGATTCAATGATGGCAGAATGGATCAATGGATATATAAACAGATACATTGGGTTGAACAAGGCAGTCACACTTAAGCAGCTAGATAGCAAAGATAATGACTTGGACACACCGAGGAAAGCAGAATTGAAAGAGACACAAGCACCCCAATGTTCATTGCAGCACTGTTTATAATAGCCAGGACATGGAAGCAACCTAGATGTCCATCAGCAGATGAATGCATAAGAAAGCTGTGGTACATATACACAATGGAGTATTACTCAGCCATTAAAAAGAATACANCTAGAAAAACCATAGCTTTGACTATATGGACCTGCATTGGCAAAGTGATGTCTTTACTTTTCAATGCGCTGTCTAGGTTTGTTATAGCTTTCTTTGCAAGGAGCAAGCGTCTTTTAGTTTCATGGCTGCAGTCACCATCCACAGTGATTTTGGAGCCCAGGAAAATAAATTCTGCCACTGCTGGGTACCAGGAATAAAATGGTGAACAAAGCAGACATCGACCCATCCAGCCATCACCAAAGCAACTGCTGAACATGCTGGCGGAAGATGGCCTCATTTCTTGGCCCTCTTTGGAAACTGTCTTGGCTGAAGACACTGCCTTGCTCAAGGTGGCACCCCCTCCCAAGGGAGCCCTCAAACCATGACTGACCAATCCTCATCTCGATTCTGCACAATTCTGAAAGGCCACTCTAGCTCCAGGGCTCCTAGGGGATGGCCTGGGGTCTTAGTTAGTCATTCTACCTGCTCAGCTTCTCCCTCTGCTCCATCTTGATTTCTTCTCTATCAGTTTTATAGCTGTTGATCCCAAAGGCACCCCGTAATAAGCATCCCATCTCAGAGGATGAGATGGTTAGACAGTATCACCAACTCAATGAACATGAATCTTAGCAAACTCTGGGAGATAGTGAAGGACAGGGAAGCCCGGCGTGTCACAGTCCATGGGGCCGCAAAGAGTCAGACACGATCTAGCAAGTGAACAGCAACAAGAACAACATTAGCATCTGCTTCCCAGGAAACCCAACTACAGCAAGAGGGTTCGCATAAATGATGATCAGGCCCTGTGTCACCAGGATGAAGGCTTCAGGACTAGGCAAGTAAACAGACCATCCCTGGTGAGGAACAGCTTCCCTAGAGTACTTATTGACAAGGATGCCAAGGCCAGGCTCAGGGCTTCGATTGATAAAGGAGAGCTGTGAATTAGCAAACATCTGTAGTTGTTTTAATGTGTGCTGAGTCCCAGATCCTTAAGGAAGAGACATACTCCTCATCTATGTTCTTCAGCACCTAAAACAGGAAAAGAGCTCCACTGACTGATTCAATGATGGCAGAATGGATCAATGGATATATAAACAGATACATTGGGTTGAACAAGGCAGTCACACTTAAGCAGCTAGATAGCAAAGATAATGACTTGGACACACCGAGGAAAGCAGAATTGAAAGAGACACAAGCACCCCAATGTTCACTGCAGCACTGTTTATAACAGCCAGGACATGGAAGCAACCTAGATGTCCATCAGCAGATGAATGCATAAGAAAGCTGTGGTACATATACACAATGGAGTATTACTCAGCCATTAAAAAGAATACATTTGAATTAGTTCTAATGAAGTGGATGAAACTGGAGCCTATTATACAGAGTGAAGTAAGCCAGAAAGAAAAACACCAATATAGTATTCTAACACATATATATGGAATTTAGAAAGATGGTAATGATAACCCTGTATGCAAGACAGCAAAAGAGACATAGATATTTAGAATGGACTTTTTTTGGACTCTGTGGGAGAGGGAGAAGAAGAGGGTGGGATGATTTGGGAGAATGGCATTGAAACACGTGTACTATCATGTAAGAAATTAATCGCCAGTCTATGTTCGATACAGGATACAGGATGCTTGGGGCTGGTGCACAGGGATGATCCAGAGAGATGATATGGGGTGAGAGGTGGGAGGGGGGGTTCAGGATTGGGAATTCATGTTCACCCGTGGCTGATTCATGTCAATGTATGGCAAAACCAATATAGTATTATAAAGCAAAATAAAGTAAAAATAAAAATTTAAAAAAAACTAATTAAATTCTAATAACAGTTTAAAAAAAAAAAGAAAGAAAGAAAGATGATGACTTGGAATAAGTTAAATTACATAATCTGTGTAAGCATTTACCATGGTCCCTGGGAAACATTCACACGATAAAGATGACAAGTAAGCCACTCACAGAGAACTCCCTAGAGAAGGTGACCTGTGATCAACCGCTTTAAAGAAGTGAAAAATTTAAGAAGGCATATGACACAAGAGAAAGGAGGCACTAACATCAGCCAGTTGGGATCTGACTGCTCGTCAGATACCCAGTACATAACCATTCTCTCACCAGGCTGCTGGGACAGTCCAGGACGTAAGGTAGGGGAAGCCTTCCATAACCATAGCATCCACCAGCATGAATCTGAGCTGTGACTTCCCAGTACCAGGGGAAGTAACACTGATGGAAGGTCCTGCACACTGCAGTTTTCAGACTTAATCTTACAGCCACAGGAAGCCATCAAGGTCATGAAACCGGAGTGTTTGCAACCAAAGCTTCAGAACTGATGCTAGATCTCTTAAGTTATCCATCATTCATGTTGTAGGCAGCTGCTTGGGATACCTAGTAGATGGGGACCTGGGAGAGGCTCTGTTCTGAGAAAATAGCCTCCAGGGCAGAATCAACATGGGAGAACCCCAGATGCCAGACTCAGTCCTCCTAGGAAATATACAGATCACGGGGGTCATCTTCACCCAGGGACCCACCTCACCCAGCGAGAGTCCTCCTCTCTGAGGATGATGCTTGGGGAAACAGATCGCAGTGCCAAGGGAATTGGAATAAATGGGAGCCTGGTGTTTGTGCAAACAAGAGTAAGTGATGAGGACTACATGGAAGGGATAAAGTTTACTTGGGAAAATTATGAAATGAGTGATGTTCCTGAAGCTATCTGCTATGCAGTATAGTATATTCTAGAAAACACAGATGACTTTGGCCTATGACTCATCCCTGAACTGGGAGCCCAAGGTTGGGGCCATCACAGGTGGAAGGCAGAGGAGACATACCTCCAGGGGAATGCTGAGTCTCAGGGTGAAGGTACAGGTCACAGGGAGGCAGTAAAGCTCAAGTTCAGGCAGACGGCCCATCCTGTTCAGTGATCTGGGCTCTATCACTTTCTTCCTGCACAACCTGGGCTAAGAAGAACCCACCTCCCAGGTGGGAGTCCTGCTCCAGAGAAGGACAGGAGGTTTCTTTTCACCCTAAGATGCTCTAAGTCTAAACTAAATTTCCAATTCCCATACAATGATTCCCCCTAAGTTGAATGCAGGCTCTCCTACCAGTGTAAGCCTTGCTCTTCATTAGGGACAATAAGGCTCTTTAATATCCATCCTGGCGTCTCCCAACTGGTCTCAGCCATCCCAGGGAGGAAGGTTCCAGCTGGGGAGCCAGGTGAGGACGCCAGGCACCAATGACAGACAGAAAGAGCTAAACAGGGCTTGGAGGAGCCTCCCAGCTCCACAGGATGTGGTGAGGTAAAGAAGTAAGAAAATCAGAGAAAGCTATCTAGAAACGCAAACAGCACCACAAATAAAGCGACTTTTAACAGGAAACAGAGGGACTTTTCTTCATTTTTTTTTAAAAAGCTAGGAAGCCCAAAAATAGTTGAAAGACTATGTTGCAAAGCTTTCCGAAGACAAATCTTGCCTTGTTCCGAAGACAAATCTAGGGGAACAAGTCTGATGTCTGATCATGAAGACCACAGGGGCAAGTGCAGATTGCAAGCAGAACTCCACGACACACAGGAGGAGCAGGGGGTTTCAGTCCCAGTATCCAAACCCAGAAGCCCATGTACTAGATCAGCAGTTCACACAAAGGCTTGATTTTGAAGCTCACTCATTTTCAGTAAAGACTGAGTTGCAACTGGCTTGACTTAAAGGCATTCACATGGAAAGTCGTGAATTTGGCTGCAGGAGGAGCCGACATCAGCACTCCCCAAGAGAGCTGGTAAACAAGCAGATGAAAAAATAATTGGCCTCATTAAGGGTAAAAAAAGTATAAATGTAATGAGAGAACTGTTCTGCATCAATTGAATTATAATTTTTTTCAGCTAATAATACCCGGTGTCGATGAGGCTGTGGTGAATCGGGCAGGTCCACACATTGATGGGAAGAGCGTCAAAAAACCTTATTTGAGAATAATTTGGCAGTGTTCATCAAACTCATAAAACCGTACCTTTTGACTCAATAATCCTTCTGCTGAGAATGTGTCCAAAGGAATTTCCAAGAAGAGAAGAGTTATATGCACAAAGCATCTCAGAGCACCCTTAAGTATTACAGCAAACTCCTAGGAACCTTCATTTTTAACAACACAGCACTGGTTTAGAACATGATGATCATTAGTAAGGTGACTGAATCAAATGCTTAGGATATAACATCAGATTACAGAATATTCCCTACACCTTTGCCTATATCAAGGCATGATAGAGGCACCTATGCTTATATCCCAGGTGGCTCATAGTAAAGAATCCACCTGCAATGCAGGAGATGTGGGTTTGATCCCTGGGTTGGGAAGATCTGCTAGAGAAGGAAATGGCAACCTCAGTATTCTTGCCTGGAAAATCCCATGAACAGAAGAGCCTGGCAAGCTGCAGTCCATGAGGTCCTGAAAGAGTCGGACATGGCTTAGTGACTAAACAACAATGACAGATTGTTAACATACAGACGGACATATCAGATGTCTGAAAACAATCTGATTGGTTAAGGGGAGAGTGGTTAGCGATTTCCTTTTTTAATCCATTTCTGTTCTTTGCAATCACAACATTATCTGTGCAACAAATGACAACAATAATGATGATTTTCACCAGTAAAACTTCACTAATATATGGAAAAGGAGTGTGCAGAACTCCAGGGCATTAGAAACAGCACTCTAAGTATGAGAAATGATCAAACCCAGAGGCATCTGAAGATCAACACAAAGAAACTGTGATCTCTAAGCAGAGCATGGAAAATAAAGGCGGCCATGGGGCCACGTATTAGCAACGTCACCTTCCAGTCCCCAGAGAGCATCCGGCAGTATCTGATCATCTGAGCTTTCTGAGAGTCAGTCTTCCTCTCCGCCACACCCACGGCACTCAAACAGGAATAGAAACCCCTGGATCTGTGTATGTGCAAATACCCACCCTCCTAATACATAAAACGCTGCTCAGAAACCTAGACATCATTTAAATACTGAATTTCCTCAACGAGGTATTTCTCAAAAAAGCAACCTAGACCAGTTTCTATACGTGGTGCTTGAGGTCACATGGAACTTTCATTTTCTATAGGGTCGGACCCAGATGGGATTTCCAGAGCACACAGCAATCGCAGTGAACAGCTGTCCCCACCACTCCCATTACGGGCAGGGGCAGTCAAGTCAGCCAGCCGTCAGCACTGTGAAGTCACAGCTGGACAAGCCCAACTCCAACCCTACCGGCCCTGTACCTTTGGATATGTGTTTCACCCTTGTGACCTCAGTTTCTGGAAAATGGGGATTTTCCAGAGCCTTCTTCAGACAGGCATGATGAAGACTGGGAGCAGTACGCACACTCAGCACAGTGCCTGGTACCTGTGGGCGCTCACTCACTCCTCACTTTCATTCGTCTTATTCTGGAGTCTCCTGTCTAGCAGATTTGTGGGAGGTCTTCATGAACCACATGTGCCTTTGTGGTGAGGGAGGGCACGCTTGTAAGTGACCCCACGCAGCTCAACCTGGGCTGACATTAGAATCACCTGGTTGCTTCAAAAAGCACAGATGCCGCAGTTCCTTCCAGCACAATGATATCTGATTCCCTGTGGACAGGGACCTTGGCACAGCTGTTTTGTAAAGCTGAATCCACCATACCACTGGCCTGGGGCACATCTAATTTGGGTGGGAGTGACCGGTGATTTCCCCTCCAGAGCCCTGAGCCTGAGAGAGCAGGAGGCAGGAGGCTTTCTTCATCAATTCGGCCGTAGTTCAGCAGCTCCTTTCAGAGAATCAAGCACTTTCTGAGTGATGGGCAGATGGCAAGGGGTTCCCCTGCTTTTTCTGCCTTCCTGCTCAACCTGGTGATTTCCTGCAAGGCAGTGGAGTGGACCAGCTGAGTGCCCTGCCCTGCAGTGACCACTAGGAAGCACCTGAACATTGCAGACAGCGGCGATGGGCTGGGAGTGGTTACAAATACCCCGGTCACCCACGGCCTCCTTCCCCACGTCAGCAGACTCGCTGAGCATCGCTGCCACAGGGACAGCAGACAAGCCTCCAGGAGGGGCACTGACTTCACAGGAGGTGAGCCCAGCATCTCTGGAGGAGGCAGGTGTCTTGTGCAGGGGAACCACACCAGACCCTCATCTGAGAAATGGGCACAGCCTTCCCCACAGGGGCCCTGGGAGAGGGCTCCGGGCCAGCCTCTTTCTTGATCAATGTGGCAGGAGGTGAGGTTGGTGTGAAATGCCACTGAAGGGAGATACAGTGACCTTTCTTCCTGTGTGAAACATGAACGTTCCTCCCCCAGCATGCAGGCTTCCAGGTCTTGCAGCCTTCACCTCAGCCCTGGCGGCACAGTAAGAGACGCCGATGAGTCTGCAGGACGGCCCCGGGACCAGAACACCCACCCTCCCTCCCATCCCAGGGCAGGGAGCTGCACCAGGGCACTGGGCCTGGCCATGCCCGAAAAAAGAAACATTTGTAGACAGTCTGCCACACTCTGACCTGCCGGGAGGTCTCACTACTTGGATGTTCAAAGGCCAGGAAGCTGCTCTTCCGTCTCCATTCCTAAAGTAGCCTCAATAGACGCTGCCTGAGCTTCCATCCGAGAGCCTCTGTTTCCATCACACTGACAACCGGCTAAGAACCTCCTGTGCACTTCACCCTAGGAATGCCCGGAAGCCTCAGAGCAGATTTTGGGGGCTGATGCTATTTTTATCCCCATTTTACAGATGAGGAAGGTGAGGCACGAGGGGGCAGCTACTCTGCCCAAAGTCATGTGACAGAGCCAGATCTTGGCATCTCAGGGGTTCCGGGAGCCAGGCTCTGTTGTGCAACACCACAGCGCCCTGGCTCCACGGCTGCTCCTCCTTGGAGTCTTCCCTTCAGTTGCCTGCATCACTGGCCTCCTGCTCTTTGCCAGCCCGTGGCAGCAGGCCAGAGACTCTCCACGAGTAAAGATACAACCCACCCCCTCAAGAGCTCACTTAATCATATATTCCTAAATCCCTCATAAACAACCCTAGACAGATCAAGTATCCATGCAAACCTCTCTAAGCAGTGAGGACCGGGGCCACCTCCCGCAGGAGCTGGGCACAGGTTGAAGGCCAGAGGAATGGGCTTCAGGGAGCAGCTTGTGGGGTCCAGACCTGGGTATGAAAGCCATCTGTTCGCATACCTGCTATGACCCAGGCTGACCCCTCTCAGGCCCTCCTCTGCAGGGCAGGGCTGAAAACAGGAGCCCCCTTCCAGAGCTGCCGTGAGGAGTCAATGAAAAAGCGTCTGCCAGGCGCTCACTGTCAGCCAGGGGACATGTCTGCAAGACTGACGCCAGGCCGAGGACCAGAGCCACAGGTAATCCAACTCAGAGGCCTGCTGGGCTTCAGAGCGGGGGTGAGGAGCCCTTGAGAGGTCTCAGAAGGTGTCTTGGGAGGGGCCTGCCCCTGAGATGGTTTCAGGTAAGTCAGGGAAGCCAAGGAGGAAGGCATGAATCAGAAGAGAGCCAGAGGATGGGGCCACCACCTGGTTGAAGCAAACAATAGGCTGAGATTGGAGAGTAGGACAAGGAAGAAGAGCTTTCAGCAGATTTCAAGACAGATCCCACGACACTCTAACTGCCTGACGATAATGAGTGAATGAGTGAGGGAATGCCAAATCTAGCAGCAGAGGCACGTAGGAAAGTGCACTTACAAACTTAGAATTGCAGGCTCTAAACGGGGTCCTGGGGACAGGATGGGATTCCCCTCTGTACTAGGCTCCTGAGGTGAGGTCAGGTGAAGTCGCTCAATCGTGTCCGACTCTTTGCGACCCCGTGGACTGTAACCTACTAGGCTTCTCTGTCCATGGGATTCTCCAGGCAAGAATACTGGAGTGGACTGCCATTTTCTTCTCCAGGGGATCTTCCCAATCCAGGGATTGAACCCGGGCCTCCCTCATTGAAGGCAGACGCTTTAACCTCTGAGCCACCAGGGAAGCCCCTAAAGCTTCCTTAAAAAGTGACCACAAACCAGGTGGATTAAAACAACAAACTCAAATCTCTCATGGTTCTGGAGAGCGGAAACCCAAAATCAAGGTGTCAGCAGGGCCATGCTCTCTCGGAAGATGCTAGAGCAGCATCCTTGCCAGCCTCTTCCAGCTTCTGGTTTGCTGGCAATTCTTGGTGCTCCTTGGCTGGTAGACGTGAGGTCTAATATGCTTCCATCCTTACATGGCCTTTGTCCCTCTGTGTGTGTGTGTGTGTGTGTGTGTGTGTGTGTCCTTTCTCTTCAAAAGCACCGTGGATTGGACTGAGGGCTCACCCTACTCCAATACAACCTCATCTTAACTCAGTGACATCTGCAAAGACCCTACTTCCAAATAATATACTGAGGGTTAGGATTTGAAAGCGTCTTTATGGGGCACACATCCCACCCACTTTACCCTTTACCACTTCCTCCCATTCACACCCTCCCCGGGTCTGCTTTCACTAAAATCATCGTCCGGGTTAGCTGTGACCTCCCAGTGTCTTCAGTTAATGGGGACACACGGAGTCCCTAACACAGGATGAATTCTGACAAGCGAAGACGCACAGTATGTTTGTAAGACCACAGGGGTCGCACGTGCCAGCCTGGTGCTCAGCTCTGGAACTCTGAACTGCTGTATTCACAGCAACACACAAATGTTTCTGAAGAGCTAAGTCACTCGCAAGACAAAACACAGAAGAGGGTAAAAGAGTCTAGAGAAGACTGCTACTCATTCTGTGCCCAGACCCATTTTCCTCTTCCTAATGGTATTTTTGAAAGGGAGCCACCCCCACCCTACTCTACAATGGCTCCAGAGTTCTGTGCTCAAGAGACACCCAGATCCAGGACCACAGAGGTCCTCAGATCTCTGTACCTGTTGGAAGGAACAGCTGAGCATGGAGCCTGTTTCCCCAGAGGCCAGGCGGACAGGTATCCCTGGAAAGGTGTATGTGTTTCTGGGTGTCTGCAGGAGGCTCCGCCTGGCTCTGAAAGACCCCCAGCTTCTCCCTAGCTGCCATCTGGAGAACCGTGAAATCTGCTGGTCCAATTGGCCAGGCAGTTCTTCCATAAACGTTTCTCAAGCCCCACTCTCCTGTGTGACTGCTGGCTGGACAGACACGTGAACAAAGGAGAACACGGAGGAGGACCGGGCTCCAAGGCTGAGGGATGGCAGGCCTGTGAAGCCCCTCTCAAGGAGGCGCCCGAGCAGAGCCACAGATCTGTGACTGTTAGCCACGGTAAACTGAGCACACAGACTTCTCTAGTCCATAAACGAGGGCTGCGTGTACTCCCAGACCTCCCCACCACCCTGCTGGGCAAGTTCAGAACCCCCGTGTGTGAGCCCCTCTCCTCGCCCAGATGTGTGAGTCTGAGATTGAGAGGGGCACGCCTCCTTTTTGTCATTATGGAAGGGGTGGCAGTGACCACGGACGCTGTCCCTTCCTTGGGAGACGTGTCAGTGGAGGCAGGGAACAGCCAGTGAGAACCTTCCCCGAGGTGGCCTTGTTCTTGGACCATGGAGCACGCTCTGGACGTAGCCAGATCCAGCCGCCTGGTGGGGGCTGGATAGGGCCGCGTGCAGACTCTGCAGTTTGGTCCAGAACACACACCTGCTGGTGACCACGCCCCTTTGTCGGGGTGGCCCCTACCTGAGTCTCTCCACCAATAGAGTGTTTCCAGTCTACTTCGTGCCCCTGGAGCGTGGGAGATGTGGGGAGAGGGGAGGAGAGAGAGACCTAGGCTTCACTGACTAAGGCCTGGGCCCTCTCCTCCCTTGATCCCTCCTCCAAGCCCACTGGATATTAAACACTCTGCCTCCCGATTCATGCTCAGTTCATTCCTGATCTCCCACTGGAGGCCTCAGATCTGGTTTTCCATTGGCGGAAAGGCCCTGCCCTCCTTGTGACCTCTCCCTCTGTCACAGCGGGTGGATACTCATCCTGAAAAGTGCACAACCTATAATCATCTGGAGTGATGTCCCAGGAGCCTCCAACAAACACTCATTACCCAAGGAACTGTCAGGTGGTCCACCCTCCAATTAGCCTTCCAGGGCAGCATCAGCCTACTGATGAGGGGTGGTGGGGTGGAGGTTCCCTTCTAGGGGGTTGGGGATCTGGGACTCGATTGGCTCAGGTGACTACACACCTGCCATGGCTCAGAGAACCACGTGATGGAGGGAAAGGGGTCTGAGCACATCTGAGGGACAGGAACATCACTCTGCTGTCCCCATGTGCAGGGTTCACCTGTTATGAAGGTAGAAGAAACAAGGTCAAATCCAACAGACAGTGGGTTTCCACAGAAGTCCTTCCTACACCCCACGATGGCCTAAACTTGACTTTCATGTCCCACCAGAACCAGAACCCAGAGCTCAGAAAGGAGCGATGAGCAGGTACTGCCCAAGCTCCACCTGCAAGCCCTCAGAATTGCCAGCTAGCCCTTAACCAACTGGAGGACAGAGCGGAGTGGAGCGATGGTGCAGCCACAAGCCAAGGAATGCCTGCAGCCACTGGAAGAGACAGAGATGCTTCCCTAGAGCCTTTGGAGAGTGCACAACCTTGCCAACACCTTGATTCCAAAGTTCTGACCTCCAGAACTATGAGAATACATTTCTATGCTTTTAGACCATTGAGTTTATAGTCATTTGGGCAGCCAAAGAAAATTGATATGGGACCTTTTGCCTCCAACATAGGAAGGAAGCAGGAATGACTTGGGACAGAGGTCTGAAGCCCAAAGGGGTCGAGAACATCCCGAGAACCTCCGTCATCTGATTCCAGACCTGTCAGTGCCTTGGGTGGTCAAGACTGTACCCAGAGCTGAGAATGAGACAGAAGAGGTATGAGCACTCCTGGATGAACTAACTGCTGCCCTCCGCTCTGACCTCGAGAAGCAGGCCCACAGTGGGGACAAGGCCCCCGAGTCTGGAAGGATAACAGGAGCTGCAGGACCTGGCGTAGGCACACCTTTCTCTGCCCCCTTCCCCACCCGGACTGCAGTCCTGTAGCCCAGCTGGTCCTGCCTCCCTGTCCCCTACACCTGAGCTCTCCCTCCCTGACTCTGGCTGGATTTCCCCTCCACTGGCCAAGGACTCCCTGATGGTGTAGATGGCTCCACTCCCCACTGTCCCCAGCCCTGGATGAGCGTTGCTGGATGAATCAATAATTTCAGAACCGGAAAAGACCCTGAAGATATATTTAATCTAACTGCTCACTCCACATACATGCAAACCAAGGGCCCGAGAAGTGGAGGGATTGGGCAGGACAGGCTCCCAGGACACCCAGACTCCAGGCCTTGCTCCCTCTGCCTCTGGCCAACCCAACTTCTTGCAGCATCAGCTGCCTACTCAACAGATTGCTCCCTGAAGTGTCCCGAGTACTAAGAAGGTCTGGCATATAGTAGGTGCGTGGAATGTATCTGTTGAACGAGCATTTGTTAAATGAACCCAGAACTGGGCAGAGTAGGGAAAAGGTGTGAAAAACTGGTCTTAATATTGGAAATGCTGCTCAAAAACAGGGACAGATTTCTGAGTGGGAAAATAAAAATAAAAACTAAGGGCGCTAATTCCCTCTGGGTTCGTACTTCTGGGAACTGCTGTGCCATGCTTTCCTCCGAGAAGGCAGGAAAGGGTGAGAGGAGGACTGAACGCTGTCCAATAACAACTAATGAAAATCACTGCTTTCACTTATTCACCACAAGACACCATGTCTCACTAGGGCCCGAGACCAACAGAGACCCGACGGGCCTGAAGACTGCAGATGCCCAGCTGCTGGCACAGAACGCACAGCTGAAGGAAAGAGTAGACAGTTACCAACGGGACAGAGAATGATGGAGGGGCGTCCCGGACCCCAGGGCAGCAGAGAAGGGGCAGCCTGGGGCCGGGGGAGGAGAAGGCTGCCTGCAGGCGGTGTCAGATCTCAGAACTTGAAAGACATCTCCATGAAGAAGATGCAGCTTCCGGGCCAGGTGAGATTCCGATTCTGAAAGAGATAGAAAGGAGCAGGGACCTGGGTCAGACAGAGATCCCACAGGGCGAAGGTCCACACTGTCCCCTGACTCCCCAAGTGGGGATCTGATGCCAGTCACCCAGCTATAAGTCTCAGCCTGTTTCTCTGCAGAAGTGGGACACTAAAACAGAGAAGAACTCCCAGAACACGGGGGAAAAAATCCAGCTGAGACAGAGGAGACGCAGGTCTGAGCCCCTGGGCTTCCCTAGTGGCTCGGTGGTAAAGAATCCGCCTGTGATGCAGGAGACACAGTTTTGATCCCTGAGTTGGGAAGATCCCTTGGAGAAGGAAATGGCAACCAGCTCCAGTATTTTTGCCTGGGAAATACATTGGCTAGAGGAGCTTGGCAGGCTACCGCCCATGGGGTGACCAAGAGTCAGACAGGATTGAAGAGACTGGGCACGCATGCACAAGCCCAAGCCCCTAAGAGAGGCTTTGATCCTCAGCCCTCATAGTGACAAAGAAAGGTCAGAGCAGAACTGGATGAGTTGCAGTGATGCAGCAGAAGTTTAAAAAAAAACTAAAAATCAATGAGTTAAAGACACCTATCTCAAAGCACTGGGTTAAGGATGAAGAAGGAAAGTAAGGGTTAAAAATCCATCAAGCTGGAAAGCAATGTATTGCGGGGTATGTGGGGAGGGACAAACTCCTAAAGGCATGGCAGGCGCTACGCTCGGAGTCCCCCAGCCATGCAACCTATCTGTAAGACACACAGCTGCTATGATCATACCCATTTCACAANGTAGGCAATGTATTGTGGGGTATGTGGGGAGGGACAAACTCCTAAAGGCATGGCAGGCGCTACGCTCGGAGTCCCCCAGCCATGTAACCTATCTGTAAGACACACAGCTGCTATGATCATACCCATTTCACAAACTGGAATGTGAGGTTATACTGTTAGTTACCACCAAAACCAGGAGTCAGGCCCAGGCAGGGGGACCCTGGAGCCCCATTGCTCCCTCCTACAAAGACTAGACAAGAAAACTAAAGAGAAACATGACAGGCAAAGGGAAGGGGTTTTGCTCTTCTGTTTTGCAAAACACTCCTTCATGCTATTCAATGGTTGGGGGAAGAGAAATGTATGCTGGGGGAGGGACCCAAGGCTCCCCCCGGTGGCACTGACAAGGTGGCAGGTCTTGTCTCAGGAGCTTTCAATGCAACTGCTGGGAAGAACCTAGCCTTGGCTGGTGCCCTGGGCCCTGGGCCCTGGGCCCTGGGCAGGGGACTCACCAGCCCTCAGCAACTTGCCCACTACTGCATTAGGAGGCCTCCCAGATCCACCAGATCATCTCACACCCTCTCCCCAACACACACATACCACCATGTCCCAACGCAGTGTGTGGCATCAAATTTGTGCAGGTGCTTAAGCCAGACAGGTGGCAACACACTTAATTCTATCTCCTGTAAACCCCCAAGCTCATCACACACCACCTTCAGGGATTTTGTCTCTCTTGGGCCTTTCCCATCCACTCCTGTCTCAACAGGGCATGCCCCCATCAGCACTCACTGCTAGTTTCATCCCCTGCTCTGATCCCATCTTACTGATCAGTCAGGGTAATGAGCTTTCTGAAATGCCAGCTTCATCCTCTTAAACCTCAGGTAGCCGTCTCCTCTCCACTGCCCTTGGCACAAAAGCAAAATGAACTTTCCTTTCCAAGATTGGGTCTCTGCTTGCCAAATCCCTCTTCTCTCCCCTCTAACCTAAAGAACTCCTGCCCGCCTCCCCTCTAGGCTCCCTTCTTCCTTTCCTGACCATTCTGAGTCCACACTGTGAGACACTCTGTGTGCTTAGGGCAACCAATACCCCCAGCATTGCCCTCGAACCTTCTGCTGTGATTATCTGATTTCTCAACTAAAACCACCCTGCCAGGTTTAGATGAGAATGGATACACGTATATGTATGGCTAAGCACCTTCGATGTTTGCCTGAAACCACCACAACGCTGTTAATCAGCTATACGCCAATATAAAATAAACAGTTTCAATAAATAAATAAAACTCCCCTACCAGGAGAACCAAAGTTCCCTAGAGGAGAAGAGAGGGTCCAATATATTTCCATATTCTGAGAAGGCAGCACACCCCAGGGCCTATAGTATACACTCAATTAAACTGTTGCCTAATGAGAAGCACTGAGCACTGTAAAGAGTCCCAGGATTTGAAACAATGACATCTCCATCAGGATTTTTTTTTTAATAAATAAATAAATAAAACAGAGAAAGATTATCTATGCCTCAGTTTTTGCATTTGCAAAGTGGAGACAGATTCCAGAAGCCAGTGGACAGGAAGTACCTCAAAGCAAACTCTGCAGACGCCTCCCTTGATAAGAGTTCCCTCTGCCTATCATGAGCTTGCTGATTTCCCTATCAGGGTGCATCCATCCACAAGGCTCACGGGAGACAGGCTCAGCCACACAGATCTCACCTCCTGCCAACCGAACTTCAGAAGTATCCTTATCTGGAGGACCGACCTCAAGGAAGGTCCATTCCTAACTTCTCTCTGTAATCCTTTTATTCTGGACCTGCCAGGCACACCCACTCCACCTTATCTGCCAAGTCCCCAAACTGTTGTCCTTCCAGGAAGGGTGTCTCTTATCTACAGACCTCCAGGAGGCGAGAGACCAAGGAGGCAAATGGTAGGGCGCCGCGCCGAGGCCTGACCCTGGTTCCTGCTGCAGGCTGCCTCTCCAGCTGCGTGACCTGGACCTCTTGGGGGCTCACGATCGCCTGTTTTCTCCTTTGGATAAGGAAGGGGATGCAACCAAGGCCCCTCCTACTTGGCAACTGCAGTGATAATCATCATTTCAGGGGGCCAAGCTGGACAGGTGGAACTGACATCATGACTGCCTGTCAATTCCTCCAGCAGAAGAGAACTGTTCGGCAAAAAGAAATCAGGGATTTTTCCAGGAATTCTGTTATCCTGGGTTGCTGCAGATGACAGCATCCCTGTGTGCAGAAATGTCCAAACAAGAATCACCTGCTGCATCTGGAAAAGACCAGGGCAAGGATGGACACACCAGAGAAAGCCTCTCTTTAGGGACAATTACATGAATGCCAATCCCAGAACCTGAGTTCAACCCAGTAAGAATCCCGCTGGGGCTTCTGTATCCTGGTCTTGGAGAGCTGAGGAAGGGCTGGTAGAGAAGCAGGAACACAGGCTCCTGAGGGGCCCGCTGACTGACCCTGGTCCTACCCCCCTCCTGACATTTCCCACCTGACTTGTTCTCAGATGCTGAGCAATACATGGGAGAATGTCTGTAATGTCCTAAAGCAGCACCCGGCACAGAACCCATGTCGGCTTCCTGCCTCCTTTCCTTAAGGAGGAAGAGCTCCTTTGAGTACAGAAACTGAGTCATAGCTTCTGCAGCTTCAGAATCTAGCAATACTTGGAAGACCGCAGTCGCTTAACATGTATGTGTATGTTCAGTCCTGTCTGACTCTTTGCAACCGCATGGACGGTAGCCTGCCAGGCTCCTCTGTCCATGGGATTTTCTAGGCAAGAATACTGGAGTGAGTGGCCATTTCCTACTCCAAGGATTGAATCCACATCTCCAGCATCTCCTCCAGCAGGTGGATTCTTTTTACCACTGCGCCACCCGTTGCTTAATACATGCTCAGTAAAAGCATGAATAAGATGAAAACATAGACAGGAAGCCACCTGAGGAATGGTGTCAAATGCACTGTGGCCGAGCGCTCAGCAGACACCCCCACCCCTTCCTGCCCTTCCTCTTATACAGACTCAGAGGTGCCCCCGCCCCACTCCACTCAACATGCGGCCTGCAGAGCCCCTGCAGGGCAGCGGCAAGAGCATAAGGACCCAAGCCAATGGCTGGGCTCCACTCTTGGTACAGCCGATGACAAGCTGTGTGACCAGGGACAACTTTCTGAGCCTCAATGTCCCCATTTCGATAGGGCCAGCTTCATAGAAGGCTGTGAGGGTCCCATGAGTCAATACATGTGAGGTGCTCAGAACTGGGCCTGGCACATATGGTATCCATGCCAGTGGCTACGTAATGGTGATGCTTACTGCTGTTATTCAGTGAGGAGGCGGGCAGTCATAGTTTGAGAGTTGCTGAGCTGAGCGATAGAAGGCACACATCTCCTAAGTCTAGATCTCAGAGGTCAAGACACACTTCAACTTTGAACTTGGATCCTAAATCCTTGGTTCAAATCCTGCCTTTCCCCCTAAAGCCTCTAGGATATTATTTTCCCCTTCTGGACCTCAGTTTCCTCATCTGGAAAGCAGATCTATAAACCTACTCTGTCTTTCCCGAAGGGAGGATCAAATAAAACAGAGAGCATAAAGCTTTCTAAGGTGGATACCGAAGGTGTTAAGTTTCTATATTTACTTAAATGAGTGAATTACAACCTCACCCATGCTTAGATCACTCAGCCAACCAACCACTGTGTCCATTTCTGTTTGATTCCTTGCCCATCACCCCCCTCCTTAACCCGAGTCATCCCCTTTTGTCCCTGCACCCTCTCTTTTGGGTGCAGTCTGCTTTGATCACTCAGTTGGGCTTTTGGTGTCAGGGAACTGGAAACCACAGCCAAGATGTTGAGAACAGGCTGAGCCCACGGATCACACCATTGCTCCCACCTCCCAGGCTTAGCTGACGGGACAACGAGCCGCAGGGAACCTGGGAACCTCACCCCGTACCCTCTGTCCCCATCCTGCTGGAAACACTCTCTGCCTGTGAACCATGCTGGTCATCACAGCAGATCAGCTGCACAACGCGTGCCGCCACCCCTGGAACAAGACGAGCTCTGGCCCAGCTGTAGGCTGCAGCACCAGCAATGAAGCCAAGCCGCATGGGGCTGATTCCTCCTGCTGCTTCGTAAACGCTGTGTGGCCTTGAACAAATGCATTGGCCTCTCTGGGCCTCTGTCTCCTTTAGCTATGAAATGGGGATGCTAAATAGCACCTTTCAGTGAGGGCTGCTGTGAAAACGGGCCCATTTCTGGACAGGGCTGGCATGCAGGAAGGTGGCCGCCCTGTGGCCGTGGTTAATGAGCTACACACACGCTTAGAGGAACAGCTGGTAAAAAGTGAAAGACAAAGAGCATAGGAGTTTGCTCTCCTCGGGGTATCCTCATCTACACTCTGGAAGGGGAGCTGTACTGGGTTCTGGAAAGAAGCCGCTGAGACACTGGGCAGAGCAGAAGAGAGGAAGGAGGCCTGGAAGAGAATGTGGATTGCCAGGCAGGCACTGTAGGCACCGTTACCCCCGCTGTATAAATGCGACAGCACATGGTTATCCCTGTCTTATAGATGCAGCTCAGGGAGGCTGGACACTTGGCCCGAAGCACCCAGAAGACTGGGGATGGGAACTGAGCTTGAGGCGTGCTCTCCCCTGACAAGTCAGGAGGGGAAAGGCGGCAAATGCTCATTGAAAAGCATTGGTGGGGAGGGAGGTGGGAAGCAGGGGTTGGTTCAGGATGGAGGAGACATGTGTCTACCTATGGCTGACTCATTCTGATATATGTTGAAAACAATCACAATACGTAAATTAGTTACCCTTCAATTAAAATAAATAAATAAACTAAAAAAGAAAAACACCACGCAAGAGAATTGCCTGGTCGTCTACATGCGCTTTCCTTGCCAGGGCCTGGGTTCCATCCCTAGTCAGGGAACTAAGATCCCACAAGCCTCAAAGTACGACCAGAAAAAAAAAACAAAAAAAGACACAAGCAACCAGGCCACCATTGCTAGCTAATTTCTACAGAAAGGAAAAAATAATAATAATGACAGTGATGATGATAACAACAGTGCCCATCATAAAAGTGAAGTCTACGAAATGAAAGTTCTTTTCTTTTAAGAAAGTCAAAACTATTTTTTTCATTAAAGTATAGTTGATTTACAAGTTGTTTTGTTAGTTACAAGGTCCAGCAAAGTGATTCAGTTATATACGTATATATGTATATATATTTCAGAGTCTTTTCCATTCTAGATTATTACAAGATGTTGAATATAGTTCCTTGTGTGCTACAGTAAATTCTGTTGCTTATCTATTTTATATATACAATAGTATGGAACAGTTAATCCTAAGCTCCGCATCTTTCCCTTTTCCTGAACTTTTTCCTCTTTGGTAACCGTTACAAGGTTGTTTTCCTTGTCTGTGGGTCTGTTTCTCTCATAAATAAAAACTCACTTGTATTACTTTCTTAGATTCCATATATAAGTGATATCATACAATATTTAACTTTCTCTGCCAGTCTTAGTGTGATAATTTCTAGGTCCATCCTTGAAGTTGCAAATGGCAATATTTCATCCCTTTTTATAGCTGAGTAGTATTTCATTGCATATATATACCACATCTTCTTAGAGCAATCATCATGGGCATTTGGACTGTTTCCATGTCTTGACTGTTATAAATAGTGCTGCTATGAACACTGGAAGGCAAGTATCTTTTTGGATTAGAATTCAAATGACTATTCTTTTAAAAAACCAACCAGATACACAAGGAGGAGCCTCTACAGAAAGAGGTGGGTTCTAGCTTAGGTTCAAGGCAGACTCTGTCTTCATTCTTTTGCAGAGATACATAGGACCTAATGAAAACAAATCTAAACTGAAGGGCCGTGTCTTCCCTCTCGCAGAGAAGATGGCAAAGACGTGGCTGGGCTTTACCCTGCCATAGCTCCCTGCCTGTCCCCACACAGTCTGGGAAGACAGAGCAGGCTCTGTCCAGAGCAAACACAGTGGGCTGCTGCTCTGGCCACACCAGCCAAGAAACAGCCTTTGATGGCGCTAGACGGGAGCGGTGGCTCATTTGTGGGCAGGCTCCCACCCCAGTCCCACCAGCCTGGCTCAGCACGGTCCTCCCTGGGGCACAAGTCCTAGGGCTCAGTCTGGAGCAGCTGAGTGCTGGGGCCAAAGCCGGGGCTCTCCCCACTTCAACATGAGTCCCAGACACCCTTCTCATATTCCACTTTAACTATACCACAATTGTTGACTCACTTGTCTATATTGGAAGCTCCTCTAAGCCACTGTCCCAGGCAATCTCTGTCAAGAGGTGGTCGAGTGTTGTGTGTAAATTCACAGCTCTGGAGCCCAACTACCTAGGTTCAAATCCAGCTCTCACATTAACTAAGGCGATGCCTTGGGCAAGTTATTAAGCCTCTGCAAGCTTGGACCTTCATCTGCAAAACAGTAATTATGACTAATACAGCCTCGTGCACAATTCCCAGATCTAAGACGCTCTCAAGATCCACATTTGATCGTTTAAGTTTTGAACACTGAACTAACATGAGGCAACTTATAGATTTTATTTTTTTCACTTAATATGAAAATGAGTATGTTTAACTATAGCACACTTAGCTTGGTTGATGGCATGGCCCCAGATACATAGTATATCAGATACCATAGACTGGGGGGTTTTCACAATAGAAATTAACTTCTTCATAGTCCCGGAGGTCTGAAGTCCAAGATCAAGGTGTAGACAGGGCTGGATTCTCCCAAGGTCTCTCTCCTCAGCTTTTAGACGGCCACCTCCTCACTGTGTCCTCCCTGTCTTTCCTCTGTGTGCACGCCCCTGGTGTCTCTTTGCGTGTCCAAAATTTATCATAAAGACACAGACAGATTGGATCAGGGCCCACCCTAATGGCCTCATTTTAACTTTGCTATTGCTATTCAGTCACTAAGTCATGTCTAACTCTTTGAGATCCCATGGACTGCAGCACACCAGGCTCCTGTGTCCTCCACTATCGCCTATTGAGTCGGGGATGCTATCGAACCATCTTAGCCCCTAATTACTTCTTTAAATTCCCTAACTTCAAATACAGTCACATTCTGGGTTATTGGGGTATAGAGTTTCAACAGATAATGGTGGTGGGACACAGTTCAGCCCATAGAACATAGTATGATATATGCCCTGCAGTGCTCTTCTCAAACCTCAAACCATCACAAATTAAGACATACCGTCCACCCTGCACGATGTGAATGAGAGATGGAGAACTCTGAGAACCCCATCTGAGGGGTTGTGCTTCAGGAGGTACCCTGGTCCAGGCCATACATGCCACACTGCCCCCTGGGGAGGGCTCTGTGGGGCCTGAGGACACAACACACATACAAGTGGCTGCTCGCTGAGTCTGAGTCACAACGAACACACCACCGCAACTAGATACGAGCTCTTCGAAAAAACATCTCTACAGGCACTGCCAGGCCTCTCTTGCCTCTAATAATGATTCTTAAAGAATATTCTGAGGCCAAAAGGAAGGCTAAGAGTGACAAAGGGTCCCCTTGACCTCCCTGGCAAGCCTTCTCTTGGGTCCTTGCCAAAGTAAGGACAAAAGCCCATGATTCTGCTTCCATATTTGCACAAGTTTGTGGTCTCTTTGCCAGTAACTAAGAGTTATTCAAGATCATTACTATTTGAAATTTGGTGGGTGTTTTCTCCAAAGCCCAGAAGCCAGCTCCCTTAGCCAAGTTTTGTCTTTATCTATGCATCTTCTATAGATAAAATTCCACCAAGAAGGAGAAAGAGTATGCCAGAAGGCTTCTGACCCCCTGTCTGGGCTAGTCCAAAAACAGAGAGGAAGGTAGGGGGAGAGAGAGTTCCAGCTGTCTAGGAAATCCACACAGAAAGGGTCTCACAATGTGACACTCGGGGAACGTTTCAACCCTGAAGTCAGGCAATTTCAGCCCCAATTTTGCAGCTCTGAGCTCTGGCCTCAGCTTCCTTATCTGTAAAATGGGAGCAAATGACCTGCTAAACCTATGGTAAGATGGGAAGGGTGTGACCAGGGCTGTTTCTGGCAAACTAAACACGAGGACAGCATCTAGAAGACTGGTTGTCTTATACTGAACATTCGGCCAATGTTAGTTATTGCTAACTATTCCTCCTCTCATCTCCACAGCCAACCTCTGATAAAGATAATTTATTACAAACAGCATGGTTTTTGCCCTTGAAGACACCAGAGGTGGGGCCGGATCAGGTTCCCAGGACAAGTCACAGTGTGGTGTCTCCAACCTCAAGGTCCACCTGTCTGTCCATCTCATGCAAAGAGTCAAGCAAAGGTGTTCCTAAACCAGGATGCACGGGGAGGGGCGTGCAGTGGGGTGACCTCTTAACAAATCAGGGCCAAGATTCTCTAGAACAAAAAGGACAGACATGGTCCAGCTCACCTTTAGCAGCAAAAATGAGGCACAGACTGTGAGCATCATCTCAGGTCTCAATTCCAGGAGGGTCCTTCTCTCCTCCAGTTAAGGAAAGCAGCACAGGCATGGCTTTGGCAAGGCAGGAGCTGGAAAATACACAGCCTGGAAGGGGACCCTGTCTGTCTTTCTAGGCCGTGGGACCTTGCCAACTTCACCAATTTAAACCTCGTTTGCCTCACCTGAAAAATGGGAATATACAGAGCTTCGCAGAATGGCTGTAAGGGTCAAAGCAGTCAATGAGTAAAAAAAAGTTCAGCACGAAATTAGCACCCACAATATGCTCCTAGTATAGCGGGTGAACCAGGAAATTGGCAGGTCTTCAAGAAGCAAAGGAAGCATCAAAGAAAACGAATAAGGAAGCAAAGGGGCTGGAAGGAGGGAATGGGCTTTGCAGCCTGGGGACATTTTTGCTGAGTAAGCAATAAAAGCAGCGTGCATTAATACAGCCTCTGAGCTCAAGGGCTCAAAGGGCTTTAACAGACATGATCTCACTGGGATTTTTTTTTTAAATTTTATTAGCTTCTAAGGCAGGTTAACAGGTTCTTCCATCTGCTGAAACAGTGAAACTGCCAGCTCCCCAGCCTCCCCTGACACAGGAGGGACTCAGGGGGGCAGGGTGCCTTTCTGAGCCTGTCTGAGTGGCAAAGACCCAAGATCTGCCTTCTCATCTATGATCTGTCACGAGCCAGGCATCAGAGAAGGAAATTAATTTCTTAAAAACTGAATTTACTAGAATGACATGAAAGAAATCCTGTTTTTGTTTTTCTAAATTGCAGAGCAGGGAGGGAAGAAGGGAGGTTTGGGGTGAGCCCCCTGAGGTTAATCCTGGATGTGATTCCCAGTCTCAAAATGGGGCAAATAGCCCTCCCCTTGCAGGGGGCTATTCAGAGGACCCTCACAGTGAGGGAAGTCCAGGCATGTGGCCCCCCAGGGATGGCACTGTTGCTATCGCACGGCTCTGTTCCACACCCCTTCATCTCATTCTTCTGGAAGTCTTTGTTCAGCTCTAGCTTCAAGACCACTCTGTGGCCTCCAGAGGTTCCAGAGACATCAGCTCCACACGGTGAGGCGATCTTCCTTCTGCTCATACTAAGACTGCATCAACTCCACCCAATGGCCTTACCTGGGCTTCCCGCTCCAGAGGCCACTGCCGGGGCTCTGGTAGAATGACGACCAGCGCCCTGAACAGTGCAGTGTGCAGTCATGCAGTCGTGCTTGACTCTTCGAGACCCCGTGGACTGTAGCCCACCAGGCTCCTCTGTCCATGGGATCCTCCAGGCAAGAATGCTGGAGTGGGCTGCCATTGCCTCTTCCAGATCTTCCTGACCCGGGGACTGACCCTGTGTCTCTTCGCGTCTGCTGCACTGGCAGGCGAGTTCTTTACCGCTGCGCCAACCAGGCACGCCCTTGCTTTGGGGAACTCCTTGCTTTGGGATGACTGAGCAGCACCATGTGGTGGAAAAAGCAGGGGCTCTCTCTGCGGAAGCCGCGGGGCCCCCTTTGGTAGACGGGGGCTTGAATCCCCACGTGACTGCTGAATGGGATGAGATCACATCTATGAAACGCTTCATAAACTGGAAAAGTGCTGAGCAGGCGAGGGCTGTGTCAGCCATCCTCTCACCCCACCTCCCCGCGGGAGGATGCTCCTCTTGGTCATCAGGGAAGTGAGGTGGGAAGGAGAGAGTATGGGCTTCAAGGAGTCCACGGACCAGACCTGGTCCCACAGCGGCAGCCCGAAGCTGGGCTGGATGCAAAAAGGACAGGAAGCGGGGGGCCCAGGCCCCCTTGAATGGAAGGTCAGTCCTCCCCTGGTCAATCTGTCATAGTCTCTCCCCTAAGAGGCTCCCTGCCACATCCTCGACCTCTGGCCTGCTCTTCTCCCAAGAGTTCCTTGAGCAAATCTGCTGAGTATGCTGGGCAACCACACAGCCCTCTCCCTGATGCCCATCTGGGAAAGCGGGAAACTCTGCTCAGCCCTGCGTCCATCCCCTGGAGGCAGCATGGAGCAGTAGGGAGAGTCCAAGCTCTGGAGTCAGGGTACCAGCCAGGCCTGCTAGCTTGGGAAACGCTGTCTGCATTTTCTCTCGTTACAGCACAACCCTGCAGCTGAGCGACCAACAGGCAGACTGCACATATGAGCCAAGGGACCCAGACACCCCCAGGTCTCAGTGTCTCCGTCTGTGAAGTGGCATAATATTAGTAGCAACAGCATGCCTCTGCAGGACTCCTGGGAGTTAAGCCAGGTACTCGGCACACAGTAGCACCTAATAAAGGTGAGACACTTTCTATTGTTAGTATTCACCTGGCTGAGCAAGTAGTCCCATCAGTGAAAAGGAGATTAAAAGCACACCTGCCACGGGAGGTTATTAAGAGGATTAAATGAGCAGATGCTCATAAAGAGCTTAGCACAGTCTCTGACACTTAATAAGTGTTCAACAAATGAGAGCTCTAATGATTCAAGTAGGAGAAGTCCACGTCCCACGGATGAAGTTTTTCCAGGAACCCGGGCTGTGGGAGGAGGGGCTGGACTCAGCTTGAACAGGGAGAGTCTCTCCGGCCAGTGACTAAGGCTTCAGGGGCAGGATCCAGCTGCTCGGCAGGCAGGGCGGAGTTGGGCCGATGCCTCAGCTGGCCCACGTTCAGGGTGATGCGTTTTTACCGTAAAGCCCGGGAAACTCCGGAGCCAGTGCCGGCCTCCGGGTCCCTGGGGCCTGACACTCAGCGGCCAGCAATGAGCGAAGCTTCGTAAAAGAGGCTGAAACTCCACAGCCCTCCACACTGCAAATGGTGAGAAAGATGAGGACAGAGCTGGTAAGGAGCGGACAGACTCGCGGGTGCGTGGCATTCAATAAATGCCACCCTCTGTTTGTTTAACCATCTGAGGTGCTACGATAGCACGGCAGGTCTGGGTGCCAGGCTGAGGTCTGGGATGAGAGCCAAAGTCAATTAAGACCAGTGATGGGTGTGGGGGAGGGCAGAATAAATAGGGAGAGGAGGTTGAAGGGGGTAACAGTGAGGGAGGAACTGGGATCCAAAAAGGGAGGGGAGAAAAGAGAGAGAGAAATACACACACACACACACACACACACACACACACACACACACACACACACACACACACACACACACACACACACAC
>SJYW01055757.1:759408-818921 GCA_006410735.1 Raphicerus campestris | reverse complement strand
CAGAGACATCAGCTCCACACGGTGAGGCGATCTTCCTTCTGCTCATACTAAGACTGCATCAACTCCACCCAATGGCCTTACCTGGGCTTCCCGCTCCAGAGGCCACTGCCGGGGCTCTGGTAGAATGACGACCAGCGCCCTGAACAGTGCAGTGTGCAGTCATGCAGTCGTGCTTGACTCTTCGAGACCCCGTGGACTGTAGCCCACCAGGCTCCTCTGTCCATGGGATCCTCCAGGCAAGAATGCTGGAGTGGGCTGCCATTGCCTCTTCCAGATCTTCCTGACCCGGGGACTGACCCTGTGTCTCTTCGCGTCTACTGCACTGGCAGGCGAGTTCTTTACCGCTGCGCCAACCAGGCACGCCCTTGCTTTGGGGAACTCCTTGCTTTGGGATGACTGAGCAGCACCATGTGGTGGAAAAAGCAGGGGCTCTCTCTGCGGAAGCCGCGGGGCCCCCTTTGGTAGACGGGGGCTTGAATCCCCACGTGACTGCTGAATGAGATGAGATCACATCTATGAAACGCTTCATAAACTGGAAAAGTGCTGAGCAGGCGAGGGCTGTGTCAGCCATCCTCTCACCCCACCTCCCCGCGGGAGGATGCTCCTCTTGGTCATCAGGGAAGTGAGGTGGGAAGGAGAGAGTATGGGCTTCAAGGAGTCCACGGACCAGACCTGGTCCCACAGCGGCAGCCCGAAGCTGGGCTGGATGCAAAAAGGACAGGAAGCGGGGGGCCCAGGCCCCCTTGAATGGAAGGTCAGTCCTCCCCTGGTCAATCTGTCATAGTCTCTCCCCTAAGAGGCTCCCTGCCACATCCTCGACCTCTGGCCTGCTCTTCTCCCAAGAGTTCCTTGAGCAAATCTGCTGAGTATGCTGGGCAACCACACAGCCCTCTCCCTGATGCCCATCTGGGAAAGCGGGAAACTCTGCTCAGCCCTGCGTCCATCCCCTGGAGGCAGCATGGAGCAGTAGGGAGAGTCCAAGCTCTGGAGTCAGGGTACCAGCCAGGCCTGCTAGCTTGGGAAACGCTGTCTGCATTTTCTCTCGTTACAGCACAACCCTGCAGCTGAGCGACCAACAGGCAGACTGCACATATGAGCCAAGGGACCCAGACACCCCCAGGTCTCAGTGTCTCCGTCTGTGAAGTGGCATAATATTAGTAGCAACAGCATGCCTCTGCAGGACTCCTGGGAGTTAAGCCAGGTACTCGGCACACAGTAGCACCTAATAAAGGTGAGACACTTTCTATTGTTAGTATTCACCTGGCTGAGCAAGTAGTCCCATCAGTGAAAAGGAGATTAAAAGCACACCTGCCACGGGAGGTTATTAAGAGGATTAAATGAGCAGATGCTCATAAAGAGCTTAGCACAGTCTCTGACACTTAATAAGTGTTCAACAAATGGAGCTCTAATGATTCAAGTAGGAGAAGTCCACGTCCCACGGATGAAGTTTTTCCAGGAACCCGGGCTGTGGGAGGAGGGGCTGGACTCAGCTTGAACAGGGAGAGTCTCTCCGGCCAGTGACTAAGGCTTCAGGGGCAGGATCCAGCTGCTCGGCAGGCAGGGCGGAGTTGGGCCGATGCCTCAGCTGGCCCACGTTCAGGGTGATGCGTTTTTACCGTAAAGCCCGGGAAACTCCGGAGCCAGTGCCGGCCTCCGGGTCCCTGGGGCCTGACACTCAGCGGCCAGCAATGAGCGAAGCTTCGTAAAAGAGGCTGAAACTCCACAGCCCTCCACACTGCAAATGGTGAGAAAGATGAGGACAGAGCTGGTGAGGAGCGGACAGACTCGCGGGTGCGTGGCATTCAATAAATGCCACCCTCTGTTTGTTTAACCATCTGAGGTGCTACGATAGCACGGCAGGTCTGGGTGCCAGGCTGAGGTCTGGGATGAGAGCCAAAGTCAATTAAGACCAGTGATGGGTGTGGGGGAGGGCAGAATAAATAGGGAGAGGAGGTTGAAGGGGGTAACAGTGAGGGAGGAACTGGGATCCAAAAAGGGAGGGGAGAAAAGAGAGAGAGAAATACACACACACACACACACACACACACACACACACACACACACACACATAGGGCTCCAGCCCTCTCTGCACCTAAACAGCAGAGAAAACTGCTTAGCAGCGGGTGCAAAACAGATGCTTGCTGGCAACAAAACTGAACCCGGAGAGGGAACCGCGTTTCAGATAAGCAATGAATGAGCCCCGCCCATCTTCCTGGGAGTCAGGGGGTGGAGTGGGCAGGTGGGCTAGAAGGACGCAGGTTGCCTTTGGAGCCCTTCCCCCAGGGTCAGTGCACAAGGACAGGCAGTCCGCCTCCTGGCTGTCCAGGAAACAACCAGAAGCTGCGGCTCACGGATGAGACTGACACAATGGCAAAAATCTCATATAGCAAAGGTGGGTGACAAAGTAGGGTAAACAGGCTCTGGGGCACAGCAGGTGGGAATGTAAATTGGAGGGGTTGTTCTCGAAAGCAATTCGGTACCATCTGTAACACGGAGAATGTCCCAGAGGCAGCAGTGTCAGCTCTGGGTAAAACCCTAGGTGTGTTCACATGTGCCCCAGGGAACTCAAGGAGGGTCCCGGCACACACAGCGGGGGGAAAAGGAAAAGGTGTCACACACAGCATCCCTCAGCAGGAGAGGGACAGCCAGTGCTTGAGGAGCGCTCCTCAACTAGTCAGCCTTCATCCTCTTCACACCCGACCCCCCTACCCGCTCACTGGCCCACTCTAGATTCATTTTCATCAGCCTACTGCCCTGCCCTCCAGGGGAAAGCAGAATTCACATGTGAAAACAGAGCGCCAGACTCCCCGGAAAGCTTTTCAGTGTCCTTTCCCCAGGAGAGGTTCCCGTTACAATGGGGCTTGGACCTCAGCCAGGAGCCCAGAGAGGGGGAAAAGCCAATTTCATTCCACTTAACCCAATTTGCAGGGCCCAGAAGACAGCTAATGAGCACGTGCCCTGAAGTCACTGATACCCCTTTGCAAATCAAGTTACCAAATTGGTCTTAAAATCGATTCAAAGGGGCCGGGTGGACTGATCCCAAACAGGTACCCCGCCAGCCATATGGCCACAATTCCCGAGGCTGGCATCTTCTCCCTGGGCACTGGCAGTGCAGGGGACAAGTTGGCTGCCTTTGTCTCCATTTGGGGGCCATCCACCAGAAGCCTGATCCACCAGAATGGAACTCACTCGGGTCCCCATAAAAACCACAGGACAGCTGTGGTACAGACACCCATCAGGGAGGATGCATGTATTTCTCCGCCTCCCCCAGGAACTGAAAGTTCTCCCCTCAACACTGGCATTTGGGTGCGCTTGAACCAGGAATGACAGGCATAGGTGAGAACCAGGCCTTCTGTGTGGCTCCAGGTCACTAGGACTCGGTATGACCTCAGAGCAGCCCTGGACACTCTCAGGGCCCCGGTTCCACCTGCAGAATTGGAGCACGCACCCCCATGGGGGCTGTGATGGGCTGAGAAGGTGGTGTCACCAGCTTTGGGACACAGAGCTGGAGTTTAGGCACGTTCCCTCCACTGGCCAGGGGGTCACACGTGGAAGAGGAAGCACTGACGAGAGGCAGCTACAGGACAGAGCAAAACAACGGCGTCTGAATCCTCTCCTTGATCACAGGTGGACGACCTGGGTGGAGACGCTGGCTTGGCCCCTCTAGGCAAGTGGCACAAATTCTCAGAGATCCGCTGAATCCGTAACAGGAGAGATCTCGCAACCATCAGGAGCTGTCAGGTGCCAGGGTCTACCCTCAATACATCCATGAACCACACATAGGGCGTTACAGAACTGGGGATACATATCCACACTCCCAGGCGGCCAAACGTCTATGGGGGTGGGTGCCTGGGACTCAGGCGGTCCGTGCAGAGAGTCACAGTGTTACTGATCCCTGAACGCAGGCCCATAACAGTGGCAGCTCCATGCCCAGTTCAGAAAGCCAAAGGCCCAGAGGAAGGGAGGGGGTTCGGTCCCCAGAAGAACAAGAGGATGAAGCTCCCACAGGAGCAGGGTCCTGGCCCACGTCCACACTCCAGAGCCAAGCCAGTGCTGGACAAGGATCCAGGCAAGAAAAAGAGCATTCTCCTAGGTCAGCAGAAGCAGGCACAGGGCTGTGAGCTGCGCATGGGGTGGGGGAGAAGGATGGCAAAGAGGAAACAGGTACTCCCCAAATGAGCTGTCCCTAATTTGTGTAAGACATGATAATGGAGCTGTGTCAGGATGCTCACACTGACATTACCGTACCAAAATAACAACTCATTTGAGAAAGGAATGCACGACCATGGGAAACCAGAACAGCAAACTGGTTAAATAAAGCATGACATTTCCACCACTAGAATAATGACAGATATAATTAGATTGACTTCTTGTAGGGAGCAGTTGAAGCAATTTCATAGGATTTAACCTAATACTTTAAGCAATTTTCATGTATCCATTAACTTAATTCTCACAGCAAGTTTTATGAAGTATGGTGGGCAGAATAATTGCCCCTGCCTTCCAAAAACAGAGAGGTTCACACTGTCAGGGCTGAGGACAGTGACTGTAGCCATGAAACTAAAAGACACTTGCTCCTTGGAAGAAAAGACAATAGCCTACAGCGGTATGAAGGTTTACAGTCATCTGGATGTTAAGGCTCTGTTGGAAGAATCTCGCTGCTAGGGCTCCACTATTCCTGCCTCCTGGAATGGTGTAAACAATGATTCACACCACGGTAGGCTATTGACTGGAATTAAAAAGCAGAGACATCACTTTGCTGACAAAGATCCATATAGTCAAAGCTATGGTTTTCCCAGTAGTCATAGTACAGATGTGAGAGTTGGACCATAAAGAAGGCTGAGTGCCAAAGAATTGATGCTTTCAAATTGTGCTGCTGGAGAAGACTCTTGAGAGCACCTTGGACAGCAAGGAGATCAAACCTGTCAATCCAAAAGGAAATCAACCCTGAACACTCATTGGAAGGACTGATGCTGAAGCTGAAGTTCCAGTACTTTGGCCACTTGATGTGAAGAGCTGACTCACTGGAAAAGACCCTGATGCTGGCAAAGACTAAAGGCAAAAGGAGAAGGGAGCAGCAGCAGATGAGACAGTTAGATAGCATCACCGATTCAATAGACATGAATCTGATCAAACTTTGGGAGACAGTGAAGGGCAGGAAAGCCTAGAACAGGGAAGCCTGGAGTGCTGCAGTCCATGAGGTCCCAAAGAGTCAGACATGACTTATCATCTGAACAATAACAAAATATGGATGTTACCTCCTATGATAAAGGGACCTTTACAGATGTGGTTCAGGTTAAGTGCCTTATACCTTGAGGTAGGGATTACTCCAGGTTATTAGGAGGACAGTGAGCTAATCTAATCATCAAAGATCAAAGAAACTTTCCCTTCTGGGATCAGAGAGATGAGAAAGAACGAGAAGAAGAATAGATTGGAAGCATGAAAGGGATTGGACCCACCACTGCTAGGTCTCACCGTGGGGAAGGAGGTCACCAGCAAAGGAGCGTGGGCAGCTTCTAAAAACAGTGCTTTTTAGATGCAGCAGCGCAGCTGACAGCCAGGAAGACAACAGGGGACCTCAGTCCTACAACCACAAGGAACTGAATTCTGCCACAGTCAACAAGAGTAACAAAATGCCTCCTCCTCTACAGCCTCCAGAAAGGAACACAACCTGCACACACCTTAATCTCAGCCCAGTGAGACCTGCGTCAGACTTCTGAGCTATCCTGAATGCATGACAATAAATCTGTGTTGCATTTGTTACAGCAGCCATAGAAAACTAACAAAATGCATTCACAGCCATAAATGCAGATGAGCAGATGAATCACAGCGCCTCAGGCCACACAGCTGGCAAGCGGAGAGCCCGGACCGGAGGGTGGCAGACAGGCTCCAGAACCTCTGGCCTCCTCGACCCTATTCTACAGTCTGTCTCATGGGAGAACGATTCCAAATCAAGTTCCCAGAGAGCAATGCATTTTGGACTTACTCTTATCTGAGGTTTGGTTTGTTTGTCTTTTTTAATATATATAGTTATTACTTTAAAAGACTAAGAAAAAGAATACTAATACAAAGTAGTATAATTGCAACTTTGTCTTGCTGCTCCCTGGAAGATAGCAATAAAATGTGCCCAGGGAGACCAGGCCCAGCGTCCTTCAGAAAATCACCCATCGTGCAGTCAAGTTAAAATAACAGAGAAGTGTTCACAGCAGTGGATATAAAGCAACTTCCCAAGAGGACAACTCTTGTTCTAGCAGCTGGACCTGCCTCCTGGGCTGTATCCCCCTACCCTTGCATGCATACTCAGTTGCTCAGTGTATCTGACTCTTTGCAACCTCATGGACTATAGCCTGCCAGGCTCCTCTGTCCATGGAAATTTCCAGGCAAGAATAATGGAGCTAGTTGCCACTTCCTCCTCCAGGGGATCTTTCTGGACCAGGGATTGAACTTGCATCTCCTGTATCTCCTACATTGGCAGACAGATTCTTTACCACTGAACCACCTGGGAAACCTCCCCACCACCCCTAGGCCTCCACAAAGTGCAGGGTTCAGGCCTGGCACAGCTGGGACAGTCCTGGACCCTGGCACTGTGCATCCTGATTGCAAAGACCTGAATATTTTGAACATCACCCCCAGAGAAACTGAGAGAAAGGTAAAAAAAACACTGGTCTGGCAGAGAGGTGGCCTCCTTCCTGGAAGGAAGGAAAAGCTTCCGGTCTTCAGGGCTTCAGAGGGTCTGAGAAGTATGAGGAAGACCCACAGACCCTTTGATTTGGCCCTGAGCCTGACTTTGTCATCGCCTATAAGCACGTGGCCTCAGGGATGCCATTTCACATCTCCAAATCTCAGTGTCCCCCATGGCAAAATGCAGACCCCAAGGAGGCTGCCTGATGTGCAGTTCAAAGTGGAGATCCTATGGATTCAACCCCTACATGATAAGAACCACCATGATGGATGGTATGTGCCAAGGACACACAGGCACCTCAGGACATGGCTTTGGGAAGTGGGGTAATTGCAAAAACAAAAGCAAACCAAAGGCAAGCTTCACAAAACAACCCACCCAGGGACTCAGGGCTTTAGGAGACACCCCCCCTTACTTGGCTCAGCTGCAAGCATCCTTGTCCACCCATGCCCCTTCTTCCATCTCCTCTGTTCATCTCCATTTCCAACTCAGAATTCAGAGTTACAGAGCTGGAGGGCAGGGCTCCAGCCCAGCCTCTGCAGTGGGCAACTCCTAACACATGTTGGTTAAAGAGAAGGAAGGTGGGAGAGCATCTGGAACACATCCAGCTCTTTCCTTTTCAATAACCACAAAGCTTTGGCACAGACAAAGATGAAACAAGACCCCCTGGTCCCTAGAGTCCAATCTAACCTCATCAGGAGAGGAATCACACACCAGAAAAGAGAAGGAAGGGGCTTCTAAGATATCATGCAGCCCCAAATCACTCAATCCCACCTGGCCTCAGTTTGCTCATCTATCAAATGGGCACGATGTCTGCCCTGCATACCTCACCAGTGGGGAAGGGCTGCTCCAGAGAGATTTGTATGGGAATAATTTTCATGAACTGTCAGGTATATCCTACCATGTGATGACAGCACCCCCTAACAGAGACCACATACCTGCAGAAGGCAGACCCCAAGACAAAGTCACAAGAGTGCCATCAACCCAAGGTGTTGGCCATTTGCACAAACAGCCTGCAATTTTCATTCATTCCCAGGGAGGCTTCCATCTTTCTCAGTTTTGCAGCCCTGAGAACAAATGGATTTTGCTTTTTAAAGGTGTCATTTTTTTTCTTTAAACACATTTTAAGAAATATCAGAACCTTAAAGGAATCATACATTTAACCTCTGTGTAATCTGTATCGCTGGGAGCTTTCAAATATATCCATTTTTGGAGCCACAGGATGGAACCACAGAGTAAAACCTTTCCTTCCCCTCACAAGTCTCTCAAAACTCTAGGGGCATCTCTCGTTTTCATCTTGAACAGCTGCCCTTGAGGAGCAGGCAGGGGATATGGACATTTGAAATGAAGAAGGCTCATCTCTGGCCAAGAAGAAATACAATGTGATTCAGGCTTCTTCTCTCCGGGATGGGAACTCCTCGGGTGGGGCGGGGCTTGAAGCCATGCATAGTCACTTTTTTCTCCCCCTGGAAAGCACCAAGGTTTTCAACTTTGCTCATATCTGATCACTGCCCTCTCCTCTCAGTGGCAGCTGGTAAACCAAGGGTGATGCCGTTTCTGCAGTGATGTGACGACAGAACTCCAAAACACCGAAGAGAATACCACCACCCCCCACCAGCCCTATGCAGGGGCACACTCCTCCTCTGATTGGCTCTGCTCTGATGAATGTCCTAGTGAGGTTTCTTGGAGTTGGCTACAAAGCCATGGATCTCCAGGGACCTCAGCCTAGAGTGACAGAGTGGAAGATGCAGACAAGAACCAAGAATGGAAGAGTCAAGAGAGACTGGGGTGCTTTATCACCCATCTCCAAATGGGCTACAAACCAGACAGACCGGGGGGAAAGGTCATGGTTTGGGGTGACAGGAACGCCTGGGTTCAAACCCCAGCTCCATCACTTTCCCAATGACTAACACCAGAAGTGTCTTACTACTCTGGCCTTCAAGGTTGGAGCCCTCGTTAACGAGAACAACCTGGTCTGATGCTCAGAAAGATTACCTGAGATGATGTGACTGAGCATCTCGAGACGCGTCAGCTGCCTTGTCCCTGCTGTCACTGCGCTCACAGTTTGGAGAAGACAAGTGGGTGTCTGTAACAAAGCAACTGAACCAGGTACCTGACGATTACCACCTGGCCACTGATGCCGACCCCAGGCCCATGAGGGTCAGCGACTTCAGTCTGGACTTGAAGGCGGGGATGGGGGACGATACTGGTCACCTCCTGACTTTTGTGTGTGTGCAAAACCTGCCCAGGGGGCATGCATGAATGTACACGGGGCAAGGCTTAGCTGGCCCTGCTTGTCTGGAGCATCCAAGCAAAGGTAACCCAGGTATTTAAGGAGGAAGTGGCTCTTTGGTGGGGCAGGTGGCCTGCAGGGCTGGGAGCTAAGCCAGGTCACAAAGAAGGGCATGTTCCCAGGCAAGGCTGCGGTGCAAAGACCCGCTCTGGCTCCCTTCAGAGTGAGGTCCTCCTGGAAGGGCCTCAAGCCAACCAGTCACCCAGAAGCTGGTGAGGAGGCAGCCTTGCCCTGCAGACTGCAGGCAGGCAAACAGCGCTCACCTCACTCCCTTGTGTGGTTTTGAGGATGGATACCCATGGAGGAGGGCAGTAATGCCTCCAGGACCACAGCCGGGGGACCTGGCCAGGGCCGAAGGCCGGGATGAGGCACTGAAGCAGCGGCGCGCTAAATTCAGAACGTGGCCAGCATTAGGGCAGCCAGAGGAAGTCAGAGGCCACACCCAGCGGCCCAGCCTTCCTCCTTTCTGAGAAAGACCATCAAAGCAGAACAAATGCCGCTGGCGGGGTGGGGAGCTCGGAGCCACAAAGGAGAGCTCCCACCTGGGCCAGGCAGAGCTTCGGTCCTGCTGGAGAGGGCTGTGTCCTCCCCGTGCTTATTCCAAGACTCCTCCCTCGGACCCCTTCCCCTCTGCTTTCCCTTAGCCATCTGGCCTCCCCTGATAAAACCCTGCTTCCTGGGTCCAGCGTTCCCACTGACACCTTTCAGAATCATCTGGTCCCAGGCAGTCATCACAGCTCTTGTCAAATTCACCTGAACCAGCAGGACTGCAGGAGCCGAGACTGTCGGAGCACACACCGCCTGCTGGGCACTGTCCGGCGCTCCCTGTGGACAACCTGACCTCAGTGAATGCTCACAGTGACTCTCTGGGGCAAGTACTATGCTCTCCCAATTGACAGGGAAGAACACTGAGGTTCTCCGAGGTTCAGGAACCTGCCCCAGCCATGCACCCAAAGTGCACATCACTGGGCTGTGCCCAAGTGACCTTCCCCTGCTCTGAGCAGCAGACCTCTTGGTTAAGGGAGACCTCGGACAAGACCCTCCACCTCCCTCTGAAGCAGCTCTTCCTCCTCTGAAACAGGAGACCATCACAGCACCTGTGCCACACCCTGGCTGCCTCAGTGCTGATGGATGAAGACAACCACAGCACCCGGCAGACGCTAAAAATGGCGTCTCTTCAGGGAGCGTGCAGGCAAGAGGAGAGACAGACATACACACGGACAGACAGACGGACAGGCAAGCAGACTGAGCTGACCTCTCAAAAAAGGCAAACGAGTTAAACTTCAGAAAGGAATCACGCGTGCATGCTCAGTCATGTCCAACTTTTTGCAACCCCATGGTCTGTAGCCTGCCAAGCTCCTCTGGTCATGGAATTTCCCAGGTAAGAATACCAGAGTCAGCTGCCATTTCTTACTCTAGGGGATCTTCACAACCATCTATATCTCCTGCATCCTGGATGGATTCATTACCACTGTACCACCTGGGAGGCCCCTCAGAAAGGAATAGCAGCCCACAGACACCCGAAGACACCCAATGCCTGGGGTACCAGTTAGCACACTGATTATGCCATTTCCTTCCTTCCCAAGAGAAGAGAAGCCAAAAAAGAAGAGAAATTCAGTAAGACGTGGTTGGATGGCATGTTCGAGCATCTGGGTGCATCAATGAAGATAAAACAAAACCCCAAACTATCCAATGTTATTTTTACCCAACCCCACCCAAACCCAAGGCAACCAAAGAGGAGAACGCCTCAACAGTGAGCAATCCCACCCAGAGCCAGGTTCTCTGATAAACTGCTGACAAGGACACACCTGGAAGGAGCTTCTCAATCTCCCGGGCACCTTGAGGTGGACCTATACACCCTGAAGAATGAAGTCTTAGCCCTGTTTGAAAGCTGTGACAGGGACCTGCAAACACTGCAGAGATAAGGGAGGCAGGGCTGCATGAAGGAGGCATCAGGACCCATCCAGAGTCCAGACCTTCCTGGAGAGGAGGAGGCACAGAGGCGAGGGGCCGAGCGGCCCGGGGCACTCCCACCCCATGCCCCCAGCAGCCTGTGGCTTGATGCAGATGAAAACAGAGCTGTCTTATTTACTGCCCTTTGCCAAGACGGGTACCTGGGAAAAGCAAGTCTCCAATAAATTTCTGCTAAATAAATGAATAAACAAAATCCTGGCCCCTAACAGCTACCCAGTTGGTAAAGAATCTGCCTATCACACAGGAAACCTAGGTTTGATCCCTGGGTGGAGAAGAACACCTAAAGAAAGAATGGCAGCCCACTCCAGTACTCTTGCCTGGAGAACTCCATGGAAGAGGAACCTGGCAGGCTGCGGTCCATGGGGTCACAGAGAGTCGGACACAACTGAGCAACTAACTCACTTTTGTATTCTTCACTGCCACCCAGGGAAATGCCCCATAAGATGAAGGCTGCTCCGTCCCGTGGCAAATATGAAGGATGCAGTCTGAGTTGCATTCAGCAGACAGCCAAAACTGAGCAAAGGAGACCGCCAGAATGCCATGAAATGCATGTCATGCCCCGTTGCGGAGGAATCTGCGTCTGGTGACTTCAAATGCTGACTTGAGGAAAATAAGCAGCTCCAGGGCACTGTGGCCAACAGAGCTCGAGCTTGGCCCAGACTTAGAGAGACCAGGCGAGGGTGGCTGAGTCACTCGTCTGGACAGCGGAGGAGGCAACATTCGCTCCCTGCCCTGCCTGTCTCTTACTCGGCTCTTGAAAGCATGGTCAGATCCAGAGGAAGCTGAAAGCAAGTGAAAACAGAGCCCCAGCAGGCTAAAGGTGACCACACACTGGGCAGGGGTCACAGGGTCTGCCCCCCACCAAGCCCATAAGACCTCTTAGCCTGACAGCATCAGCTCCTCATTTGCCTCCCATGTCCCACTCGCCACCACACACAGAGCCTCTGGCTCTGCTGGAGAGCTATCTGCAGGGCTCCAGACAAAGGGCTGGTGTCTCTCCTGGGAAAGCAGGGGGCAGGGCTGAGTCCTCTTTCTAAGCCCAGGATCTACGAGTGCCCAGCACACAAGAGGCACTCAAGAAAGATCAGTGACTCTGAGTCACAGGATGGATCAAGTCCCATCTGTCACATGGGAAGAACAAGTATCACCTCCAAGGCCGATGAAAAGGTAAAACAATTCAGGAAAAGAACTTTTAACTAGGGTCCTGGTTGGTATCATAAATACATCCTTAATTTCTGACAACATTTACGGTTGGTCAACACAAAGAAAACTTCAGTTCAGTTCAGTCACTCAGTCGTGTCCAACTCTTTGTGACCCCATGGACTACAGCACATCAAGCCTCCCTGTCCACCTCTAACTCCCGGAGCTTACTCAGCCTCATGTCCATCGAGTCAGTGATGCCATCCAACCATCTCATCCTCTGCTGTCCCCTTCTGCTGCCTTCAATCTTGCCCAGCATCAGGGTCTTTTCAGATGAGTCAGTTCTTCGCATCAGGTGGCCAAAGTATTGGAGTTTCAGCTTCAGCATCAGTCCTTCCAGTGAATATTCAGGACTGATTTCCTCTAGGATGGACAAGGGACTCTCAANGGGGGGAAAAGGAAAAGGTGTCACACACAGCATCCCTCAGCAGGAGAGGGACAGCCAGTGCTTGAGGAGCGCTCCTCAACTAGTCAGCCTTCATCCTCTTCACACCCGACCCCCCTACCCGCTCACTGGCCCACTCTAGATTCATTTTCATCAGCCTACTGCCCTGCCCTCCAGGGGAAAGCAGAATTCACATGTGAAAACAGAGCGCCAGACTCCCCGGAAAGCTTTTCAGTGTCCTTTCCCCAGGAGAGGTTCCCGTTACAATGGGGCTTGGACCTCAGCCAGGAGCCCAGAGAGGGGGAAAAGCCAATTTCATTCCACTTAACCCAATTTGCAGGGCCCAGAAGACAGCTAATGAGCACGTGCCCTGAAGTCACTGATACCCCTTTGCAAATCAAGTTACCAAATTGGTCTTAAAATCGATTCAAAGGGGCCGGGTGGACTGATCCCAAACAGGTACCCCGCCAGCCATATGGCCACAATTCCCGAGGCTGGCATCTTCTCCCTGGGCACTGGCAGTGCAGGGGACAAGTTGGCTGCCTTTGTCTCCATTTGGGGGCCATCCACCAGAAGCCTGATCCACCAGAATGGAACTCACTCGGGTCCCCATAAAAACCACAGGACAGCTGTGGTACAGACACCCATCAGGGAGGATGCATGTATTTCTCCGCCTCCCCCAGGAACTGAAAGTTCTCCCCTCAACACTGGCATTTGGGTGCGCTTGAACCAGGAATGACAGGCATAGGTGAGAACCAGGCCTTCTGTGTGGCTCCAGGTCACTAGGACTCGGTATGACCTCAGAGCAGCCCTGGACACTCTCAGGGCCCCGGTTCCACCTGCAGAATTGGAGCACGCACCCCCATGGGGGCTGTGATGGGCTGAGAAGGTGGTGTCACCAGCTTTGGGACACAGAGCTGGAGTTTAGGCACGTTCCCTCCACTGGCCAGGGGGTCACACGTGGAAGAGGAAGCACTGACGAGAGGCAGCTACAGGACAGAGCAAAACAACGGCGTCTGAATCCTCTCCTTGATCACAGGTGGACGACCTGGGTGGAGACGCTGGCTTGGCCCCTCTAGGCAAGTGGCACAAATTCTCAGAGATCCGCTGAATCCGTAACAGGAGAGATCTCGCAACCATCAGGAGCTGTCAGGTGCCAGGGTCTACCCTCAATACATCCATGAACCACACATAGGGCGTTACAGAACTGGGGATACATATCCACACTCCCAGGCGGCCAAACGTCTATGGGGGTGGGTGCCTGGGACTCAGGCGGTCCGTGCAGAGAGTCACAGTGTTACTGATCCCTGAACGCAGGCCCATAACAGTGGCAGCTCCATGCCCAGTTCAGAAAGCCAAAGGCCCAGAGGAAGGGAGGGGGTTCGGTCCCCAGAAGAACAAGAGGATGAAGCTCCCACAGGAGCAGGGTCCTGGCCCACGTCCACACTCCAGAGCCAAGCCAGTGCTGGACAAGGATCCAGGCAAGAAAAAGAGCATTCTCCTAGGTCAGCAGAAGCAGGCACAGGGCTGTGAGCTGCGCATGGGGTGGGGGAGAAGGATGGCAAAGAGGAAACAGGTACTCCCCAGATGAGCTGTCCCTAATTTGTGTAAGACATGATAATGGAGCTGTGTCAGGATGCTCACACTGACATTACCGTACCAAAATAACAACTCATTTGAGAAAGGAATGCACGACCATGGGAAACCAGAACAGCAAACTGTTTAAATAAAGCATGACATTTCCACCACTAGAATAATGACAGATATAATTAGATTGACTTCTTGTAGGGAGCAGTTGAAGCAATTTCATAGGATTTAACCTAATACTTTAAGCAATTTTCATGTATCCATTAACTTAATTCTCACAGCAAGTTTTATGAAGTATGGTGGGCAGAATAATTGCCCCTGCCTTCCAAAAACAGAGAGGTTCACACTGTCAGGGCTGAGGACAGTGACTGTAGCCATGAAACTAAAAGACACTTGCTTCTTGGAAGAAAAGACAATAGCCTACCGCAGTATGAAGGTTAACAGTCATCTGGATGTTAAGGCTCTGTTGGAAGAATCTCGCTGCTAGGGCTCCACTATTCCTGCCTCCTGGAATGGTGTAAACAATGATTCACACCACGGTAGGCTATTGACTGGAATTAAAAAGCAGAGACATCACTTTGCTGACAAAGATCCATATAGTCAAAGCTATGGTTTTCCCAGTAGTCATAGTACAGATGTGAGAGTTGGACCATAAAGAAGGCTGAGTGCCAAAGAATTGATGCTTTCAAATTGTGCTGCTGGAGAAGACTCTTGAGAGCACCTTGGACAGCAAGGAGATCAAACCTGTCAATCCAAAAGGAAATCAACCCTGAACACTCACTGGAAGGACTGATGCTGAAGCTGAAGTTCCAGTACTTTGGCCACTTGATGTGAAGAGCTGACTCACTGGAAAAGACCCTGATGCTGGCAAAGACTAAAGGCAAAAGGAGAAGGGAGCAGCAGCAGATGAGACAGTTAGATAGCATCACCGATTCAATAGACATGAATCTGATCAAACTTTGGGAGACAGTGAAGGGCAGGAAAGCCTAGAACAGGGAAGCCTGGAGTGCTGCAGTCCATGAGGTCCCAAAGAGTCAGACATGACTTATCATCTGAACAATAACAAAATATGGATGTTACCTCCTATGATAAAGGGACCTTTACAGATGTGGTTCAGGTTAAGTGCCTTATACCTTGAGGTAGGGATTACTCCAGGTTATTAGGAGGACAGTGAGCTAATCTAATCATCAAAGATCAAAGAAACTTTCCCTTCAGGGATCAGAGAGATGAGAAAGAACGAGAAGAAGAATAGATTGGAAGCATGAAAGGGATTGGACCCACCACTGCTAGGTCTCACCGTGGGGAAGGAGGTCACCAGCAAAGGAGCGTGGGCAGCTTCTAAAAACAGTGCTTTTTAGATGCAGCAGCGCAGCTGACAGCCAGGAAGACAACAGGGGACCTCAGTCCTACAACCACAAGGAACTGAATTCTGCCACAGTCAACAAGAGTAACAAAATGCCTCCTCCTCTACAGCCTCCAGAAAGGAACACAACCTGCACACACCTTAATCTCAGCCCAGTGAGACCTGCGTCAGACTTCTGAGCTATCCTGAATGCATGACAATAAATCTGTGTTGCATTTGTTACAGCAGCCATAGAAAACTAACAAAATGCATTCACAGCCATAAATGCAGATGAGCAGATGAATCACAGCGCCTCAGGCCACACAGCTGGCAAGCGGAGAGCCCGGACCGGAGGGTGGCAGACAGGCTCCAGAACCTCTGGCCTCCTCGACCCTATTCTACAGTCTGTCTCATGGGAGAATGATTCCAAATCAAGTTCCCAGAGAGCAATGCATTTTGGACTTACTCTTATCTGAGGTTTGGTTTGTTTGTCTTTTTAAATATATATAGTTATTACTTTAAAAGACTAAGAAAAAGAATACTAATACAAAGTAGTATAATTGCAACTTTGTCTTGCCGCTCCCTGGAAGATAGCAATAAAATGTGCCCAGGGAGACCAGGCCCAGCGTCCTTCAGAAAATCACCCATCGTGCAGTCAAGTTAAAATAACAGAGAAGTGTTCACAGCAGTGGATATAAAGCAACTTCCCAAGAGGACAACTCTTGTTCTAGCAGCTGGACCTGCCTCCTGGGCTGTATCCCCCTACCCTTGCATGCATACTCAGTTGCTCAGTGTATCTGACTCTTTGCAACCTCATGGACTATAGCCCGCCAGGCTCCTCTGTCCATGGAAATTTCCAGGCAAGAATAATGGAGCTAGTTGCCACTTCCTCCTCCAGGGGATCTTTCTGGACCAGGGATTGAACTTGCATCTCCTGTATCTCCTACATTGGCAGACAGATTCTTTACCACTGAACCACCTGGGAAACCTCCCCACCACCCCTAGGCCTCCACAAAGTGCAGGGTTCAGGCCTGGCACAGCTGGGACAGTCCTGGACCCTGGCACTGTGCATCCTGATTGCAAAGACCTGAATATTTTGAACATCACCCCCAGAGAAACTGAGAGAAAGGTAAAAAAAACACTGGTCTGGCAGAGAGGTGGCCTCCTTCCTGGAAGGAAGGAAAAGCTTCCGGTCTTCAGGGCTTCAGAGGGTCTGAGAAGTATGAGGAAGACCCACAGACCCTTTGATTTGGCCCTGAGCCTGACTTTGTCATCGCCTATAAGCACGTGGCCTCAGGGATGCCATTTCACATCTCCAAATCTCAGTGTCCCCCATGGCAAAATGCAGACCCCAAGGAGGCTGCCTGATGTGCAGTTCAAAGTGGAGATCCTATGGATTCAACCCCTACATGATAAGAACCACCATGATGGATGGTATGTGCCAAGGACACACAGGCACCTCAGGACATGGCTTTGGGAAGTGGGGTAATTGCAAAAACAAAAGCAAACCAAAGGCAAGCTTCACAAAACAACCCACCCAGGGACTCAGGGCTTTAGGAGACACCCCCCCTTACTTGGCTCAGCTGCAAGCATCCTTGTCCACCCATGCCCCTTCTTCCATCTCCTCTGTTCATCTCCATTTCCAACTCAGAATTCAGAGTTACAGAGCTGGAGGGCAGGGCTCCAGCCCAGCCTCTGCAGTGGGCAACTCCTAACACATGTTGGTTAAAGAGAAGGAAGGTGGGAGAGCATCTGGAACACATCCAGCTCTTTCCTTTTCAATAACCACAAAGCTTTGGCACAGACAAAGATGAAACAAGACCCCCTGGTCCCTAGAGTCCAATCTAACCTCATCAGGAGAGGAATCACACACCAGAAAAGAGAAGGAAGGGGCTTCTAAGATATCATGCAGCCCCAAATCACTCAATCCCACCTGGCCTCAGTTTGCTCATCTATCAAATGGGCACGATGTCTGCCCTGCATACCTCACCAGTGGGGAAGGGCTGCTCCAGAGAGATTTGTATGGGAATAATTTTCATGAACTGTCAGGTATATCCTACCATGTGATGACAGCACCCCCTAACAGAGACCACATACCTGCAGAAGGCAGACCCCAAGACAAAGTCACAAGAGTGCCATCAACCCAAGGTGTTGGCCATTTGCACAAACAGCCTGCAATTTTCATTCATTCCCAGGGAGGCTTCCATCTTTCTCAGTTTTGCAGCCCTGAGAACAAATGGATTTTGCTTTTTAAAGGTGTCATTTTTTTTCTTTAAACACATTTTAAGAAATATCAGAACCTTAAAGGAATCATACATTTAACCTCTGTGTAATCTGTATCGCTGGGAGCTTTCAAATATATCCATTTTTGGAGCCACAGGATGGAACCACAGAGTAAAACCTTTCCTTCCCCTCACAAGTCTCTCAAAACTCTAGGGGCATCTCTCGTTTTCATCTTGAACAGCTGCCCTTGAGGAGCAGGCAGGGGATATGGACATTTGAAATGAAGAAGGCTCATCTCTGGCCAAGAAGAAATACAATGTGATTCAGGCTTCTTCTCTCCGGGATGGGAACTCCTCGGGTGGGGCGGGGCTTGAAGCCATGCATAGTCACTTTTTTCTCCCCCTGGAAAGCACCAAGGTTTTCAACTTTGCTCATATCTGATCACTGCCCTCTCCTCTCAGTGGCAGCTGGTAAACCAAGGGTGATGCCGTTTCTGCAGTGATGTGACGACAGAACTCCAAAACACCGAAGAGAATACCACCACCCCCCACCAGCCCTATGCAGGGGCACACTCCTCCTCTGATTGGCTCTGCTCTGATGAATGTCCTAGTGAGGTTTCTTGGAGTTGGCTACAAAGCCATGGATCTCCAGGGACCTCAGCCTAGAGTGACAGAGTGGAAGATGCAGACAAGAACCAAGAATGGAAGAGTCAAGAGAGACTGGGGTGCTTTATCACCCATCTCCAAATGGGCTACAAACCAGACAGACCGGGGGGAAAGGTCATGGTTTGGGGTGACAGGAACGCCTGGGTTCAAACCCCAGCTCCATCACTTTCCCAATGACTAACACCAGAAGTGTCTCACTACTCTGGCCTTCAAGGTTGGAGCCCTCGTTAACGAGAACAACCTGGTCTGATGCTCAGAAAGATTACCTGAGATGATGTGGCTGAGCATCTCGAGACGCGTCAGCTGCCTGGTCCCTGCTGTCACTGCGCTCACAGTTTGGAGAAGACAAGTGGGTGTCTGTAACAAAGCAACTGAACCAGGTACCTGACGATTACCACCTGGCCACTGATGCCGACCCCAGGCCCATGAGGGTCAGCGACTTCAGTCTGGACTTGAAGGCGGGGATGGGGGACGATACTGGTCACCTCCTGACTTTTGTGTGTGTGCAAAACCTGCCCAGGGGGCATGCATGAATGTACACGGGGCAAGGCTTAGCTGGCCCTGCTTGTCTGGAGCATCCAAGCAAAGGTAACCCAGGTATTTAAGGAGGAAGTGGCTCTTTGGTGGGGCAGGTGGCCTGCAGGGCTGGGAGCTAAGCCAGGTCACAAAGAAGGGCATGTTCCCAGGCAAGGCTGCGGTGCAAAGACCCGCTCTGGCTCCCTTCAGAGTGAGGTCCTCCTGGAAGGGCCTCAAGCCAACCAGTCACCCAGAAGCTGGTGAGGAGGCAGCCTTGCCCTGCAGACTGCAGGCAGGCAAACAGCGCTCACCTCACTCCCTTGTGTGGTTTTGAGGATGGATACCCATGGAGGAGGGCAGTAATGCCTCCAGGACCACAGCCGGGGGACCTGGCCAGGGCCGAAGGCCGGGATGAGGCACTGAAGCAGCGGCGCGCTAAATTCAGAACGTGGCCAGCATTAGGGCAGCCAGAGGAAGTCAGAGGCCACACCCAGCGGCCCAGCCTTCCTCCTTTCTGAGAAAGACCATCAAAGCAGAACAAATGCCGCTGGCGGGGTGGGGAGCTCGGAGCCACAAAGGAGAGCTCCCACCTGGGCCAGGCAGGGCTTCGGTCCTGCTGGAGAGGGCTGTGTCCTCCCCGTGCTTATTCCAAGACTCCTCCCTCGGACCCCTTCCCCTCTGCTTTCCCTTAGCCATCTGGCCTCCCCTGATAAAACCCTGCTTCCTGGGTCCAGCGTTCCCACTGACACCTTTCAGAATCATCTGGTCCCAGGCAGTCATCACAGCTCTTGTCAAATTCACCTGAACCAGCAGGACTGCAGGAGCCGAGACTGTCGGAGCACACACCGCCTGCTGGGCACTGTCCGGCGCTCCCTGTGGACAACCTGACCTCAGTGAATGCTCATAGTGACTCTCTGGGGCAAGTACTATGCTCTCCCAATTGACAGGGAAGAACACTGAGGTTCTCCGAGGTTCAGGAACCTGCCCCAGCCATGCACCCAAAGTGCACATCACTGGGCTGTGCCCAAGTGACCTTCCCCTGCTCTGAGCACCAGACCTCTTGGTTAAGGGAGACCTCGGACAAGACCCTCCACCTCCCTCTGAAGCAGCTCTTCCTCCTCTGAAACAGGAGACCATCACAGCACCTGTGCCACACCCTGGCTGCCTCAGTGCTAATGGATGAAGACAACCACAGCACCCGGCAGACGCTAAAAATGGCGTCTCTTCAGGGAGCGTGCAGGCAAGAGGAGAGACAGACATACACACGGACAGACAGACGGACAGGCAAGCAGACTGAGCTGACCTCTCAAAAAAGGCAAACGAGTTAAACTTCAGAAAGGAATCACGCGTGCATGCTCAGTCATGTCCAACTTTTTGCAACCCCATGGTCTGTAGCCTGCCAAGCTCCTCTGGTCATGGAATTTCCCAGGTAAGAATACCAGAGTCAGCTGCCATTTCTTACTCTAGGGGATCTTCACAACCATCTATATCTCCTGCATCCTGGATGGATTCATTACCACTGTACCACCTGGGAGGCCCCTCAGAAAGGAATAGCAGCCCACAGACACCCGAAGACACCCAATGCCTGGGGTACCAGTTAGCACACTGATTATGCCATTTCCTTCCTTCCCAAGAGAAGAGAAGCCAAAAAAGAAGAGAAATTCAGTAAGACGTGGTTGGATGGCATGTTCGAGCATCTGGGTGCATCAATGAAAATAAAACAAAACCCCAAACTATCCAATGTTATTTTTACCCAACCCCACCCAAACCCAAGGCAACCAAAGAGGAGAATGCCTCAACAGTGAGCAATCCCACCCAGAGCCAGGTTCTCTGATAAACTGCTGACAAGGACACACCTGGAAGGAGCTTCTCAATCTCCCGGGCACCTTGAGGTGGACCTATACACCCTGAAGAATGAAGTCTTAGCCCTGTTTGAAAGCTGTGACAGGGACCTGCAAACACTGCAGAGATAAGGGAGGCAGGGCTGCATGAAGGAGGCATCAGGACCCATCCAGAGTCCAGACCTTCCTGGAGAGGAGGAGGCACAGAGGCGAGGGGCCGAGCGGCCCGGGGCACTCCCACCCCATGCCCCCAGCAGCCTGTGGCTTGATGCAGATGAAAACAGAGCTGTCTTATTTACTGCCCTTTGCCAAGACGGGTACCTGGGAAAAGCAAGTCTCCAATAAATTTCTGCTAAATAAATGAATAAACAAAATCCTGGCCCCTAACAGCTACCCAGTTGGTAAAGAATCTGCCTATCACACAGGAAACCTAGGTTTGATCCCTGGGTGGAGAAGAACACCTAAAGAAAGAATGGCAGCCCACTCCAGTACTCTTGCCTGGAGAACTCCATGGAAGAGGAACCTGGCAGGCTGCGGTCCATGGGGTCACAGAGAGTCGGACACAACTGAGCAACTAACTCACTTTTGTATTCTTCACTGCCACCCAGGGAAATGCCCCATAAGATGAAGGCTGCTCCGTCCCGTGGCAAATATGAAGGATGCAGTCTGAGTTGCATTCAGCAGACAGCCAAAACTGAGCAAAGGAGACCGCCAGAATGCCATGAAATGCATGTCATGCCCCGTTGCGGAGGAATCTGCGTCTGGTGACTTCAAATGCTGACTTGAGGAAAATAAGCAGCTCCAGGGCACTGTGGCCAACAGAGCTCGAGCTTGGCCCAGACTTAGAGAGACCAGGCGAGGGTGGCTGAGTCACTCGTCTGGACAGCGGAGGAGGCAACATTCGCTCCCTGCCCTGCCTGTCTCTTACTCGGCTCTTGAAAGCATGGTCAGATCCAGAGGAAGCTGAAAGCAAGTGAAAACAGAGCCCCAGCAGGCTAAAGGTGACCACACACTGGGCAGGGGTCACAGGGTCTGCCCCCCACCAAGCCCATAAGACCTCTTAGCCTGACAGCATCAGCTCCTCATTTGCCTCCCATGTCCCACTCGCCACCACACACAGAGCCTCTGGCTCTGCTGGAGAGCTATCTGCAGGGCTCCAGACAAAGGGCTGGTGTCTCTCCTGGGAAAGCAGGGGGCAGGGCTGAGTCCTCTTTCTAAGCCCAGGATCTACGAGTGCCCAGCACACAAGAGGCACTCAAGAAAGATCAGTGACTCTGAGTCACAGGATGGATCAAGTCCCATCTGTCACATGGGAAGAACAAGTATCACCTCCAAGGCCGATGAAAAGGTAAAACAATTCAGGAAAAGAACTTTTAACTAGGGTCCTGGTTGGTATCATAAATACATCCTTAATTTCTGACAACATTTACGGTTGGTCAACACAAAGAAAACTTCAGTTCAGTTCAGTCACTCAGTCGTGTCCAACTCTTTGTGACCCCATGGACTACAGCACATCAAGCCTCCCTGTCCACCTCTAACTCCCGGAGCTTACTCAGCCTCATGTCCATCGAGTCAGTGATGCCATCCAACCATCTCATCCTCTGCTGTCCCCTTCTGCTGCCTTCAATCTTGCCCAGCATCAGGGTCTTTTCAGATGAGTCAGTTCTTCGCATCAGGTGGCCAAAGTATTGGAGTTTCAGCTTCAGCATCAGTCCTTCCAGTGAATATTCAGGACTGATTTCCTCTAGGATGGACAAGGGACTCTCAAGAGTCTTTTCCAACACCACAGTAAAATTAAGTATGGCGATAACTCAGCATAATACCCTCGCATGCATGAGGGGTAAACAAACATATATACATGTGTTTGTGTGTGTGTGTGTGTGTGTGTGTGTGTGTGTGGTATATATGTGCATGTACGCACATTCTTATCAAGACAGAATTGTGTGTATGTGGTTGTTTTTAACTGATAATGGGTGAAGTGCCTAAGATGCAGCTAGCAAAGCTATATTCCGTATTCACCAGGGAAACTGACCCCAAACATCGCATCTGCACGGAGTTAATAGGAATCCACTGACCTGCCTGCAGAAGGCTAGGACTCCACCACTTCTGTGGGAGTTTGATGAAGCGGCTGGTAGGAGAGAAGTGAACAGGGCTGACTGCCTTCAGGACTCACCTTTGAAGTTATGCAAACAGGATGGAAAGAAAACTCACACAACAAAAGTATTTTTACATGCCTGTTCGTGAAAGAAAGACAGAGCTAAGTCATGTCCGACTCTTGCGACTCCATGGACTGTAGCTCACCAGGCTCCTCTGTTCATGGGATTCTCCAGGCAAGAATACTGGAGTGAGTTGCCATTTCCTTCTCCAGGAGATCTTCCCAACCCAGGAATCGAACCCAGGTCTCCCACAGTGCAGGCAGATTCTTTACTGACTGAGCTATGCAAGAAGCCCCACTGTTCATAACCACCTGAGAAAATCCATCTTGAACTGCTCCTCTGTCATTCCTTCATGCCTTCATCTATCCCTTGGCCAGGATAGGGGCAGAGAAGGAGGAGGATATCAATTCAGTGCACACCTGTCAGGGATGGGAGGAGCTGACACCTGGCCTGAGCTGCTCACCCGACCCCCCCCCACTGCAGCCTGAAGTCTCTGCACCTGAGTGGCTGTACCCCCAATTGCCGCCAGCGCTGGGATTTCGGGAGGTGGGCTGTGAGTACACACCGACCCCAGCAATAATGCAGGCTCTGCTCCTCACGCCCCCTCCCATCCACAGCACAGGCCCTCTGTGGGGGTGTTCTCGGGAATCTGGGGCCCATTCAACAGAGGAAGCCCCGGGATGTGGCAGGAGGAGGAAATGGGGCACAGTGGCCCTGCCAAGGTTTCCAGAGGAAATGAGTAACCCGTTGTGAGGCAGTTACACATCGCCAAGCAAGGAAGTGGCATTGTCTGGGGACCGGCCGAGGTCCTTACATAACAGGCAAACTACCCCCCCCGCCTTGCATTCTGGCCATGGCCGTATTTGGGGATTGGCAAAAGCATTTGATGAGCACCTCTATCCTGTGTAAACACTGGCTTTATTAGGGTGGCTGAGAGAGGTCTGGACCGGAGTCCTGCTTGGCTCGGTGCTAGGAGTGAAACTGACTCAGTCTCAACAGCCTCGTTCTGGCAGCTCACATCTGCCGAGCACCCATGCAGACCCGGTGGGTAAGTCTGGGCTCAGGACCCAGACTGCCAGTCTCCTCCTCCACCAGCTACCAGTGATGTGATTTGGATGAGCTGCTCAACTGCTCTGTGCCTCAGTCACCTGGAGCAAGGAAATCCTTGCACCTGAATCCCAGGGCTACTGAGGTTGAACTGCAATAGAAAGCACTCAGTGCTTAGAATGGTGCATCACACAAAACAAGCTTTTGATATTGGTCCGAGTGGGGTCCTGGGGATAAAGGTCAAGCAGCCCCCATCTCTGAGGACGGATAACAAAATACAAAGTAAAATGAAGGTCTTAGGGTCTGTAGCAGACTGGACAGGGTCTAGTGGTTGCACATGGAGAAGGAGAAGGGTCACTTCCCTCAGGCACCTTGGAAAAGAAATGGTCAAGGACCTTTCTAAAGCAGTCAGCAGAGGAGGGAGGCAGAGAAATAAACTCTAAGTTCTTGCTGGAGACATCGCAAGACCAGAGGCCCATTTAACAAAATCTCAAAATTCACTCCAGTTCAACTGGCAGTTGGTCATGATCATGATGCCATGATTGAGGTGGACAGAAAATGCCCAAAGGGAGTCAGTTGTCCAGGGACTCTGTAAATCCACCCACTTTTTGGTTGTACACGGTACATGTCCTGGAGAATGGAGAGACCCACGATGCCATTTGGGCACATTCACTGTGTCATTTCCTACTCACCACCACCCCCTCAGGGAGATACCATCTCACACACATATACAAATACATGAGCATGCACACACAACACAAAACACACACACACACACACACACACACACACACACACACACACACACCCTTTATTTTAAAAGATGAGGAAATCGAGGCACATGGAGTTTAAGTTAAACTTAAAGGTTCAGAATTCAAATCCAAGTTTGTTTTATTATCCGCTAAAGGGATTTTTTTCCTCCTCTGCTGGTTGGTTAAATTATTATTATTATCACTATTCTGTTTAGAGTTCCTTTTTTAGTGAGACATAAGTGACATATATTAGTCAAAGTTATATCAGCTTCAAATAATGATTTGCTAACCTCAAATATTGTTAAATGATCGCAATACGTCTAGTCAGAATCTGCTGGCACACGTAATAACTAGTTTTCTTACAAAGAGTCAAAGGACTTCCCTGGTGGTCCAGTGGTGAAGACTCTGTCTGCCGAGGCAGGGGACATGGGCTCAATCCCTGGCTCAGGAAGATTTCACATGGAGCAGGGCAGCTAAGCCTGCATGCCACACAGACTGCACCTGCGTGCCCAAGCTCCCGAAGCCCGGGTGCTAGAGCCCATGCTCTGAAACAAGAGAAGCCACCGCAATGAGAAGCCTGCACACTGCAGCTAGGACAGACCTGGCTGGCTGCGACTAGAGAAAGCACGTGTGCAGCAACACAGACCCAGCGCAGCCAAAGGAGATGACCACAAATGCAGAGAAAGACTGCAAGGGGAGTGCAGATCCTTTTCCTTTACACGGGGAGCAAGTGACCGTCTGACACGCCATCACCCCAGAACATTTCGGTGTGTATTTCCCGAAGGCAGGACATTCTCCCCAGAACCATGTTCCCCCAGCAAAATCGAGAAGCTGACACCGATTCATAACTAACATCCAGTTCTCACACCTGATTCAAACGTCACCAACTGTCTCCAACCAAGTGTTACATCCAGTTGTCACATGTCTTCAGTCTCCTTCAATCTGGAACTCTTCCTCTGTGTTTCCCTAACTCTCACGACCTTGATACTTGACAGATAAGGCATGTCTTTAGTTTGAAGCACGTCTCCCACATGGATGGCATCACCGACTCAGTGGACATGAGTCTGAGCAAACTCCAGGAGATGGTGAAGGTCAGGGAAGCCTGGTGTGCTGCAGTCCATGGGGTCGCAAAGAGTTGGACACAACTGAGCGACTGAAAACAACAGTGTCCCTCTACTTAGGTTTATCAGATGTTTCCCCTGATTATATTCATGGTCTGTATCTTCATTAATTTTTTTTTTGCATAATGGCAAAGTAAGAGTTGGAAGGAAGATTTCCTGGGTGAAAGTAAATCCTCTAAGTTGACTGTGATCCTGATGACAACCTTCACCCCACCATTTTTCACCAGCTGGGGGGAAAACAGTGGAGAGTAGTCTATAACTCAGGAAGCAATGGATGGTTTGCAGTCTGTAGAGGGACGATTGTTTCCATACAGCCGAGGAGATGCTGGCATCATTCACTCATGCCAGCTTTGCTTACAAATAAAAAAGAAAGAAAGAAAAAAAGAGAGAGAGAAACCTCAGAGTTTGGCTTTAAAAGATCTTTCAGACGGTGCCAGATTGCTCCCTTTGCGAGCCCCCACCTCTGTTGCAAAGTACAATACGTATGTTTATCTTGCTTCTAAGAAGGGGGATATTAAAATACTTGAGGATTTTCTCCTCCTCGCCCTGGCATGCTGACTCCCAGAGGCTGCACAGCCACATATAATGAAGTGCAAAGCAACAGTCAATTATGGCTTTTGCAAACACAGGGACCTTTCCTGAGGTTGGAAGTCGCATCACTTGAAAGGCTGACTTTCTTCAAACTTCCAGGAACTGAGTGGCCCAGAGCCCGTCTATTTAAAGGTCAACCCAGCCCTGCTGTATTTGGAGGGCTGCCGCCAACACGAGCTTATTCTCGGCCCCTCTCCACAGCCACCGCAGTGGGCCGTGAGCAGCACTGGGTTCCTTTCAAAGGGAGGTGAGGGGTGCCCAAGACAGAGGCGGGGTCAGAGAGAGAGGGGAGATGAGAAGTGACTCGCCGCCCTCTGGTTTCATGGGGGCAACCTTAGGGGCTGGTGGTTAACACAGTGAAGTCCTCCATGGCCAACCTTTGAAAGCAATGACCACATCTCAGAATCAAGCCTCGTTTCCCATTTCCAGGGACAAGGTGGTCCTTTGTGTGCCCCCCTTAGCTCAGCTCTCTGGGCCTGAGTCTTGGAGCAGCAGATGGAGCACAGGCAGCAGAAGACAACCCCCTAAGCCCCCTTATATGGCAACCAGAGGGACCACCTCACCCACCAGTGACTTACAAAACCTTTCGAAAATGTTTAACCCTTAGCTTGGTGTTAAGCTCACACAGCTCCACATTTACTTAATCCCACTCCTTGCTAACTAAGGGGGTAAAGAGTTCATCTGCAATGCAGGAGACTTGGATTCAATCCCTGGGTCTGGAAGATCCCCTGGAGAAGGGAATGGCAACCCACTCCAGTATTCTTGCCTGGAGAATCCCATGGGTGGAGGAGCCTGGCGGACTACGGTCCACGGCATTGTGAAGAGTCAGACACAACTGGACGACTAACACACTGCTTGCCTGTTCTTTGTTTACTTGTCCCACTAATTGCAAGTTGACTCAGAGGTGACAGGTATGGAGAAATCACTGCTGACACAGCATCTATGATGTGCACGGGGTCTGAGTGGGTGGTGGGTACAGCTGACCAGCCCAAAGTCACCCAGCTATTGAGAGACAGGGTCAGAATTCCAGCGCCTACCTGTCTGACTCCAGAACACACTCTCCTATTTCGTCATTACCCTCTACACACACCCCTTGTTCAGGAAGTCAAGTAGTGCTTTGCTGGAAAGTATTGATCCCACATGTCAGGTACCTGAGGGCTTCAAGGAGGAGGTGGCATTTGAACATTGCCTTCAGTGGGGCTCAGAGAAAAAAGGAAGAGGGGCCCAGAAGGAAAGTACAATGTGAACAAAAGCCTGAATAGACAGATAATAACTGGTTGCCAAGGGTGAAGCCTGGAGTATCCAGGGTATCCAGTATTACGGCATCCAGGAGTCCTCCGGGACGCTTTCCTAGTCCTGCGTGCTGAACTCAGACTCTGCCAGTCACTGCACTGTGCCAGCCCTCTGGGTCATCCTGATCCTCGTGACAATGCTGAGAAGTAGAGATTACCAAGGATTAGAGGAGTCTCCACTACTGACTGCCTGGTTACAGGGAGGCAGGGCTTACACCAGACCCAGGGCCATTGGGTACCAAGGCTAGTGAGCTATCCACATGCCTTCTCAAGTTTTTTTATTTTTTTTTCCTTTCTGCTGAGGTCACTGTGGACACATGAAAGGATGCGCGTGGGGAATGAAAAGAGGAAGAGAAAGAAAGGAAATACAGAGGGAGGGGAGGAAGGAGGGAAAACATGCCAGGACTGTGATTCAGTGCAGACCTTTCTGAGGGTCCGATTAGCCTGAAAAGACTTTGAAACCTGAACCAACAAAACCAAACACTCAGGGAGCCAAGCCAGGAAGCTCCGGCAGAGAATCTCCAAGACCAAACGTCATCAGAAGCGACTCTGGAAGGGACTTTGTTTCGAGGTCAGGTCTCAGGCTGCACGCCCCAAAAAGAGAGGTGAGGATCCCTGTGTGCAAGCTCGCAGGGGAATGTGCTCGGGAGAAAGGGAGCGAGGGATGCAGGACCTGCAGGCTGGGAATGGCCTGGACTCCAGCCTCAGCCTGAGCTCACCAGCAGCTCTGGTAGTTAAATGGGACCACAGGGCTCACTCCCGCTTCGAAGCAGGGGGGCTGGCCTTTTGTACCCCTGAGTCAGCAGAGACTGGGGGTAGTGGGGAATGAGCAACTTCCTGGATGAGGCAGCAGATCTCCAGAGAAGTGGACGCCAGACCGTGAACTTACAGCTGGGGGGGTGACTGTGCCGGTCCAGTAAAGGGGGCCCAGGTGGGACAGCATCTATTACAATTAGTCATAATTTAATGACTGGGAGATGACCAGGAAGGACAACAGGCCCCGTTTTTTTAACATTTCCTGCAGAGTTGGGCTGCCTAAACCAAAGTCTGGGTCGGGGCTGAATTTGCCTCCCAAATGAGTGTGGAAACATTTGGAATGTGACAGACACCGAGAGTGAGCACAACCCCAGGGGGAAGATGGCCTGACGGAGACGAGTGTCTGTGGGGCATGAGACACGAAGGCCGGTTGGAGGTCATCTCTCTTCTCTGCTCCTCCCTCCCAGAGAGTGCCAGCATATGAAGTCAAAGGAAACAGGCCGAGAACATGGACTTAACTCTCCCACCTGAAAAGACCTAGCAGGATTGGTCTATGATAAGTGTGTAGAACTCTGCAAGAGATTATATGATCAGATATTTCCAACGAATTACCAGATGGGTTTATGCCTGTATGCCTGGCATACAGCTAGAGCTATATAAAAGCTGAGTGGCTTGTCAGTTGTACAGATTGTAACTGCCACCTCAAGCTTAACAATGACCTCCTAAACTTTTCCCAGAGAGGTGGAAATGAGGTGGAGAGCCTCATTCGTGCATGAGTTTGCCATCATTGGATGGTTCTCAATCGGCCACATCCTGACTTTTTTCAGCTGAAGAGTTCTGTTGTCTCCACACGTCCAGCAACAGATAAGAATAAACAAAATGAGCCCTCTCCAAACAGTGGAATATTATTCAGCCATGAAAAAGAATTAAGTATTGATATAAGCAACAACTTCCAAGGATGAATCTTGGAAACACTGTGCTAAAGGAAACAAGTTAGTATGTGTCTGTGTGTATGAGATGTCCAGAACAGACAAATCAACAGAGACAGAAGGCAGCCGGGTGGTTCCCTAGGATGGGGGTGGGGGTGACTGCTAATGAAGACACTCTTTCAGGTGTGACAAAATATTCTAAAATGGACTGCAGTAATGGTGGCACAGTTCCCCTAGCATGCTGAAGCTCTTAACTGTACACTTTAAATGCATGGCTTGTAGGGTACGTCATTAAAGCTGTTACTTAATAAAAAAAAAGTTCTGCTGTCATAGGATGTAATGACAACACCACCAATGATGGGTTCCATTCACTGTACAGAATGTTAGTTGAGGAGCTTCTCTGGTGGCCCAGTGGCTAAGGCTTTGTGCACCCAATGCAGGGGGCCCAGGTTCAATCCCTGGTCAGGGAACTAGATCCCATATGCTGCAACTAAGGCCACAAATAAGAGCCGGCACAGCTGAATAAGTAAATAAATATTAAAAAGGAAAGGAAGAAATGTTAGCTGCTGGCATCTGGAATACAGAGTGCTAGGCCTGAACAAGTCCCCAAACCACACCCTCCCACCCAAAACAGAGAGAAGACACCACCACTGGAAAGCCTTTGGACAAAAGGCTTCCAGAATACGGCTGCCCTTCAACCTCCAAAACACCCTGATCTTCACAATCCAAAGCCACCTAAGAGGGGCCGCGCAGCAGCCCGCCAGGAACTCTTATTTTGTCTCCTGCCTCGAGCAATTCCTAAACAGTGGGAGTTAAATATTTATAAAGCAGTCACTGTTTGTTTAATGTTCGATCTGTACTTGCGAAGCACGGTGCAGGGAAATGCTGGAGTGACAGCTGATTATACAACGCAGGGAAGCTCTGCGCCAGGGAGCCTGACACTTACCAGGAGTCCAGCCTCACCTTCCAGCCCAGCCCAGCAGCCCTCGCCTCCTCCTCAAAGCACACCCGCAGGTTGGGAGGGGTCTCCAGTGTTTAGTCTCCTCTTCCCGAGCGCCCGCAGAATAAGACAAAATAGTCCTTTCCTCCAAAAGCCACAGGGCACATGGCTCTTACTGGAATAAAGCAGTTTCAGTGAAAGTGGGGTGCCGCAGGGTCAAGGCCTGCCTTCCATAGACCCCACCACACAGAGAGGGCGGGGGCTCCAGGCCAGAATAGCAAGATGCACATGAAGACCAGGAATGTCTTCTGAGGCCTCCCCAAGGTCATCCCCCCGCCCCCCTCATCCCCATCGTGCCTGTCTGATACCTGATGTCAGGCAGCCCCAACCTGAACACCGGACACCAAAGGTGAGTGTTTGGAAGCAACTCCCGGGCCTCACATCCGTTTCAGCCTGAGGTATCTCAGTTATCCCCACTGCGAGAGACACCGGGAAGCCCCACCTGCTTCCCAGAGTTACTCCTGAGATGACCCTTTATGGCCGTGGCCCCCAACTTTTGGGATCTAATGCCTGATGCTCTGAGATGAAACTGATGTAATAATAATAGAAATAAAGTGCACAATAAATGTAATGCACTTGAATCACCCCCAAACCATCCCTCCCTTCCAGACCCCAGGCCATGGAAAAAACTGTCTTCTGTGAAACCGATCCCTGGTGCCAAAAAGGTTGGGAACCGCTGCTTTTAGGCATCATTGCTGTGTTGAGGAGGGTGACCACTACCACCTACTTTCGATTTCCTGGCTCAGCCCTCACCTGGCTGTGACCTCTGGTGATTCCGGTCACTGTCCCAAGTCTTCTGTAATGGCTAATCAGCATATAAGAACAAACCAGACAGAGGGAGGAAATGTTCCTTGTGGAGTACCAAACACTGCCCAAAACACACGTCAGGCGCTCTCAGCGTTACCGGGAAATTGCAGGGTGGGAAGGCAGCCATGAATGTTCCCCAGCTCTGGGACCCCTCGGCCCTCTGGGGCCTAGACATTCGGGAGAGCAGCTGATATTCGGAGATCACATTGCCTGTTACACCGAGGAACAGCTCCACCAGAACCTTTAACCCGCCTTGGCCATTCATTCTGGGGATCCCCACCCATCCTGTTTTCCCCAGGTCTGTCCGGCAGTCAAGGCAGAGGCAGGGCCAGCCTGCTACCCTGTCCCTCTGGCGGCCGTGCTGAGCCGGGGGGACACAGGCATACAGGGCTTCTCCCCTGCACGTGAGCCAACTCACTGGGGGATCTCTGATGAAGAGCGTGACGGGGGAAGAAGGAAGCTGAGAGATGCAGATGGTGCAGGGAAGTGGGCACAGTGGAAGCAAAGACCTGGGGAGCGGAGACTTCGTGGAGAAGAGGGCCCAGGAAAAAAGCCACCTGAAATAAGCCACTGAAAATATGGGCCAGATATTTACAGGGTATGTGCGTGTCATGGGGAGGAACTTTATCTTGAAAACGCAAACTGCCACCATCTGCTTCGGATTCCCGTCTCTACCTCTGGCTGCGATCCTCAGCCACTACCGTCACTTGTCTTACAGCCTGTTTAGAAGGCTATCTTGCAAAAGGAAACAGTTATAAATACAAAATATTCTATATTCATAAATTAATCATTTATCTTTTACACATTGTAAGTGTATTCTATATCACTGATAACTAATTCTAAATATAAAATGAGTCTTATGCTTAAACCTGAAGCTGTCACTTGAAAGTTTGCTCTGAGTGTTAGGTCCCCCAAAACAATGAATCAAATCGACTATACTTCCCTAAAAAAAAAAAAAAAGAATGAATGAATCTTACACTGAGCCTGTTGTAGCAAGTTTTCTCACAAAACACAAACTTCTTCACTCCTCATGATTAAAAGAATCATTTGCAAAAGACCTTTCGAGACTTCACTCATGTTCCTAAGACCTCTTTAAGTTTTTGGATTTTTCAGTCACTTTCTTGTAATTTACCTAGAGGGTCACCATCATTTTTTAATCTCTTCTCCATGGTTAGCTGGCCTGACTCTGCCTGGGTCCCCGAGAACTTCCCTAGAGCAGGACTCAAGTCTCTTCCTGCTTCTTTTCCTCTGAGAGTAGGAATCTATAACCTTTTTGGCACCAAGGATGGCTTTCATGGAAGACAGTCTTCTGCAGAAAAACTGGGGAGGTGGGGAGGGGGGATGTTTTGGGGATGATTCGAGTGCATTACATTTACTGTGCACTTTATTTCTATTATTATTACCTTAGCTCCACTTCAGGTCATCAGGCATCAGATCCCGGAGGCTGGTAATTCCTGGTTTAGAGCAAGCAGCTGGAATAAGCACCCGATATTTACCCTTTACTTCTGTCTACAGTCCCCCCACCCCCACACACCGTGAGATCCCAGGAGGGCAGGGACTCGTGTCCACTTTGTTGGCCACTCCTCATGGTCACCTCTGGTATTATCAGATTCCGGATCAGGGCCTGGCTCAGAGGAGGCTCGGGGCAAATGCAGGCCACACAAGAGATCTGCCCACAGCACCTTGTCTGCATGGGGACACCCTGCAGTCTGGGCAAGACGTGCAATTACTGGTCGTGGGCCTCCCTCCCTTGGACAGAACTGGTCCTGTCACCTGTCTCTCCCAGCGCCATGTCACCGACCAAGCGGGCAAGGCATACAGGACCGACACGTAGGTATTTTACTATAGCTGCACATTAATGAGCCAGTCTTTCTTTGGCCCATGGACCAGAGATGCAGATGGTCTTTCTTGCGAAACACATCCTCCTGATTATACAATTTCTGATTTCCCTTTCTTTAAAGCAGTGCNGCCCTCGCCTCCTCCTCAAAGCACACCCGCAGGTTGGGAGGGGTCTCCAGTGTTTAGTCTCCTCTTCCCGAGCGCCCGCAGAATAAGACAAAATAGTCCTTTCCTCCAAAAGCCACAGGGCACATGGCTCTTACTGGAATAAAGCAGTTTCAGTGAAAGTGGGGTGCCGCAGGGTCAAGGCCTGCCTTCCATAGACTCCACCACACAGAGAGGGCGGGGGCTCCAGGCCAGAATAGCAAGATGCACATGAAGACCAGGAATGTCTTCTGAGGCCTCCCCAAGGTCATCCCCCCGCCCCCCTCATCCCCATCGTGCCTGTCTGATACCTGATGTCAGGCAGCCCCAACCTGAACACCGGACACCAAAGGTGAGTGTTTGGAAGCAACTCCCGGGCCTCACATCCGTTTCAGCCTGAGGTATCTCAGTTATCCCCACTGCGAGAGACACCAGGAAGCCCCACCTGCTTCCCAGAGTTACTCCTGAGATGACCCTTTATGGCCGTGGCCCCCAACTTTTGGGATCTAATGCCTGATGCTCTGAGATGAAACTGATGTAATAATAATAGAAATAAAGTGCACAATAAATGTAATGCACTTGAATCACCCCCAAACCATCCCTCCCTTCCAGACCCCAGGCCATGGAAAAAACTGTCTTCTGTGAAACCGATCCCTGGTGCCAAAAAGGTTGGGAACCGCTGCTTTTAGGCATCATTGCTGTGTTGAGGAGGGTGACCACTACCACCTACTTTCGATTTCCTGGCTCAGCCCTCACCTGGCTGTGACCTCTGGTGATTCCGGTCACTGTCCCAAGTCTTCTGTAATGGCTAATCAGCATATAAGAACAAACCAGACAGAGGGAGGAAATGTTCCTTGTGGAGTACCAAACACTGCCCAAAACACACGTCAGGCGCTCTCAGCGTTACCGGGAAATTGCAGGGTGGGAAGGCAGCCATGAATGTTCCCCAGCTCTGGGACCCCTCGGCCCTCTGGGGCCTAGACATTCGGGAGAGCAGCTGATATTCGGAGATCACATTGCCTGTTACACCGAGGAACAGCTCCACCAGAACCTTTAACCCGCCTTGGCCATTCATTCTGGGGATCCCCACCCATCCTGTTTTCCCCAGGTCTGTCCGGCAGTCAAGGCAGAGGCAGGGCCAGCCTGCTACCCTGTCCCTCTGGCGGCCGTGCTGAGCCGGGGGGACACAGGCATACAGGGCTTCTCCCCTGCACGTGAGCCAACTCACTGGGGGATCTCTGATGAAGAGCGTGACGGGGGAGGAAGGAAGCTGAGAGATGCAGATGGTGCAGGGAAGTGGGCACAGTGGAAGCAAAGACCTGGGGAGCGGAGACTTCGTGGAGAAGAGGGCCCAGGAAAAAAGCCACCTGAAATAAGCCACTGAAAATATGGGCCAGATATTTACAGGGTATGTGCGTGTCATGGGGAGGAACTTTATCTTGAAAACGCAAACTGCCACCATCTGCTTCGGATTCCCGTCTCTACCTCTGGCTGCGATCCTCAGCCACTACCGTCACTTGTCTTACAGCCTCTTTAGAAGGCTATCTTGCAAAAGGAAACAGTTATAAATACAAAATATTCTATATTCATAAATTAATCATTTATCTTTTACACATTGTAAGTGTATTCTATATCACTGATAACTAATTCTAAATATAAAATGAGTCTTATGCTTAAACCTGAAGCTGTCACTTGAAAGTTTGCTCTGAGTGTTAGGTCCCCCAAAACAATGAATCAAATCGACTATACTTCCCTAAAAAAAAAAAAAAAGAATGAATGAATCTTACACTGAGCCTGTTGTAGCAAGTTTTCTCACAAAACACAAACTTCTTCACTCCTCATGATTAAAAGAATCATTTGCAAAAGACCTTTCGAGACTTCACTCATGTTCCTAAGACCTCTTTAAGTTTTTGGATTTTTCAGTCACTTTCTTGTAATTTACCTAGAGGGTCACCATCATTTTTTAATCTCTTCTCCATGGTTAGCTGGCCTGACTCTGCCTGGGTCCCCGAGAACTTCCCTAGAGCAGGACTCAAGTCTCTTCCTGCTTCTTTTCCTCTGAGAGTAGGAATCTATAACCTTTTTGGCACCAAGGATGGCTTTCATGGAAGACAGTCTTCTGCAGAAAAACTGGGGAGGTGGGGAGGGGGGATGTTTTGGGGATGATTCGAGTGCATTACATTTACTGTGCACTTTATTTCTATTATTATTACCTTAGCTCCACTTCAGGTCATCAGGCATCAGATCCCGGAGGCTGGTAATTCCTGGTTTAGAGCAAGCAGCTGGAATAAGCACCCGATATTTACCCTTTACTTCTGTCTACAGTCCCCCCACCCCCACACACCGTGAGATCCCAGGAGGGCAGGGACTCGTGTCCACTTTGTTGGCCACTCCTCATGGTCACCTCTGGTATTATCAGATTCCGGATCAGGGCCTGGCTCAGAGGAGGCTCGGGGCAAATGCAGGCCACACAAGAGATCTGCCCACAGCACCTTGTCTGCATGGGGACACCCTGCAGTCTGGGCAAGACGTGCAATTACTGGTCGTGGGCCTCCCTCCCTTGGACAGAACTGGTCCTGTCACCTGTCTCTCCCAGCGCCATGTCACCGACCAAGCGGGCAAGGCATACAGGACCGACACGTAGGTATTTTACTATAGCTGCACATTAATGAGCCAGTCTTTCTTTGGCCCATGGACCAGAGATGCAGATGGTCTTTCTTGCGAAACACATCCTCCTGATTATACAATTTCTGATTTCCCTTTCTTTAAAGCAGTGCAAAAGTTGAGTCATCAGCCAAACATATGGAATACAGCTTCCTTCGAGCTTTACTATTTTTTCTTCCTATTTTTTTTACAGCTGTTCTGCCTCTCAATGATTTGGTGACAAGTTTTTAGCAAATCAACATTATCCGTGCCTTCCAAAGTGCTCAACCTCGTTTTTCATGAAACAATTCCATTCTCATCGGTTTATATAATACATAATTACCGACACAACTTGCTTCAGGCCAGTACATGAGTCAAGGGGCAGTAAAAAGCTTTGCAGGCACACCAGTATCAATAGCTAACATTTAACGGGTGTTTACCATGTACCAAGAAACACTGTTCTAAGCCTTCACATGTATTAACTCATTTAATGCCACAGTCATCCTGGCAGGCAGGAACTAGTATTAGTCTGATTTTACAGATAAACCATACAAGCAGCACAGAGAGGTTGTTTAACTTGCCCAGGGTCACACAGCTGGTGGGGCAGGACAAAACTCTGAATTGGGAAAATTGGGTTTGTGAGCCTTCAGTGGGCCTGGGGCCTTGCTTAGTTTGCAGTCCAGAGGGAATGGGCAGCTTGGAAGCCAAACGGAGGTCACTTAAAGGTTTCTTCTATCCTTGCCCTGGACTGACAGATGTTTACAACGTCTGGCAATCAGTAAATGACTGATTATCCTCAGATGTGGGTGGGCTGGACGTGAGCAGGGAGTTTATGAGTGCATAGTTTCGTGTTATGCTGACTTCTGCTTCCCAGTGTAATCTGTCTGCAGGAACACAGATAGGGGGGACCCCTCAATTTCAGTGTAGCTGGAGCGGGAAAAGCTAGCGGGAGGAGGGGGCAAGAGAGGAGGCTGGGTTCAGAGTTAAGGGCAGACATGGCAGGCCAAGGGGTTTGGATCCAACCCTGTCTAGAGAGACTGACCAGAGAGTGCTCCCAGCCAGCAGAAGTGCCTAGCAGATGGTCTGAGAATCAAAGACGCCCCCCAACTGCAGGCATGCAGGCAGTGCGGGAGGAAAGAGGAGAGAAACCTGAAAACAGGATGGGGAGCTCACAGGTGAGGCCTTGGGGGCTTTCTTTCCACTTTCTGACCTTCTCAGGGACCGCCTCAGGGCACCCACACTGCTGGGCTTGGAAAGGCTGACTCTCCACACCTCAAACAGGTAAGGCCTTTTAGCGAAGGAAAACCTTGTGCAGAGACTCTTTCAGGTGGAGCAGAGACGAGGTGCCCCGTCTCCAGTCTCTCGGTTTCATGCCCTTTCCACTGCCCTGGGCTGCAGTCTCCAACTGAGCCTGAGTGGTCAGCAGAAGGCCCCCCGCAGATAAGGTCACAAAAGGAAGGAGGAACAAATGCTCAGGCTCCAAGGGCCACCTCCTGAAACTCAGACAGACTGATTTACTGTCACTAAATAAGCCACTTTCCAGGCCAGAGAGTTAAGAAGGAGAAGAGATTTTGCCACCTGATCCCCTTCCGTGTGGTAGAAGAAGTCACCTCTCCCTGTATTTCTTGAAACCGTCAGCATCAAAGAGCAACTCTGGGACCTTCAGCTCCCCGGCCAGCTGAACAGGTGTCCCCAGTACATCCTGTGAGCTGGATGTGGGTGATGTGTCGCTTAGCTTCGGCCTTAAACAGTGCTCAAGGGCTGGGGAACCAGAGACACAAGGTCAAGGGGCATAAGCCACACCACATGAGCCATGCCACCCAGCAGCTAACTAGGGGGTCAACCCAATGCAGAAGACCGAGAAAGGACGTGGCATCTGCCTTCATCAACTTGAAAGTTCTCTGTGAGAGGGGGCCTGTTGCAGTGGAGGGCCCCAAGGATCAGAACCCAGAGAGCTAGGGCAGAGCACGCAAGCCTCGGGAAGGAGGACCAGTAGAAATGTCAACACCATCTTTCAGGGGCAGTGATCACCCCATCAGGGGAGGTATTCAAGGGCTGACGGGACAGGCCAGAAGCCAGGCTGCTACAACTGGGGATTCAACTTATCTCAGAGGGGGTTAGATGGGTGTGCAGCAGGGGTTCTATGAATGCATCATCTTAAGCATTGCTCCCTACCTCAGGATACACATGGCGAAGGTCATTCGACCTTTCAGAGACTCGAGTAACATAGCTGTTCGCTAACTCTTGGTTGGTTCACACACACACAGACACACACTACCTCTTTCTCTCTCTCTCTCTCTCTCTCCTCCTTTCCCCACTCCACACCCTGCCAGCTGTATGGGTGGCATAGCAAAGACGCCTTTCTTCATGGAGCCATCTGCCATTCACTCACAGAGGCCTGACTACGTGGCAGGCAGTGTATGGACAAAGCAGTGAATCATGCAAGTCCCAGATCCAGTCCCTAATGCCTACGGCACGTGTCAAGTTCATCAGTTAGGGTGGAAGCTAATGAACACTTCTGACAGTCTCCTAGGCTTCAGATGATACATAGGATGAGCTGTGAAGACCCCTAGGGTTGCTGATCATATCATTCCTCCTGACACAGATCAGAGAGGGTAAACTTCCTACCTTCACTCTGAGAGTAAGTGGAGAATCCAGCATTCAAATCCAGCCAGCCCTACCCAACTCCAAAAGGCACGCTCTTTTCAAAGGGCCCCACCGGGCACAGTCATACACAACCTGCTATGGAGGGGGAAATCGCCCACCTCCAACCAGGAGAGTCCAGGCTCACCCCGAAGCCGCCACTAAACCATCCATCGCAAGGATCACTTTACTGTTTCCTTTATATTTTACCATTCAGTTCAGTTCAGTTCAATTCAGTCGCTCAGTTGTGTCTGACTCTTCCCGACCCCATGGACTGTAGCACGCCAGGCCTGCCTGTCCATCACCAACTCCTGGAGTTTACTCTCCATTGAGTTGGTGATGCCATCCAATCATCTCATCCTCTCTCGTCCCCTTCTCCTCCCACCTTCAATCTTTCCCAGCATCAGGGTCTTTTCCAATGAATCAGCTGTTCGCATCAGGTGGCCAAAGTACTGGAGCTTCAGCATCAGCATCAGTCCTTCCCATGAACACTCAGGACTGATCTCTTCTAGGATGGGCTCGTTGGATCTCCTTGCAGTTCAAGGGACTCTCAAAAGTCTTCTCCAACACCACGGTTTAAAAGCATCAATTCTTCGGCACTCAACTTTCTTTATAGTCCAACTCTCACATCCATACATGACCACTGGAAAAACCATAGCCTTACTTAACTAGACGGACCTTTGTTGGCAAAGTAATGTCTCTGCCCAACTCAATTCCGGTGGCACTGCCTGCCCCGGATGCAGGCCAATACGAGCTGGGCTTTGATAGCAGAGATGAAAGGCAAGGGCTGCAGCGTGCAGAGGTCCGAACAAATGTCAGCTGCTTTCATCAGGAAAACCCCAAATTACCCACTCTCACACACAGTCTTTCATCTCCTACTGGGCAAGCAGAGGCTGCTTATTAGAAAAGCTGCCTTGTCCACAACCTCCCTTGCAGGGGAGGGGTTGAGGGGCAAATGCCAGCATCAGCCTCAGAATCGCTGCACCCTGAGCATCACTCTGGCGGGCGGCCGGGCCATTGGAAACTCAGGCTCCACTCTGTCCCTGGCCACAAGGTGCTGACACAGGCCCAGAGAGGAGGTCTGTCTGGGCCGTCACCGCGGCCGGGAAGGGCCCTGTCCCCGGGGACAGACGGCCATCCCCGGGGCCAGCCACGCCACCACACCTCCCACACACACAGCCTACAGCCCCAGGAAACAGAGGTCTGGTCCCACAAGCAGAAATGCACAGGAGGGCCGGCCGGCCCCTCTTTCTCCCTTCTTTCTTTCTCTCCCTCTTCTCCAGCAAAGGCGGCAACTGAGCATTCCACATCAAAGATTCCTGTGGCTGAAAGGGGCCACTTGAGGTCATTACCGACACTGCGCCTCCCCATCAAGACAAGCCCGTCCAGGAGCTGCCGCAGGAGCAGGCCCGAGTCCCCGTTCGAGGATCTTAAGAAGTGGCTGCCAGCCTCCTTTGTGGCTACCAGTCTCCCCTTTCTGGACCACAGCACTCACTCTATTTGACGGTCCTCTTNGCCAAAGTACTGGAGCTTCAGCATCAGCATCAGTCCTTCCCATGAACACTCAGGACTGATCTCTTCTAGGATGGGCTCGTTGGATCTCCTTGCAGTTCAAGGGACTCTCAAAAGTCTTCTCCAACACCACGGTTTAAAAGCATCAATTCTTCGGCACTCAACTTTCTTTATAGTCCAACTCTCACATCCATACATGACCACTGGAAAAACCATAGCCTTACTTAACTAGACGGACCTTTGTTGGCAAAGTAATGTCTCTGCCCAACTCAATTCCGGTGGCACTGCCTGCCCCGGATGCAGGCCAATACGAGCTGGGCTTTGATAGCAGAGATGAAAGGCAAGGGCTGCAGCGTGCAGAGGTCCGAACAAATGTCAGCTGCTTTCATCAGGAAAACCCCAAATTACCCACTCTCACACACAGTCTTTCATCTCCTACTGGGCAAGCAGAGGCTGCTTATTAGAAAAGCTGCCTTGTCCACAACCTCCTTTGCAGGGGAGGGGTTGAGGGGCAAATGCCAGCATCAGCCTCAGAATCGCTGCACCCTGAGCATCACTCTGGCGGGCGGCCGGGCCATTGGAAACTCAGGCTCCACTCTGTCCCTGGCCACAAGGTGCTGACACAGGCCCAGAGAGGAGGTCTGTCTGGGCCGTCACCGCGGCCGGGAAGGGCCCTGTTCCCGGGGACAGACGGCCATCCCCGGGGCCAGCCACGCCACCACACCTCCCACACACACAGCCTACAGCCCCAGGAAACAGAGGTCTGGTCCCACAAGCAGAAATGCACAGGAGGGCCGGCCGGCCCCTCTTTCTCCCTTCTTTCTTTCTCTCCCTCTTCTCCAGCAAAGGCGGCAACTGAGCATTCCACATCAAAGATTCCTGTGGCTGAAAGGGGCCACTTGAGGTCATTACCGACACTGCGCCTCCCCATCAAGACAAGCCCGTCCAGGAGCTGCCGCAGGAGCAGGCCCGAGTCCCCGTTCGAGGATCTTAAGAAGTGGCTGCCAGCCTCCTTTGTGGCTACCAGTCTCCCCTTTCTGGACCACAGCACTCACTCTATTTGACGGTCCTCTTTTCTTCAAACAACTCTGGCCCACTCGTGACTGTGAGCGTGTCAGGCCAGGGAGCTTGTTTGAATCTCTGTATCTTCAGGACTTGGCATAAGGCCAGGTCCAGAGGGGCTGCTGAGTAAAAAGGGGTGGGTGGGAGGATAACCAGAGGGAAGGATGGGGGTACAAGCAGCAAAGGGCAGGACAGGAGAGGGCCACAGGACGTGCCCACTGAGGCCCGAGAGCATCATGAACTCTGGGGCCAAAAAGGACCTGAGAGATGTTCCGAGCCTCACACCCACTTCTCATTTGGCAGACATGAAAACTAAGACTCCAACAACACGTGCAACCTTGGCAACGTCACATGGCCGAGGGTGAACGAATTCACAGGAACACCCAGGACAGCCTCGGTCAGCAATGAGAGATGGCCAACCATCCTGCTGGTGGACCCAGGATGACATTCATGCTCCCCTGACTTGTGCATGGAAAGACACTGCCACTGCCTCCACTGAGTCAAGCTCCTGCTCCTAAAAGCCTGATAGGATCTGGGCAGAAGAAATGCAGCTCTCCCGCTGCTGCAACGTCAGCTTGAGGCGACAGGCTGACAACGGTCCACCAGGAACACCAGTCCTGCTTCTGCCCTCTTCGGGGTGAGGGGGCATGGGAGCAGAGTCCTCTGATCTTCCTCCATCCCATCTCCCTGCAATAATTCCCACTTTGAAAGGAAAAGTAGCCCAGATCCAGGGATCAGGAGGGACCTGTCTACCTCCAGCACACCTCAGAGATATTGCAGATTCGGTTCCAGATCACAGAAATAAAGTGGCATGGCAATAAAGCGGGTCACGTGAATTTTGTTGGTTTCTTGGTGCACATAAAGGTTATCCCGTATATTAGTGCATATTTATGGAACCTAGAAAAACGGCACTGATGCACCTATCTACAGGGCAGCCACAGAGAGCAGATGTAGAGACTGAATTTGTGGACACCGGTGGGGAGGGAGAGGGTGGGACAAACCTTGAGGTCATGACTGACATATATACAATCCCATGTGTAAAACAGATAGCTGGTGGGAATCTGCCGTAAGGCGCGGGGAGCTCAGCTCAGTGCTATGATGACCTAGAAGGTGCGATGGCGGGTGAGAGGGAGACTCAAGAGGAAGGGGATATGTATACTTAGAGCTGATTCACGTTGTTGAATAGCAGAAATTAATACAACATTGTAAAGCAATAAAAAATAAATTTAAAGAAATCTTTTTTAAAAGTTACATTTACACCACGGTGTATGTAGCCTATTAAGCATGCAACAGCATTATTTCTAATGTACATACCTTAATTTAAAAATATAAAACCAAACAATTACAACAGTAACCATCAAAGATCACAGATCATCGTAACGAATACAACAGCAACGAAAAAGTCTGAAATATTTCAAGAACTACCAAAATGTGACACAAAGACACAAAGTGAGAACATGCTGTTGGAAAAATGGCACCAACAGACTTGCTCAATGCAGGTTGCCTCAAACCTTTTATTTGTAATAGACATAACACCTACAAAGCGCAATGGAACGAGGCATGCAGGTCTGTCTGTACAAGCAGACCAGTTCACAACTATTTCCTGATGACCTACGGTGCTTTCAGTCCCCGGCAGTGCACAGACAAAGGACAAATGACAAGCCTAGCTCCTGGACCAAGCCCACAGTTGAGATCCCTGACTGCCTATTCTGCTCATTCATTGAATTGTTCATGCAACAAATCATTGCTGAGCACCAGCCATGCTACAGCCAATCGTGCTATAGTTTGGAGTTGAGGTCTGTTCTCTGCTGAATATGCAAGAAGCTTGAACTTGACTCAAAGTGATCACTCCCATCGCTTGCGTCCATATGACGCCCTGCTCAGAGCACTTACCCTGCACGGATGACCCAGGAAGGATGAGGTGGGTGTTCTTATGATCTCCCATCGCATGTTCAGGAAACTGAGGTCCCAAGAGTTTGAGAGACACAACCATGACCACACAGCAGAACCATGACTCAGACCCCATCTTTGTCTCCTCCAGCTACAAACCTTTGCCTCCCTGTAAGGCATGTGAGGAGTCCATGTGAGAAAAAGATTGCTGTAGATGAGTGGCCAGAGTGGGCTGGACCTCAAAGGACCCATGGGAAGGAAAGAGCAGGCATCTCACAAATGGGCCTAGAACTGACTTCCTTTGGGTCAGCNGCAGAAATTAATACAACATTGTAAAGCAATAAAAAATAAATTTAAAGAAATCTTTTTTAAAAGTTACATTTACACCACGGTGTATGTAGCCTATTAAGCATGCAACAGCATTATTTCTAATGTACATACCTTAATTTAAAAATATAAAACCAAACAATTACAACAGTAACCATCAAAGATCACAGATCATCGTAACGAATACAACAGCAACGAAAAAGTCTGAAATATTTCAAGAACTACCAAAATGTGACACAAAGACACAAAGTGAGAACATGCTGTTGGAAAAATGGCACCAACAGACTTGCTCAATGCAGGTTGCCTCAAACCTTCTATTTGTAATAGACATAACACCTACAAAGCGCAATGGAACGAGGCATGCAGGTCTGTCTGTACAAGCAGACCAGTTCACAACTATTTCCTGATGACCTACGGTGCTTTCAGTCCCCGGCAGTGCACAGACAAAGGACAAATGACAAGCCTAGCTCCTGGACCAAGCCCACAGTTGAGATCCCTGACTGCCTATTCTGCTCATTCATTGAATTGTTCATGCAACAAATCATTGCTGAGCACCAGCCATGCTACAGCCAATCGTGCTATAGTTTGGAGTTGAGGTCTGTTCTCTGCTGAATATGCAAGAAGCTTGAACTTGACTCAAAGTGATCACTCCCATCGCTTGCGTCCATATGACGCCCTGCTCAGAGCACTTACCCTGCACGGATGACCCAGGAAGGATGAGGTGGGTGTTCTTATGATCTCCCATCGCATGTTCAGGAAACTGAGGTCCCAAGAGTTTGAGAGACACAACCATGACCACACAGCAGAACCATGACTCAGACCCCATCTTTGTCTCCTCCAGCTACAAACCTTTGCCTCCCTGTAAGGCATGTGAGGAGTCCATGTGAGAAAAAGATTGCTGTAGATGAGTGGCCAGAGTGGGCTGGACCTCAAAGGACCCATGGGAAGGAAAGAGCAGGCATCTCACAAATGGGCCTAGAACTGACTTCCTTTGGGTCAGCACAGCTCATCCACAGAGCTTAGTATCTAAAACGAACAACACAAAACAAAAATCTCTGTGTTGCGGGGAAGGAGCACAGAAGAGTGATCAGAGGCAGGTCAGAGTCAGACAAGCTCCGGTTCGCTTGTGTCTGAGCCCCTATAACCGGAGTGCCCTAGATGAGCCTCTACTTTCTTATCTGGAAAATGGGAATACAAAGGCCCATCCCTTTGGTATAGAACTCAGTGAATCAGGTGTCAGACATGCCTGATCTGGCATGCATGGAGTGTCCCATGTCTCCTCTTACTGCATAAGAGGACCTTTTTGTTTGTGTCTGAACTGAGGTGAAACCCACATAAAGTAAAACTAATTGTTTTAAAGTATATAATTCAGAGGTGTTTAGTACATTTTACAATCTCGTACAATTATCACCTTTAGTTCCAAAACATTTTCAGTGCCCTAAAATATAACTTTACACCCACTAAGTCACTCCCCATTGCCTCCTACCTCCAGTAATCACCATGTGCATTCTGTCTTTATGGATTTACCTATTCTGGGTATTTCATATAAGTGGAAACACATAATATATGACCCTCTGCGTCTGGTTTCTTTTACCTAGCATTGTGTTTTCCAGGTTCATCCATGTTGCAGCACATGTTAGTACCTCACTCCTTACAGCTGAATTAGATTTAACTGTGTGTAGGTATACATGTGCATAGACAGGTAGCAGACTATATATTCCACTATATACATATATATACATATACTCATTCCGTTGTGTGTGCATGTTTATGTAGAATATGTATATTCCATTGTGTGTGCCTGTATATATAGATATATGCACACACATGATCACACTCTGTTTACACATCCATTTCATCCATTGATGGACATTAGTTGTTTCCACCTTCTGCTGTGAACAGTGATGCTATAAATGCTCGGGTGCAGTTTTTCACGTGGGCACATGTTTTCAACTCCCTGGGGGAATACCTAGGAGTGGAATTGCTGGGCCGTATGGTAATTCTATGTTTCACTTAGCTGTCTTCCACAATGGCTGCACAATTTACATAATTTACATCCACACCAGCAACACACAAGGGTTCCAATTTCTCCATATCCTCGCCAACACTTGTTTGCTGCTCTTGTTTATCAAAGCATCCTAGTTGGTACTAAGAAGGCTTTAGTTTGCATTTCTCTCATTTCCTGTGCTTGCTGGTCATTTGCAAATCTTCTCTGGAGAACTACCTATTCAAGTCCTTTGCTCATTTTTAACTTGGGTTGTTAATCTTTGTGGTTGAGTCTTCTGTTGTCTTTGAGCAAAGGAGAAGCCAACTCCAAAGCTGCCCCAGGACTAGAGATCTGGTGGGGATGGGCCCCCCCAGACAGGCAGGGGCCCAGAAAGGACAGAGCTGCTGGAGGCTCTGGAGAAGGCCCCAGGAGAGCAGAGACATGGCTAAAACGGCCTGGGGAGCAGGACCTGGGAGAAAGTATTAGAGAAGGACAAGAGAAGGAAGCCTGGGAGTGGCTTATGCCGTTTCAGGTTTATCCTTCTTGGAGAGGCTGAGGAGGTGATTTCAAGGAACTGTGGCCAGCTGGTTCCCATTTCCACGGCAGAGAAGGAAATGTGCATGGTGGGGAGTGAGTTAAACTGAGCAGAAGGGAAATGCTTCTGGGCTGCAGAGCTTTTCGAGGCCCCTAAACAGGCAGAATCTGCTAACAACACCTGGCACAGAGCAAAGACCACCCACAGGGGAGACAGGACCCACTCAAGCAGCAGAGCCCTGACACAGTCTCTCAAGCCACCAGGCCCCCTGGAAACGGTCGCCAAAGAGGTGGAAGTGGCCACAGTCACACGGGACCTGGCATTCATCTCAACACTGTGTGGCTTCTAGGTTCCAAAGCGCACACACTGCACCCAGATGAGTGGACCACGTTTTCTGATCACCCTATGTGTGGAGGGAGCCCTGGCTCACCTGTGAGGTGCTGGGGGAGCAGAAGCAAAGCAGACAACGTGCTTGACCCCAAGGGACCGACATGGAGGCCACTAGGGAAACCCCCAGCTCAAAACCAGCAAAGAACAGGCACCTCACAGAAAGGCCAGCTGGACAAAGTGATATGAGATGAGCCTCCAAGTTAGCAAGAAAGGGAGGAAACGATGTAAGAGGGACCCAAGGGATTTCCCCGGTGGTCCAGTGGGTAAGACTCCACACTCCCAATGCAGGGGGCCCAGGTTTGATCCCTGGTCAGGGAGCTAGATCCCACATGCTGCAACTAAAAGTTCACATGCCACAGCTAAAGATCCGGCATGCCACAACTAGAAAAATAAATCCCACATGCCACAACAAAGGTCGAAGATCCCACTTGCTCCAACTAAGATCAAATAAATTAATTAAAATTAAAAAAAGAGTGACTCTATATTTGGAGTCAATGGACCTGGGTTCAATCTTAATACTGCTATTTACAACCTGTTGAATACTGGCAAATTCCTTAACTACTCAGAGCCATCTTTTTACTCATCTCTCAAATTGGGGATAAACCAACTTCTCCGGTAACGTGGGGCAAAGGCAGCTCCAAAGGGCTGGACCCTCCCCGAATGCAGCTCTATAAGCCAGGAGAGTGTCGCCTACATGACTATGCAGCCTCTCTCTGGGTTCAAATCCCCACTCGGCTGCTTCCTGGCTGAGGGATCTCTGGAACAGGTTACCTAACTCCCCCGAGCCTTGGTGTTTTCATCTGTAAAATGGGAGTGGTGATAATAAAGTCAATCTTGCAAAGCAGTTCATTGTGGGGGCTTTCATGAATTGACACGTGTAAAGATGCCTAGGAAGTGCTCAGAAATTTAGCTGTTATGATCAGAGACCTCAGTGAGACAGATACTCCTTCTTCCTAAACTGTCTGTCTATGAAAATACAGATTTCTGAACAGCAAGCTGAGTCCCAGTTCCAAATGCTCCAACTGCAGGATCAGAGAATTGAAAAATGGACTGTCTCTTCAAGGCAGTAAAGAGATGGCCCAGGGCCAAAGGCTCATCCAACCGGGGGCGCTCAAATCCAAGACTCTGCCAAAGGCCGGTCGCACCCCTGCCCACCCCCCTTGGCCAACATCCNAAATCCCCACTCGGCTGCTTCCTGGCTGAGGGATCTCTGGAACAGGTTACCTAACTCCCCCGAGCCTTGGTGTTTTCATCTGTAAAATGGGAGTGGTGATAATAAAGTCAATCTTGCAAAGCAGTTCATTGTGGGGGCTTTCATGAATTGACACGTGTAAAGATGCCTAGGAAGTGCTCAGAAATTTAGCTGTTATGATCAGAGACCTCAGTGAGACAGATACTCCTTCTTCCTAAACTGTCTGTCTATGAAAATACAGATTTCTGAACAGCAAGCTGAGTCCCAGTTCCAAATGCTCCAACTGCAGGATCAGAGAATTGAAAAATGGACTGTCTCTTCAAGGCAGTAAAGAGATGGCCCAGGGCCAAAGGCTCATCCAACCGGGGGCGCTCAAATCCAAGACTCTGCCAAAGGCCGGTCGCACCCCTGCCCACCCCCCTTGGCCAACATCCCGAACTGGGCCGCACCCATTCCTTATCCATCCTAAAACCAGCACCGCCCAGGACCTGTGGTGAGGTTCAGTTAAAACAGTTTATAGGAAGGAAAGCCGCACTTTCTGTCTTCGCCTGAGATAAGAGGAATCTGAGACCTGGAAGAAGCCAGGACGTCCCCTACAGCCCTGACCTCCCTGTCACACCAGACACACTTGATTTCCCAGACCAGGATGAGCAGGACAAGCCGCAGATACAGCTGGGCTGGCCTCGGCTCTGGGGCTGTACCTTTGGGCAATTTCCTTAACCTCACTGGGTGGGCCTCAGTCTCCGGTCTGTAAAACAGAATATGTGGGGGCTGTAGGGATGACAAGATATATGGAGTCCCAGGCAGTGTTCTTATATATACTTACATATTGTATTTACTTATATATACAATACTTTGGCCATCTGATGCTAAGAGCTGACTGGGAAAAAACCCTGATGCTGGGAAAGACTGAGGGCAAGAGGAGAAGGGGGCAACAGAGGATGAGATGGTTGGGTGGCCTCACCGACTCAATGGACATGAGCTTGAGCAAGCTCCTGGAGTTGGTGAAGGACAGGGAAGCCTGGTGTGCCACAGTCCCTGGGGTCGCAAAGAGTCGGACACGACGGAGCAACTGAACAATAGCAACCACAAAGTANGCCAGGATCCCCAGGGTGATAACGCAGAAAACAAAATCCTTTAAAAGGGCAAGAACTCCCAGAAAAAATCCACAAAGATTTCACATTATCTTTCTGCAGCCCAGGCTTCCTGACCCCAGTCTGGTCACTGAGTCATCTCACAACAATCCAGGGGTCTGTCCACTGCACGACCTAAATTGTTTGCTTGCTGTAGGTTTTTTGCATTTTTTCCCCTCCCCACCCATCCTGCCCACTCTGCCCCCCTCCCTTGTGGCAGCCGGGCTGACAGGCACCCGCAGGCAGGCCAGCAGAGCTGGGTACAGCTTCCTGTGCTGTCCTCCCCGAGTGCCGGCCAGCGGGTCATGACTTCCGGAGACACGGTAGAGGGGAGAACCGGGGACTGCAAACAGAGCAGGCAAGTGTCACTTCCATCAGGCACAGAGAGCCAGGCCCCCCGCAGGGCCCCCTCTGTCCATCTGGGACCTGAGTCCTGACTTTTCCCAAGATGCAATCTGACATTTCTGGGGCAGGGAGCAGGCAGCCTAGGGAACAGGAGCCTGGGAAAGCTCAGAATCCCAGATGCAGCCTTACTCGCTGGGTGTCTGAACACGAGCCTCCCTGTTCACACCTGTAACGTGAGACTCAGAAAGCATTTCTACCTGCTGGGTGGCTGGGAGAATTATTTCGATCTTGGCACATGGTAACAATAAAGAGGAACAAACACGCAGACACTGTTCCATCAAAGTCTATACACGGACACCCGCTATGTCCACCAAGCTAGACCTGACCACTTGACAGGACTGTTTGGGAACAAGACCCACACTCAGGAGCATCAGGAAAACTTCTCCAGGCAGCAAGAGAAGAGTCCTCTCCTTCATGCCTCTCTCATCCCAACACCTGGGAGCACAGAGCGCCAGACCCAGCCGTGTCCATAATCCTCTGTCACCTCCCTTCATCATACCAAAGTCTGAGCCTGAATCTACCCTAATTTTCCTTTTCACCATAACTGTATTTTTCCTATCGAAGTATGTGTCATATTCAAAAGCAAAGACATTACTTTGCCAATAAAGGTCCATCTAGTCAAGGCTATGGTTTTTCCTGTAGTCATGTATAGATGTGAGAGTCGGACTATGAAGAAAGCTGAGCGTCGAAGAATTGATGCTTTTGAACTGTGGTGTTGCAGAAGACTCCTGAGAGTCCCTTGGACTGCAAGGAGATCCAACCAGTCCACTCTAAAGGAGATCAGTCCTGGGTGTTCTTTGGAAGGAATAATGCTAAAGCTGAAACTCCAGTACTTTCGCCACCTCATGCGAAGAGTTGACTCATTGGAAAAGACCCTGATGGTGGGAGGGATTGGGGGCAGGAGGAGAAGGGGACAACAGAGGATGAGATGGCTGGATGGACGTGAGTCTGAGGGAACTCTGGAAGTTGGTGATGGACAGGGAGGCCTGGTGTGCTGCGATTCATGGGGGTCACAAAGAGTCGGACACGACTGAGCAACTGAACTGAACTGAACTGAACTGATGTGTCATCCTCAGGAGGATGCAAAATGCCAGTGCTATCTGAATTCAAATGCAATGTCACCTTGAAACCTCAAAGCCATGTGGACGCAGTGCTAGGGAGCAAAGGAAGACTCAGGGATGGCTCCATGAACCCCACAAGCTGGGCATTCTTTTTCCTGTCTTCCTCCAGCTCTCAAGGCACCCACAGGAACAGTGAAACCTAGCATAGAGATACAGGACATCACGCAAACCCCACCCCCACAAGGGGTTCACAGGCTCCCGGGGAGACACCCGGCAAATAGTTCTGACAATTAAGCAGCGTGGCAACCCCTGGCAAGGCTGAAAGTGTGCCTTCACCAAGCCCTATCCTCCTGGGGACCCCCATGTGTGCCCCCAGAGATGTGTGTAAGGAAGCTCACCCCAGGGCTGCCCCCCAAACCTGCGAACAACCCAAAATCCACCACGAGGGGCAGGAAGGAACATACACAGCAATGGCATCACCAACATCACACAGGGAGTGGTGTGAAGCAAACTGCAGCCATCACACCCCTACTTTCGCGCCATTTCCACGAGAATTTCAAATATACAAAGCATGCCTCCAAATGTCCTCCAAATAGATCTGTAATCCAAGTATAAGAAGGTGATGGAGAACGGCATGGCAACCCACTCCAGTGTTCTTGCCTGGAGAAGCCCACAGACAGAGGAGCCTGGTGGGCTACAGTCCACGGGGTCCCAAAGCCTCAGATACAACCCAGGTGACCAAACACACACACACACGTAAGAAGGTGACCTGATGTAGCCCAAGTTCAGAAGAGCAGGCCTTCTGTGAAGGGAAGGAAACGGAACGGAAGAAGAGTCCCCACCAACACCCACTTTATCTCTAGTTTTCTCTTAATATATACAAAAGCAAGGACTCAAANCTGTAGTCATGTATAGATGTGAGAGTCGGACTATGAAGAAAGCTGAGCGTCGAAGAATTGATGCTTTTGAACTGTGGTGTTGCAGAAGACTCCTGAGAGTCCCTTGGACTGCAAGGAGATCCAACCAGTCCACTCTAAAGGAGATCAGTCCTGGGTGTTCTTTGGAAGGAATAATGCTAAAGCTGAAACTCCAGTACTTTGGCCACCTCATGCGAAGAGTTGACTCATTGGAAAAGACCCTGATGGTGGGAGGGATTGGGGGCAGGAGGAGAAGGGGACAACAGAGGATGAGATGGCTGGATGGACGTGAGTCTGAGGGAACTCTGGAAGTTGGTGATGGACAGGGAGGCCTGGTGTGCTGCGATTCATGGGGTCACTAAGTCGGACACGACTGAGCAACTGAACTGAACTGAACTGAACTGATGTGTCATCCTCAGGAGGATGCAAAATGCCAGTGCTATCTGAATTCAAATGCAATGTCACCTTGAAACCTCAAAGCCATGTGGACGCAGTGCTAGGGAGCAAAGGAAGACTCAGGGATGGCTCCATGAACCCCACAAGCTGGGCATTCTTTTTCCTGTCTTCCTCCAGCTCTCAAGGCACCCACAGGAACAGTGAAACCTAGCATAGAGATACAGGACATCACGCAAACCCCACCCCCACAAGGGGTTCACAGGCTCCCGGGGAGACACCCGGCAAATAGTTCTGACAATTAAGCAGCGTGGCAACCCCTGGCAAGGCTGAAAGTGTGCCTTCACCAAGCCCTATCCTCCTGGGGACCCCCATGTGTGCCCCCAGAGATGTGTGTAAGGAAGCTCACCCCAGGGCTGCCCCCCAAACCTGCGAACAACCCAAAATCCACCACGAGGGGCAGGAAGGAACATACACAGCAATGGCATCACCAACATCACACAGGGAGTGGTGTGAAGCAAACTGCAGCCATCACACCCCTACTTTCGCGCCATTTCCACGAGAATTTCAAATATACAAAGCATGCCTCCAAATGTCCTCCAAATAGATCTGTAATCCAAGTATAAGAAGGTGATGGAGAACGGCATGGCAACCCACTCCAGTGTTCTTGCCTGGAGAAGCCCACAGACAGAGGAGCCTGGTGGGCTACAGTCCACGGGGTCCCAAAGCCTCAGATACAACCCAGGTGACCAAACACACACACACACGTAAGAAGGTGACCTGATGTAGCCCAAGTTCAGAAGAGCAGGCCTTCTGTGAAGGGAAGGAAACGGAACGGAAGAAGAGTCCCCACCAACACCCACTTTATCTCTAGTTTTCTCTTAATATATACAAAAGCAAGGACTCAAATCAAACATGCCTCCTCATTTATCACTCGTTAGTCCTGGGGGTGGGAACAGGGCCATGATGGAGCGGTCCTTTGTGGTTTCTCATTTTGTGTGTCAGACCTGGATGATTCACATGATACAAAGAAACCCCTAAACTCAGCAGATTCTGAAGTCCAGCAAGTCACTGAGAAGGATGGAGGAGAGCGGGAACTGGGGGCACCCACAGGACCCCCAGGGCTCCGCTACTTTAAAGCGAGGCGGGATTGCCTGCGTCCTGAGCACGTGGTGGTCCACAGCCACCTGGCCTTAGCCCTGAGGAATGTGCTGGACCCACTCACCTCTGCCCCCGCCACGCTCCCTCCCGGGGGAACCGGCGTGTAAAGCACAGCCAGACACGGCCAGGCTGCCCAGCTCTCAGGCACCTTCCCAGAGGTGACTCATAGGTCTTCTCAACAAGTGCATGAGGGGCACAAGATAAGGAATGCCCGCCCCCTCATTGAAAGATGAGGAGCTGGAGCCTCAGAGTAGTCCAAGAATGGCATGGAAAATAGGGCAGTCTTAAAAGCAATCTGCCTCGCAAAGCTGTCCTATGTGTCAGGATCCAAGGTTGGGGGGACTAACCCCCGGCCGGATTTTACAGCTCAGGTCATCTCATTTTCATGATAACCAGCTTCCCAGAGGAGGCAAGGAAGGCCCAGATTGGCCGAGCATCCTACCCAAGGCCACACAGCCAGCAAACACCAGGTTCTCTAACAAGCCCCCATCACCCCCCTGCAGCATGTCTCCATCAGGGCCATTCTCATATTCCCTGAACGTGCAACGAGGAGCTTCCAGGGCCCCTGGCTGAGTAGAGGGCTGGAAGCTTGTCCTGACTAATGTGTATTTGTTTATGTCCTCGACTACCTGCTAAACCCAGTCTTGAAACTCAGAGTGACTCAGAGACCTCACGGGGAGCAGCTGCTCTGGGCTAGAGCCAGATAAGCCTCCACAGGGGCAGGAGGTGAGGGTCAGGGCCATTCCTGGTAATGAGGTGGAGCCGAGCCCTCTCCCCAGAAACCCTGAGCCCATGCGGAGTCAGAGAGAGTAGCAGACAGGTAAATGGTAGGGAAAGACCCACTGCAACTGCCCTGCACAACCAGCTACTGGCATGACTGACACTTTTACAAGACGGGGGACCAAGCTTTCCCCTACTACCGTGAGTGCCAGCAAGGCGACAGGCGGCAAGGGAGGACAGCTGGGGCGAACGGGGAAACAAGCGCACAGCCAAGACCCTGAAGCTCCTCGTGGGCCCACCACAGTCACCCAAGTCCCCAGGCTGCAGACGCAGGCAGAGCGGGACTCTGGCCTCTGACGCCTAAGCTACACACATCACTGCCTAGCTCCGGCCTCTGAAGCCTTTTCTCAGAAAGTTCTCAAAAGCAGAAGTAGAGAACAGCTCCAGAAACTGCAGCCACCCACAGAAGCCTGTTCTTTTACTCACGGGGAAGGGAGAGTTGAGGGGGCTTGGGGAAGAATGGATACATGTATATATCTGGCTGGGGCCCTTTGCTATCACAACATTGTTAATTGTCTATATTCCAATATAAAATTTTTTAAATAAATGTTTTATTAAAAAACAACAACAACAACCCTGTTCTCTTATCTTACCCCAGTAGTCCTAAGTGAATAGACTGTATGGGTTCTAATGTCAAAATAATGGGAGAAAAAAAAAAAAAAACTCCACTTTTTATTTTAAGGCCCTTCTTTGTAGAAATTGAATATCATTCCCCAACTTTTTCACATCTGCCCCTCTTCCCCCTCACCATGGCCTTCCTTGCCCTGTTGGGTTACTCCCAAAGCCTTTCTCATTAACCAGGTTAACCAGGGAAGAGGCCCAAACTCACATGCCCTGACCCTGGCTTCCAGGGGCCACGGCCACGGTCCTGCCCCACTGCATGAGAGTTCTTTGTGCAGCAGCTATAAACCTTCCATTGCCTCTGAACGCGCTCAGGGATAACAGGGTGTTGGGGAAAGGGTGAGAGGTCAAACAGAGACCCTCCTGGAATCTGCCCCCTTCATTAACTTCGGAATTCCGCAGGCCAGTGTTTTCTCAAGCCTTTTCACATTAAACACTCACCCAGGAGGAGGGCACGGCCATTCTTACACCCTGGGCTCCAGCTGAAAAAGCCAGGACCAGGTTTCCTGGGAGGAGAGAGGGGTAAGGCCGGCAGCCTCTGTCCTCCCACGGGGAGGAACTGACATTGGAAGAGCAAAAACTCTGGTAAGAACTAGAGATTCTGAGGCATGATGCTTCTGACTTTGCAGATGATGAAAGAGAGGCTCAGAGAGGTTTAGGAACCACAGCAAGGTCACACAGCTGTGAAACAGCAAAGCTTCACAACCAGGCTGTATTTTGCTCCCAAACCATAGTCTTCCAAAAACCGCAGTGCTTAGCCAAAAGAGGGCAAGAATGTCCCAGCTGCTCCCCACCACCCTAAGAGGCAGGATCCTGGGGTCCGGGCCTGCCGCTGAAATTAGCATGGAGGCCTGTATGGAATTCCAGGATTGGACAGGGCATCCAGCACTGAAAACACTCCTCTGAAATGATACCCTTTTCATGATACTTGACTTTTGTACAATATTGATGTTTTCGAGAATAAAACATTAAGGAGCTCGCAAAAAACGACACCCTAAAAAGCCACCAAGATGGCCCCTTGCTAACAAGGCACTCCCTGCCAAAATGCACGTGTCTGTGGGCTTTATTACAGGTCAGCCTCAGAGGCTGGGAGGCAGTAAGCCCTCAACAAACGTCTGCTATCCACATGGGAGGAGATGCAAAGAGAACCCAGAGTGTGGATGAAAACCCTATCATCCATATGCTGCTTAACAAGCCTCATACAAAAGACTACAGATTGTAACAAGGTTTCCTCAGTGTTTATGATCCAGGAGGAGTCTCTCGTTTTCAAAAACAAACAGGTTTCTTTCATTGAGACCAAGGGGCAAACTATAGCCTGTAGGCGCATTGCCAGTTCTTATAAATAAAGTTTTATGGGAACACAGCCATGCCCCTTCATTTACATACTATGGCTGCTTTCCAGACACAAAGGCAAAACTGACTAGTAATGTCAGAACCATATGCTCCACAAAGCCTAAAATATTTACTACCCAGCCCTTGGAACAAAAGATTTGCCAAACCTTGATTTAGACTCAGTATGTTGCGCTAACCAGGAAGTCAGAACTAAATTTAATGTCCAATGTTAGTAATTCATGAATCCTCAATGGTCTTTATTTCTGTAGGTCTGTATGTTTTGATCTTCTAACTAAGAATCCTGAGTGCTGATCATACATCAGGCACTGAGTAATCCCTTCCATATAGTCTCTTATTTAATTCTCACAATAAACCCACAGGGTAGGTAATACTATCCTCTATTTACTGAGGAGAAATGAATGGAAAAAAAAAAAGAATGAGTCGACTGATTTGCATGTAGCAATATTTACTATTTCATAATCCAATCCCAGAGAGTAATACAGGAGCTGATCTGAAAACTTTGGTGCTCAATAAATAGAATATAGTTGGCAGAGCCGAGATCAGCAGTCACTGTCAATTCAAGCAGAATTATAGGATTCTACAGCACTATCATTCACGATTCCTTTTGTTTTCAGTCTAGCTTCAGACTGAGCTGTGCAATCACTTCATCATGAATCTTCTGGATTTAGGGAGGATCATGGTGGACTGAACATCACAACTGGCATGAGGTGGGACACAGAGCCACTCAGTCAGTCTGGGGGACCCTTTATCTCCCGTGATGTGGCCAGAGCCACACAGCCCCAGTGCCACCAGTGGAAGCAAGGATATGTGCTCCGAACTGAGCTCCCTGCAGGAGGGCTGCGTCCAGGTGTTTGTTGCCACCTCAATCTTTTTGCCAAAACGACCTTTTCCCAACTTTCGTAACTATTAATACATCTTAAGCAGTAATATCTGCAAGATCACAAGCATGCTCTTTTTCTAATTCAAATGAAAACAAACATAAAATGGTTTTTTAAAAAGTCTGCCCCCGTATAAGCTAGAGGCATCTTGTACACTTCACTGCATGCATGAGAACCACCAGGCAAGCAGAAGCAGGGAGGCTAAAAGCTGACATATCAGAGGCTACATACCAGCTTCTCCACTCTCCTGACACAAATTTGGCAGTTCTCTGGATCTCTCTGAACCTCAGTTTCTTCACGTGTAAAGGTGAGGTGCCACCCACTTCCCCAGGTTGGAAGACTGATTAGGCATTGATAAACACTAAGCAACCCCTTGGCTGTTCACTGGGTCAGTCTAGACCCAGCCTGGGCAGACCCCAGGGGCCCAGGCCAGCCGCGCTATGGGGGAACAGGTCCAGGTCACTAAGTCACGTCCAGGAATGCCGGCTGGGGTGTCTGTGGATGTGGGGGCAGCACTGTATCCCCAGACCCTCTCCCTCGACTCCAATCCTCACAGGGACTTATCAGTTAATTAAATTTGACAAAAAGAAAAAAGAAGGTCAGACCTGCTCTAGCAGCAGTCTGGGATAAGAGGATTCAAAGAGAAATGGGTTCTTCCAAGCAGCTAAAGACAGACTTGTGTGATGAGGAGGCTGTGCGGGAGCGAGCTAAGTCGCTTCGGTCATGTCCGACTCTTTGCGACCCTATGGACCGTAGCCCACCAGGCTCCTCTGTCCATGGGATTCTCCAGGCAAGAATACTGGAGTGGGTTGCCGTGCCCTCCTCCAGGGGATCTTGATCAGGCCTAGCAGAAATGCAAAGTGGCCACGCGATTGCAAAGGAAAAACTGGCGGAGCCAATGTGCACCAGGAAATGGCAGCTCTGGTGGCAGCGTCGGCACCACTGCTGCCACCGGGCCCAGCAGCACCTCCACCGTGCGCCTGACGGGCCAGGGCCCACGGGGGCTGGCCCGCCCAGCAGCCTCCTGGCCGACACCTGTCATCCCAGACTAAGTGCGGCAGCCTCTGCACTCAGGCTAGAAATCAGACATTTCCCAACCCATGAGTGCAGCAAGGCCGAGAAGAGAGGGGACCTGCCCAAGCTCACATGGTCGCCAAGGGGGGCAGGGGGCAAGAAGGGAGCAGAAGCTGTGTCGCTCAGTCCCAGGCAGACAGCCCCAAGGCTCTGCAATCGGTGACAACTGTGTTCTGGTGCCGCCTGTGGAGCCTGGGGAGACCTGCTTCACCAGTCTGGGCCCCCAGCTACTCAGGCACCAAAAACGATCGCTGCGGTGCCGATTCCGTGGGTCTGGTCTGGGGCTGGAATGGAGTAAGGTCTGCCATATGCCTTGCACAGGACATAGCTTAACAAATGGCGATTACTTGGACATCCATGCCCATGGCATGCAGCAACCCTGCAGACAGGGCATCTGCTCGGAGCAGCCAGAGGGGAGGGGGAGCGGGCACCTCACTTCTCGCTGCCACTGTTCTGTGCCTTCGGGTGCCCAAGCCCCGCCACCCTCTCCTGGGAGGAGCCTGAGATAACCTCAGACCAGCACAATGGGGTTGTTCTAGGGAGTCACTGATAAAAGGAGAAAAAAGCAGGGCTGCAGGCCCTGTGATAAGCGAGGGCACCCGTTCTGCAGTGGGAGGGTGGGGGGAAATGGCAGGAGAGATGCGAGGGGGTGTGATGGTGGAAGCAGAGGGTCAGGGTTGTGCCTTGGTGTCCACACTCTCCTCGCATCCCCAGGGCAGCTCTGATGGCCACTGCAAGACCAGCCAAACCTCCCAACCTCCAAGTCCCCCCAGGCCCTCAAGAGCCCCCTCCCGGGGTGACTCCTCCCCCTGCCCTGCTTGGCCATGGACAGCAGTGAACAGAGCACCAGTGTGGCTGTGTTGTCAATTTCTCCCAGCAGACCTCCAGGGCTGCACTGAGTTCCCATCACACCTAGTTCCAGGGGACCAGGAGCCTTCTCCCTGGTGGGGCAGGCACAGAGTTCATACTTACAGTCTGTCTCTCCAGATGACAAAAAGGACCTAGAGACACTAAGAGTATTCCATTGCAGGCAGTGCCACACACACACACACACACACACACACACACCCTCCTCCTCTGCCTTCTCTTGTATAAATAACCTTGGGCAAAGTTCTCAGCTGTGAACTGGGCACACCACTGCCCACCCAGTGGAACTATTGGGCTGGTTAAGTTCTACAGATGCTCAAAAACCGTGTCTCCCTTCCGCCTGTCCTCTTCACAGAAGCTGAAAGAAAAGCACCAATTCAGATCTGATCTGATCAATTCTGACGCACTGAATAAGGGGCCCACTGCGTGGTTAGCTGTGAGCAAGTCACACTTGTCTCTCAACCTCGGATGACTTCCTAGGATGGGAGGATGACAAGAAATCAAATACCTTGCATAGATGGATATAATATTTCGACACAGGGAGGAGCTGTGAGCTGGGACAGTGGGCAGTAACCAGAGGGACGTCATTTCCACGAGAAGGTCAGGGAAACCTGAGAAGTGCCGCGGGGCGTGAGCAGAACCGGGAACCCAACCAAAACGGAACCCCAGGCCCCGCCCCACATGCCTTCTCGGCAGGCAAGTGCCAGGCGGCCCCGGGTGACCTGAGCGCATGGGACACTGGCTGTTAGAGCTGCCACTCTCCTCTGGGCAGCCCAACACTAAAGCAACATCCCTCAGTCATCAGCGTCACAGCTGCAGAACCACCAGAACCCTCTGTCGCCTGGTCCACCTCCCTCACATGGACACAAGACTCCCTTCCCTCGCCTGCTGCCAGCCGGGCACTCAGCCCTCCCACAGGCTCTGGGGACTGGGACCTTTGATCAACTGTCCACGCCAGCCAGCAGCGCCTAGTTCAAAGGCCAGCACAGCACCCCTGGCTCTGCTCAGAAAGATTTTCAGGGCCCAAGCAACAAGCTCCCTCCAACCACGAGTAACACTCCCATCGCAGGCCGGGTGTCAGCTGTGTGCTGGGCACGATGCTGGCTGGCCACACGCACACAAGTGTTCTGGGATCCTGAACACCGATCCTACGAAGGACGATGACACGTCACCTCCACTGGGAGAGGGGAGCAAGGAACCTAGCAGTCACTTTGTCCCCAAGTCACTGGGTGGATGTGGGTTACAGATTCCAGCCCAGGATCCTCTGGCTCCAAGGCACCCAGCTGACACGTGGCTCTTGGTTCCCGGCTATGAGAATAGAGCCGTTTGCATGATAGTGACCTCTCCCACCATGATAGTGACCTGCTGCCAGGGCAGCAGCAATGGAAGCCCAGGTGGGTGCTGGACCGAACACATGGGAGATACCTGTACAAGGAGGAGGTGAGTCTTACGTTTCAGATGCAGCCCCCAGGGGAGCTGGCAGAGCTCCAAGTGAACATTCCCATCAGTGAGAAAGGCAGGAAGCATCGGTCCTCTGTCTCCCATCTTCATCC
>SJYW01055757.1:738809-753688 GCA_006410735.1 Raphicerus campestris | reverse complement strand
TTAGTATACTGTATTGGTGTTTTTCTTTCTGGCTTACTTCACTCTGTATAATAGGCTCCAGTTTCATCCACCTCATTAGAACTGATTCAGATGTATTATTTTTAATGGCTGAGTAATACTCCATTGTGTATATGTACCACTGCTTTCTTATCCATTCATCTGCTGATGGACATCTAGGTTGATTCCATGTCCTGGCTATTATAAACAGTGCTGCGATGAACATTGGGGTATATATGTCTCTTTCAATTCTGGTTTCCTCAGTGTGTATGCCCAGCAGTGGGATTGCTGGGTCATAAGGCAGTTCTATTTCCAGTTGTTTAAAGAATCTCTACACTGTTCTCCATAGTGGCTGTACTAGTTTGCATTCCCAACAACAGTGTAAGACACACATTCTTGATTTGCAGACTGGAATGGAAACTATGTTATAGATTTACTTAATCTGGCAGAGAAACTCTTTCACACTCAGAACAATCACTTCCAAAGAAGACCACCCAAATTCTTAATCTTTGCTCCAGCAAATGATAGCTCCTTAAGAAATACAAAATTCTTCCTAGCTTATTACTATTACAAAGAGCTAGGACATTGGAAAAGTCACTGCTACAAATTTAAGCACTCAGGCTCCTTTGGCTCTCTATCCAGCCTTTCCAACATCCTTTCAGTCCTTAATGATGGGGCTCTGAAGAACTACAGAAGATTTTCCCAAAATTCCCTTTATATAGTCCTAGATAAACATTTCTTCAGATTGAGGACAAATACCTTCCAGTTCTGACAATAGAGCCACATGCTCATTATTCAATCCCTGCCCCAGAGTACTATAAAACAACCTCTGCCCCAGAGTACTATTCAAATTGTGGGATCTCTAGTGAACCTCAAAAGGTTTCTGTCTCTGAAATTTTTTCTCTATTATTTAGGATTTTTGAGATACATATTCTTTTCTCCTTACTTCCTCTACCCCTGCCCATTTACTATGTCAAACTTCTTAGATATATATCATGGAAATTTTTCTTCTTCCCAAAAGGGGAAAATAATGCCAGAAATTGACAGTAGTCATCAAAGTAACCAACTAGCTGAATAAAATAACCCTTTGATATCTATCATTTTTTCCATTTCTGATGCCACTAGAACTAATTCTAAAAACATGATAATTTGTCCATATTGTATAATGTACCCCTTTCTTGGAGACAGAAATCTCCAGCTGATGTTACAAAATTCACAGCAGACCTCTCATCAATATTCAAACAGACCTCTTAAAACTTCTCAGAATTAATCAATACTCTAAGTAAAGAAACCCTTCAAGACATAAAACCAATAATAGAAGATTACAAGGCTCAAGCTCTCATTCTCCCTTGTCTTAGATGCCTGTAGCACTCCCATTTCAGTGGTGAGAAAGTCTAAGGGCCAAGGAGGGAACTTTGTTCAGTGTCTCCTCTGAGCAATAAACAGCACTGCTATCCCTTGACACCTCATGTTCGTGTTCCTAACTTTCATAATTTACTAGCATCCACTCCCAGTGGAAGCAAATTATTTACAATAATAGATTTATGTAGTGTATTCTTTAGTATTCCCATTGATAAAGCTAGCCAGTACTTTTTGGCCTTCACATAGGAAGAAAAATAATTTACCTAGATAGCAATGCTTTAGGATTTTATTGAGATTCTTCATTTCTCACAAATCATGAAGGCTCATCAGAACGCTTTAAAGTTCCTTAGAGGGTCTACTTTGTTGCAATATATGGATGATTTGCTTCTTTGCTCTCCTTCTCAGACCTCATAGAGGAAGACATTATCCACTTGCTAAAGCTTTTAGTGTTCAAAGGACATAAATTTATCAACAAAAAATTGCAATTTCTCAAGTCCAATTTTGATATTTAGAGCATCTGCTATTAGAACAAGGGCTACAGTGAGATCCAGGTAGACTTTGTGATGCCCTAAGTTTCCTGAAAACCAAAAATAAGCAGTCATAGGTTTTCTAGCACTAATTGATTATTGCCAGAAATGAATTCCAAATTTCTCTTTTATGGATGTTATCTATATTTTTATTCAACAATAACCACCCTGATCAAATTTTATAGGAAAAAGCAAAAGAGTACTTAGGTTTTAAGGTCTTAAAGAAGAGTTTGATAAGCCTTTTTACCCTTGGACATCTAAAGTATCTGATTCATAGGACCTGAGATACGTATAAGATATTAAAAAGAGGTGGCAAGAATACATAGGAGAACTATTTAAAAAAAAGGTCTTAAATACCTTGATAACCATGATGGTGGAGAAGGCAATGGCACCCCACTCCAGTGCTCTTGCCTGGAAAATCCTATGGATGGAGAAGCCTGGTAGGATGCAGTCCACGGAGTTGCTGAGAGTTGGACAGGACTGAGCAACTTCACTTTCATTTTTCAATTTCATACATTGGAGAAGGAAATGGAAACCCACTCCAGTGTTCTTGCCTGGAGAATCTAAGGGATGGGGGAGCCTGGTGGGCTGCAGTCTATGGGGTCACACAGAGCNAGGTCTTAAATACCTTGATAACCATGATGGCGGAGAAGGCAATGGCACCCCACTCCAGTGCTCTTGCCTGGAAAATCCTATGGATGGAGAAGCCTGGTAAGATGCAGTCCACGGAGTTGCTGAGAGTTGGACAGGACTGAGCAAATTCACTTTCATTTTTCAATTTCATACATTGGAGAAGGAAATGGAAACCCACTCCAGTGTTCTTGCCTGGAGAATCTAAGGGATGGGGGAGCCTGGTGGGCTGCAGTCTATGGGGTCACACAGAGTTGGACACAACTGAAGTGTCTTAACAGCAGCATCAGCAACCATGATGGTGTATGACCACTCACTTAGAGTCAGACATGTTGGAGTGTGAAGTAAAGTGGGACTTAGGAAATATTTCTAGGAATAAATTTCAGCTAGCTAAGCTGGAATTTCATATCCCAAATACTCTTCAGTTCAGTTCAGTTCAGTCACTCAGTCATGTCCGACTCTTTGCAACACCATGAATTGCAGCGTGCCAGGTGTCCCTGTCCATCACCATCTCCCGGAGTTCACTCAAACTCATGTCCATCAAATAGGTGATGCCATCNGCTGGACACAACTGAATTGTCTTAACAGCAGCATCAGCAAACATGATGGTATGACCACTCACTTAGAGTCAGACATGTTGGAGTAGTGTGAAGTAAAGTGGGACTTAGGAAATATTACTAGGAATAAATTTCAGCTAGCTAAGTTGGAATTTCATATCCCAAATACTCTTCAGTTCAGTTCAGTTCAGTCACTCAGTCATGTCTGACTCTTTGCAACACCATGAATTGCAGCGTGCCAGGTGTCCCTGTCCATCACCATCTCCCGGAGTTCACTCAAACTCATGTCCATCAAATAGGTGATGCCATCCAGCCATCTCATCCTCTGTCATCCCCTTCTCTTCCTGCCCTCAATCAGGGTCTTTTCAACTGAGTCAGCTCTTCCCATGAGGTGGCCAAAATATTGGAGTTTCATCTTCAACATCAGTTCTTCCAATGAACAACCAGTACTGATCTCCTTTAAGGTGGACTGGATGGATCTCCGTGGAATCCAAGGGATTCTCAAGAGTCTTCTCCAACACCACAGTTCAAACGCATCAATTGTTCGGCACTCAGCNTTCTTCCAATGAACAACCAGTACTGATCTCCTTTAAGGTGGACTGGATGGATCTCCGTGGAATCCAAGGGATTCTCAAGAGTCTTCTCCAACACCACAGTTCAAACGCATCAATTGTTCGGCACTCAGCTTTCTTCACAGTCCAACTCTCACATCTATACATGACCACAGGGAAAACCATAGCCTTGACTAGACGGACCTTTGTAGGCATAGTAATGTCTCTGCTTCTCAATATGCTATCTAGGTTGGTCATAACTTTCCTTCCAAGTAGTAAGCGTCTTTTAATTTCATGGCTGCAATCACAATTTGCAGTGATTTTGGAGCCCCCCCCCCAAATAAAGCCTGACACTGTTTCCACTGTTTCCCCATCTATTTCCCACGAAGTGATGGGACCAGATGCCATGANACCAGAGGGGCTAGGTAGCGGGCTTGGGGAGTTACCAGCACAGGCAGGCCTGGCACAGGGCCCTGGGCTCCCCTGCAGGGCCCAGAGGTCCCAGCTGAGGGGGTGTGGGGTCAGCTGGTAGGAAGTAGTTCTCTGTTTTGTTTCTTTTTAAAGATAATCACGAAGCCCTGGCACTCTTCCAGGCCTTGTCCTGCACTGTGAGCCTCTTCAAGGCAGAGCTTGGGGCCTCTTCCTTTTTTATTCATTCATTCAGCAATTACTGAGCGCCTACTAGGTACCCAGTACTGTTCTAGCTATAAGGGGAGACCAAGAGGACTTCAACCCAGAATATTCGAATTACTCTAAAGATAACTGATAAACAGATGGATCCACAATGCTTAGGGTTTGGGGCCTGAAAGCCAGCAGCCCACCAACGATAACAATAACTGCCCTTGTGGAAAAGCAGTTATTCACCTTGCTTCAAGCTCTGGCCCCCATCTAATACAATCCCCAACCTCCCTGGGACTCCTGCCTTTATTTTCCAGATGAGGAAACAGGGTCATAAACACCTAGTACATGTAGAACCTGAATCTGAGGCCAATCTGTCTCCCTAGCCTGCACCCTGATCCATGGGGAAAGCCTATTTCCAGGCAATTCACATGCATTGCTATTGCTGTCACTGAGTCACTAAGTCATGTCCAACTCTTCTGCATCCCTATGGACGGGAGCCCACCAGGCTCCTCTGTCTGTGGAATTCTCCAGGCAAGAACACTGGAGTGGGTTGCTATTTCCTTCTCCAGGGGATATTGCTGACCCAGGGATCCGCCCGCATCTCCTGCACTGGCAGGCGGGTTCTCCACCACTGAGCCACCAGGGAAGCCCTTCACATGCATAGAATCCCCATTTAATCCTCACCACAGCATGTGTTATAGAACACTCTTATCTGACTTTAAAGATGAAAACGCTGAGGCCCAGACAGCTTAAGCCACTTGCCCAAGGTCACACAGCTAGAAAAATCACGGAACAAGGATCTGAAGTCAGGCGGCCTGACTCCAGAGCCCATGAGGTTGACCATTACACCAATTATGATCAACAGCAACCACTGCTGTAATTACAGACTTCCCAGTACTTAGTGGTGTGAAACAATACACTATGAGCTGACAGCTCTGGAGGCCAGAAGCCCAACAGAGGTCTCACTAAGATAAAAACGGTGTTGGCAGCCTCTGTTCCTTTCTGAAGGTTCTAAGAAGAATCCGTTTTTGTCTTTTCCAGTTTCTAAAGGACACTCACATTCCTCAGCTAGTGGCCCCTTCCTCCATCTGCCGCCATCACAGCATCTCTTGGACCCTGTTTCCATCATCTCGTCTCCTCTGACTGTTCTGCCTCCCTCCTCCACTTTAAAGGAGATTATACTAGGCCCTTACAGGTGATCCAGGATAATCTGTTTCAGGGCCCTAAGCCTTGATCTTATCTGCAAAGTCCCTTGTGACATGTAAGTAACACAGTCACCAGTTCTGGAGAGGAGGACATGGGCATCTTCGAGGGTCAATTTTCCATCTGTCGTCGTGACCGTGACAAAGGGCATCCATCCTCAGCCTTAGCAGTCCTCAGTGACCAGAGCTCACAAAGTGAGCTCATGTTCCATGTGAACCTACCTAACACAGCTTTTAGACCCAAGAGAAAGATGGGTTCAAAAGGAAGCTTACATGTCTAAATATCAGCCCCTATGACAAAACATATGTGGCTTCCCAGGTGGCTCAGCAGTAAAGAATCCATCTGCCAATGCAAGAGATGTGGATTCAGTCCCTAGGTCAGGAAGATCCCCTGGAGGAGGAAATGGCAAGCTGCTACAGCATCCTTGCCTGGGAAATCCATGAGCAGAGGAGCCTGGTGGACTGCAGTTCCCGGGGTTGCACAGGACTTAGCAACTGAGCGCACACACAGCATGCGACAAAAGCAGAGGAGAGTGGGTTAAACGCTAGAGCTTGAGGTCACATTACCAAACTTACTAGCTAGGTTACTCTGGAGAAGTATTTTTAACCTTTGGTTTCCTCATCTGTAAAATGGGAAGAAACCACAACTACTCACTTCATGAAAATTTTGTGATGCTGACATGAAAGAATCAACACAAATCAGCATGTTTGCAGGCACACACGAAGAGCTCAAGGCCAGCCCTTATATCATGCATCAAAGGGAGGTGGCCGCCGGCAAGCTAAGGCCGGTCTGTCGCAGGACCCCTCCCACTCACCCATCTTTCCTCCTCGGTTTCCACAGCGAAACTACCAAGAGCTGCCAGCCCAGGAGTGGCATCACACCAGAAAGTCAGGATCAGAGTCTTGTCAGCTAAGGGGCTGCTTACAGCAGGAAGGGAAGCAGCGATTTATGGCACCAGCCCCACTTAACGGCAGGGAAGAAAAGGGGGGGACACAGTTTGTTAAATATTTACTGAGGCCCACGGGCTAATCTGAAGCCAAGTTTGTTTTGTTGGGGTCAGCTGCATTAGAGCTCTGTCACCTGGGGAAGAGTTATGCACGGTCTGTTGGGTATTACGGCAACCGAGCGGGCGTCCCTGACACGGGGCACGGGCAGCACCGCTGTTCTCGCGAGAAGACAGCCCCACCGCGATCTCCACAGGAAAGAATGCAGATGTAGGGCGCTGCACACCCCGGCTTCTAGAACCACCCACCACACACAGAAACCTTCCTCTCCCGGGGAGCATTTGCATTTTCTCTGCCAGGTGAGTCCTTTCAGGTCATTTCCTCTTTTTGTAACAGACTGGCCAAAATAAAACAGACAGGCAATACCCAGGATTGGCCTTAATGGGGAAGTGGAATTTTCATACAAGCTGGTGCACAAACATGCTGAAGAAAGACAGACAACCACTTTGGGAAGCTGTCTTGCATAATCCTCTAGAGCTGAGTATATGCTCTACATATTCCACGCTTAGGCATAAACTCACAGAAATGTGTACGTGTTTACCAAAAGACAAGCTGTCAGATGTTCATGGCAGTACCGCTCATAATAGCCATGCACACTGGAAACTACACAGATGCCTGCCACTGGGTGAATGGATTCAAAACACACATGTACGCACATACACATGTGTGCGCACACACAGAGGAATCTTACAGAGCCATGAAAATGATCTGCAACCACACACAGCCTGTGACTACATCTCACAAATGTAATTTTGAGTGAAAGAATCCAGACATAAGGGAATGCATTGTGATGTTATTTATATTAAAAATATAAACATGTCAACCTAATCGACACTGCTAGAAGTCAGGACAAGGTTCGTCTGAGTGAGGGGGGAAGGGACCGTCAGTGATGGGAAGTGGTCAGGAGGGGGCTTCTCAGTAGTGCCCACTGGATGCTACACTGCATGTCTTATCAAGATGTTTTATATACTTATGATACGTGTGCTTTTTAATGCAAGCAGCCTCAATAAAAGTTTACTAGTGGACTTCCCTGAAGGTCCAATGGCTAAGACTCTGAACTCCTGATGCAAGGGCCCAGGTCCCATCCCTGGTCAGGGACCTAGACCCCACCCACATGCCACAACGAAGGCCTAGCGCAGCCAGATAAATAAGTTTTTAAAAATTAGCTAACACCTTTTTTAATGCCTCCTGAGAAAGCACGTTTGCTCGAATACTGAAGACATGGAACCAGCCCCTCAGGCCTGAGAACGGACCCTTCCAGCTTTCCCCGCTGTGTCTTTTCATGCCTTGCTGCCTTATAGCTGACCCTGCCCCGGGGAGGGCGCTCAGGGGAACACTTCACAAATAAGCACCCCTGGCTGGGTGACATGAAGTTTGACACCGACTTGCCCCCACAAGAAAACACAGGCCGTGGCCCAATTCTCTTGCAGCCTGAGTCTCTCTCCTCTCAGACTCTGCCTCCATCAGGCCCAAATAGGTCATTTGGTTCCTGACAACCCCTCCCCACTAGGTATTTCCAACAGCTGACCCACCTGGCAGTGAACATGCTGAAGAAAACAGAAACAGCCTGCCTCTATGTCCTGCTGCTGCTGCTAAGTCGCGTCAGTCGTGTCCGACTCTGCGACCCCATAGACGGAAGCCCACCAGGCTCCCCCGTCCCTGGGATTCTCCAGGCAAGAACACTGGAGTAGGTTGCCATTTCCTTCTCCAATGCATGAAACTGAAGTCGCTCAGTCATGCCCGACTCTTCGTGACCCCATGGACTATAGCCTACTAGGCTCCTCTGTCTATGGGATTTGCCAGGCAAGAGTATTAGAGTGGGTTGCCACCTCTATGTCCTACCCAATACCAAGAGAGCATCTTTCTAAAACACCAGCCTCACATGAAACTCTGCTCAATGTTACACGGCAGGCTGGATGGGAGGGGAGGAGGAGGAGAATGGATACAAGTATATCCCTTTGCTGTTCACCTGAAACCATCACAGCATGGTTAATCGGCTATCCCCCAATAAAAAAAAATGGGCTTCTTTGGTGGCTCAGATGGTGAAGAATCTGGCCTGCAGTGCGGGAGACCTGGGTTCAAGCCCTGGGTCAGGAAGATACCCTGGAGAAGGGAATGGCAACCCACTCCAGCGTTCTTGTCTGGAGAATCCCACGGTCAGAGGAGCCTGGTGGGCAACAGCCCATGGGGTTGCAAAGAGTCAGGCATGACTGAGCGACTAACACTTTCACTTTTCAATACAAAATAAAAAGTTTAAAAAAATAATAATAAATCAGTAAAATTAAAAAACTAAAAAAGCCATCATCCCCGAAATATGGGGTGTATAGAGGGGTGCTCTGGGAACAGGAAGACTTCAGGGATCGGGGTTGGCAGAGATGGCGATGTGCAAAGCTGGGTCAGGCAGCCCCTGGCACCAGCAACCAGAGAGAAGCACGGTCCATGGTGGGAGCTGGAGCATCTCCAGGTGCGTGTCTGGCTGGGCGTCACGCCCTCTCTCTGCTTCCACACCTCTGTATGTGTGTGTTCTCTCTCTGTCTTCCCCTCTCTTGCAGCAGTGATCAGTCACAGGCTTGATTTTAGCAGGACCAAGAGTCAGCGGAGGCCCAGGGGGCGGCTGCGGGGAGGAGAGACCAGGTCCCCAGGGGAGGAGCCAGTGGGTGAAGCTCCCACCCTCTTAGCTGACCTCTGTTCTTCTCCCTCAGCGTTCCTCAACACCGATGCTACCAAGCAGGTGTCTGCCTTGTCTTTCTCCGAGGAAGGGAGAGGAGGCAATTTCTCCAGCTATGTCCCGTCATTTCTCGCTGATATTCCGAGAGCTGGAGCCTGCCCAAGCCTGGGCAGATAAATCAAGATTTGTTCCCAGGGCAAGTAGCAGCTGTCCCGCTGCTGACAGACTCTATCTTTGCTTCATTTCGGTTTCTCTGCAGCGTGTGCTGGGGTGACACTGATCAGCTGCCTTGGAATTCCCAAGCCTTCTAGCACGCGACCCCCTGCCCCCCACCACCCCTTGGCATTCATTCACCTGATTCCTCATTCAGGGTATGGGGGCTTAGGGCCCAGATAAACCAGGGTGTGAGTCCCAGTGCGGTCAGCTGTTTGATAGCCACGAGCACAGCCCTTAGGCTCTTTGGAAGTGCTTCCTCATCTGTTGAATGAAAACGAGGAATTGAAACACATGTCCTCTGGGCTTCATACGTGGAGGAGAAATTATATAAAATGCTTAGTGGTCAGACCTGCCCACAGGGGCTCCCTCAGCAGAAGGCCAGCATCATCCTCAACAGCCTTGACCAGCTAGTATGGTTGCTTGGGAGGGACAGACCACACCCCGACCCACTAACTAAAGTGAGGGAGGGTCTTACATTCTCTGCATCACACTTGCTAAGGCCAAGTGTTACTACCTCTTGGGCTTCCCAGGTAGCGCTAGTGGTAAAGAACCCGCCTGCCAATGCAGGAGACATAAGAAACGCAGGCTCAGTCCCTGGGTTGGGAAGATCCCCTGGAGAAGGGAGTGGCAACTCACTCCAGTATTCTTGCCTGAAGAATCCCATGGACAGAGGAGCCTGGCAGGCTACAGTCCCTAGGGTCACAAAGAATTGGACACAACTGAAGCAACTTAGCACGCACACATTAATACTTCCACCTATGTTGATTACAGCCATTCTTTAAAAATTCTGATGCTGGGTTCAGCCAGGTTTGCAGAGATCTGCACAGCCCTGGAGAACTCAGTGTTTACTGAAATGTTGGCTGGAATAGTAAGTGATTAATTATAACCGTACACTGAACACTCATGATGTCAGGCACGGTGCTAGGAGCTGGAAATCACATCAACCAGGAAAGACAGAATCCCTGCCTTCAAGAAGCTTCCAGGCTACACACCAAGGGATCCACAGATGTGAACAGGCAGAGACTGTGCATGGCCGTAATTGGGTACGTGGGTGACGTCCAAGTTCCCTTGGCAGGATAGTAGTGGGTGCTGGGCAGAGAAGGAGAGGCTGAACCAGTGAATGGGAGAGGCTCCAGTATGTCAGAGCACACAAAACCTTGGGAATAATCTGGTCCCTCACTGAACAGCTGAGAACCAAGGCCCAGAGAGGTCAAGTGACTTGCCTGAGGTGCCCAGCTAAGACCTGTGGGATTCTGAGTAAGAAGCAAATCTCAACTGAGAGGGGGCTGCTGGGCACAGGAGGAGCTGCTCCTGAAGTCGCCAGGTGCAAGGCCATGATCAGAGGGCTGCGTGACTGGAGGCCCAAGGGGCAGGTAATAACCCGATCTCCTGCATGCTCACTCCAGCAGCGCTGGCTGTGTTATGTCGGGTAAAGTCAACAGTGCTGTGAGGGAGGAACTCATTTCCAAACAAGGACGCTGGCACACGGCAAGTCACTCACCCAAAGTCACGTGCGGAGTCAGAGACCCCGAGGTGGGAGCCCGGCACTCAGCCCCCGTGGCCTTTTTGCCTAACCACGAGGCTGCCCTGCTGTAGAGGGCTTATATGGTGGGAAAGACTGGGGGCAGGGTGACAGGTTCTGGAAGACAAAGTAGCAGAGGGTGGGAGTTTGATCTCTAAAAAAGGCAATGGAGACTTCGGAGCCATCAATATGCATTGACCAGAACGCCCTCCACCCAGTGGCCTGTCAGTGGGTCTCGCTCTTTTCCCAAGGTACGTGTCTCTTGTGTCGTCCACAACACAATTCTCCAGGAGGCTCCTCATCAGAGCTGGACGTCTGTCCATCACATTGTTCCCACCAGGCTCAGGGGATGACAGGGTGGGAATGGGGAAGTGGGTCTCCCCCAAAACCACTGATGCCTGACTGCTTCTCCCCACCTGCAGGTGAGAAGACAGATGATCCCAGAGGAACCGGGGGCAGCACTCACCCAAGTAGAATGTGGACACAGGTCACAGGCTGTCCCACGACACAGCCACCAGCTTTGGGGATACAGGTGTCCTGATGACACATCTCCAGGATTACTTCACAACAGCCTTCTTTTTCACTAACTAGACCAGATCAGGGGCTTCACTGGGGGCCCAGTGGTAAAGAATCCACCTGCCAATATAGGAGACTTGGGTTCAATCCAAATTATCAAAGATCCCCTGGAGGAAGAAATGGCAACCCACTCCAGTATTCTTGCTGGGAAATGCCATGGACAGAGGAGCCTGGCGGGCTCCAGTGATTACCAAACAGCTGTGAAACCTTGAACTTCAGTTCTCTGAATCCACATGCCTCCCTGCAAAACGGGTCCTGCCTTGCACAATTAGGGGAAGAATTAGAATTAATCTACTCAAGCCCTTACACATAGTAGATTTTCTTTCAATGAAAGAAAACCTCTCATTTAATCAGCTCACCTCCATGCTCCTTCACAGCCTGAAGGCAGTTAAGATACTGAAGTGAGCTGAGAAAGTCAGGAACACTTTCCTTGTACAAAAGACAGACCTTCAAAGTTCTTTAAAAGTTCCTTGTTTGCTTTTGCCCACAAAAGCTTTTGCTTTTGCTTTTCCCCTTAGGGAAAGGTCTGCAAAGATAGAACTGTTAATCAAATCCCAAGAACAAAGGGGGCAAAGTGCCATGGAACTGAACCACCCAATAGTGACTAAAGAGAGAGTTCTCTACAGGACAGTGGGATCCACCCTTAAAAACTACAAATAGAGAAGATCTAGGGAGCATGTGTTCTCCAAGAAAGTAACTTTGAAGGAGAGTCAAGATCTCACGTGGGACTGTGTCTGCAAAGAGCTTCAAATCTCATTAAAGCAACAGGGCCATGAGAAATAAAATAGTCAACGAAAGGATGGAGTCCACAAGCTGCAAGCTCCAGGACCTTGGGGAGCTGCATGCCAGACTGGAGCTGTTTTCATGGATGGGTCACGTGCAGCCTGAGAGGTGAGTGAGTTGGGAAAAAGCAAAAAAGATATTCAGGGAAGGGGGAGGAGAGATGCTCCAATTAAGGAGGAAGACGAGACTGGCATTTATTGATCGCCTTTCTAATTCTCCCATTTAATCCCCACTAATGTTAACATCCTCAGAGACAGGTATCAAATCCCCAAATTACAGAAACATCAGCATGGTATCACCGAGTCAACGGACATGAACTTGGGCAAGCTCCGGGAGGTGGTGAGGGACAGGGAAGGCTGGTGCGCTGTAGCCCATGGGGTGGCAAAGAGTAGGACACGACTTGGCGACTGAACAACAAACAGGTTGGCTCTCGCCTGATGTTGTGCAGCTGTCAACGGTGGAACTGAACTCACAACCACTGCGCTACAAGCCTCCTCCAGATCCATCGTCACAGCAAAACCTGGCCTCGCTTTAGGGCTTGGGTCCTGGACTCTCAGGGCTGAGGACTCCCTTCCCCAAGACAGAGCTTTCAACCCAGCAGCCCTGCTGCACCTGCCCTCCCCCACATCCTACTGTACACATCCCTCAATCACCTTTGTTCCAATTCCTCTTAATACTTGGATTAGCTGGGCTTCCGCAGAGGTCACGCTTGTGACTCCGGAATGCACTTCTGACTTTCACAGGAAAGGTCTTTCCTTCAAGTCGCAGGGGCACATGTCACTAAGTAAACCCGGGCAGTGAGCTGCCTGCCCAGGGGGCACTGGAAAAGTCCAAAGTGGAGGTGGTGGGGCAGGAGGAAGAGATGACAGAACAAGAATCCAGACGGGCAGAGAGGTGCGGGAAGTGATCACCTTATCACCAGTGCTCTGCAGAGGAGGGGAGGGGTTTACAACATCCAGCAAGTGATCTAGCAGGCAGAGCAGCTTCGAGCCCTCCTCCCCTTCCCCTGAACGCTGCAGGCAAATCCCACTTACACCCCAGCATCCGGGGTCAGGAGACAGAGTGCATGGGGAACATGAACGTGACTGAGGAGAAGAAAGGAAGGTAGAAAAGGAGGGAAGATAAGCAGCAGAAATTCAAACGCGTATAAAACACATCAGAATCACACTCCAGATAAAAACCCTGACTTGGGGAACTTCAGTCTCCAGAGCTCCGTGGGAACTGAATAGTATCACAGCATTCATGGCAAGCCAAGTGCGACATCACACACACACTACACACACAGTCACACACACCCCCAACACATCACACACACACTACACATCATACACAACACACATATCACACACAGATTACACACACAACAGGTACACGTCACACACACAATACACATCACACAACATCACACAACCCACAACATCCATATCACACACACAACACACAATACATACACAGCACAACACACACAACACACACACACACACTGCTGTTGGGGATGGTGCATGTGAATCCCTCCACATTTACCAAATGCTTTCACTGTGTAAATTTCAGTACTAGGCTCACAAAAGATTTCTCTGGACCAGTGGGTCTGACACATGAGTGAGCCTAAGAATCACCTAGGGTCTTATGACAATACAGACCTCCAAGGTCCACCACAGCAATTGTGTCCAGTAGGGCTGGAGTGGGGTCTACTCTACAGGTCCCTCAGGTGGCAGACAGGCAAGGTGATGGTGAGGCAGGGTCATGGTGATGCAGAGTCATGCAATGATGCAAGGCTGTGGTGATGAAGGATGAGATGCAGAATGATTCAGAGTGATGCAGGGTGATGCAGGGATGCAGGGTGATGCTGTGATGCAGGGTGATGCAGTGTTGCAGAGTGCTGCAGTGATGTGGGGTGAGGCAGTGATGCAGGGGGATGTAGTGATGCAGGGAGATGCAGGGATGCAGGAGGATGCTGTGATGCAGGGTGATGCAGTGATGCAGGGTGAGGCAGTGGTGCAGGATGAGGCAGTGGTGCAGGGTGATGCACTGATGGAGAGTGCTGCAGTGGTGCAGGGTGAGGCAGTGGTGCAGGGTGAGGCAGTGATGGAGAGTGCTACAGTGATGCAGGGTGATGTAGTTTTGCAGGGTGAGGCAGTGATGCAGGGTGAAGCAGTGGTGCAGGGTGATGCAGAGATGCAGGGTGATGGTGTGATGCAGGGTGATGCAGTGATGTGGGGCCAGGGTGATGCCAGGATGCCACAGGACTTACTGGGAAAGTCCTGTTCCTAGGGGCTGACTGCTCTCTCTTCAGTGTGAGGCCTTTGAGATAAAGTGAGGAGGGTATGAGTGGTTGCAGCTGGGAAGGGAGTGAGGGGGCTGCCCTTACCAAGCACCCTTCTGGGCCAGCCCCAAGCTGAGCTCCTAACGCTCAGGGTCTCATTTCCTGCCCACCCACCCGTCGGAAGCGGCACGGCAGCACAAGCCTTAAGGAGGCCAAGGACCTTCCTTTGGAGGATGAACAGGGTCACGTGACATATCTCATCACTTCTTGGTCTCAAATCTGCAGGATTACAGTTCACTGCTCCACAGTTGGGCTGAAGAGAATGCCTATGGCTAATATTTATGGTCTGTCTTCTAAGTCAGAGGCAGCACACACCTCAGATTGGTATACTGACAAAAC
>SJYW01055757.1:708016-729377 GCA_006410735.1 Raphicerus campestris | reverse complement strand
AAAGAAAACCTCTCATTTAATCAGCTCACCTCCATGCTCCTTCACAGCCTGAAGGCAGTTAAGATACTGAAGTGAGCTGAGAAAGTCAGGAACACTTTCCTTGTACAAAAGACAGACCTTCAAAGTTCTTTAAAAGTTCCTTGTTTGCTTTTGCCCACAAAAGCTTTTGCTTTTGCTTTTCCCCTTAGGGAAAGGTCTGCAAAGATAGAACTGTTAATCAAATCCCAAGAACAAAGGGGGCAAAGTGCCATGGAACTGAACCACCCAATAGTGACTAAAGAGAGAGTTCTCTACAGGACAGTGGGATCCACCCTTAAAAACTACAAATAGAGAAGATCTAGGGAGCATGTGTTCTCCAAGAAAGTAACTTTGAAGGAGAGTCAAGATCTCACGTGGGACTGTGTCTGCAAAGAGCTTCAAATCTCATTAAAGCAACAGGGCCATGAGAAATAAAATAGTCAACGAAAGGATGGAGTCCACAAGCTGCAAGCTCCAGGACCTTGGGGAGCTGCATGCCAGACTGGAGCTGTTTTCATGGATGGGTCACGTGCAGCCTGAGAGGTGAGTGAGTTGGGAAAAAGCAAAAAAGATATTCAGGGAAGGGGGAGGAGAGATGCTCCAATTAAGGAGGAAGACGAGACTGGCATTTATTGATCGCCTTTCTAATTCTCCCATTTAATCCCCACTAATGTTAACATCCTCAGAGACAGGTATCAAATCCCCAAATTACAGAAACATCAGCATGGTATCACCGAGTCAACGGACATGAACTTGGGCAAGCTCCGGGAGGTGGTGAGGGACAGGGAAGGCTGGTGCGCTGTAGCCCACGGGGTGGCAAAGAGTAGGACACGACTTGGCGACTGAACAACAAACAGGTTGGCTCTCGCCTGATGTTGTGCAGCTGTCGACAGTGGAACTGAACTCACAACCACTGCGCTACAAGCCTCCTCCAGATCCATCGTCACAGCAAAACCTGGCCTCGCTTTAGGGCTTGGGTCCTGGACTCTCAGGGCTGAGGACTCCCTTCCCCAAGACAGAGCTTTCAACCCAGCAGCCCTGCTGCACCTGCCCTCCCCCACATCCTACTGTACACATCCCTCAATCACCTTTGTTCCAATTCCTCTTAATACTTGGATTAGCTGGGCTTCCGCAGAGGTCACGCTTGTGACTCCGGAATGCACTTCTGACTTTCACAGGAAAGGTCTTTCCTTCAAGTCGCAGGGGCACATGTCACTAAGTAAACCCGGGCAGTGAGCTGCCTGCCCAGGGGGCACTGGAAAAGTCCAAAGTGGAGGTGGTGGGGCAGGAGGAAGAGATGACAGAACAAGAATCCAGACGGGGAGAGAGGTGCGGGAAGTGATCACCTCATCACCAGTGCTCTGCAGAGGAGGGGAGGGGTTTACAACATCCAGCAAGTGATCTGGCAGGCAGAGCAGCTTCGAGCCCTCCTCCCCTTCCCCTGAACGCTGCAGGCAAACCCCACTTACANCTGCCCAGGGGGCACTGGAAAAGTCCAAAGTGGAGGTGGTGGGGCAGGAGGAAGAGATGACAGAACAAGAATCCAGACGGGCAGAGAGGTGCGGGAAGTGATCACCTTATCACCAGTGCTCTGCAGAGGAGGGGAGGGGTTTACAACATCCAGCAAGTGATCTAGCAGGCAGAGCAGCTTCGAGCCCTCCTCCCCTTCCCCTGAACGCTGCAGGCAAATCCCACTTACACCCCAGCATCCGGGGTCAGGAGACAGAGTGCATGGGGAACATGAACGTGACTGAGGAGAAGAAAGGAAGGTAGAAAAGGAGGGAAGATAAGCAGCAGAAATTCAAACGCGTATAAAACACATCAGAATCACACTCCAGATAAAAACCCTGACTTGGGGAACTTCAGTCTCCAGAGCTCCGTGGGAACTGAATAGTATCACAGCATTCATGGCAAGCCAAGTGCGACATCACACACACACTACACACACAGTCACACACACCCCCAACACATCACACACACACTACACATCATACACAACACACATATCACACACAGATTACACACACAACAGGTACACGTCACACACACAATACACATCACACAACATCACACAACCCACAACATCCATATCACACACACAACACACAATACATACACAGCACAACACACACAACACACACACACACACTGCTGTTGGGGATGGTGCATGTGAATCCCTCCACATTTACCAAATGCTTTCACTGTGTAAATTTCAGTACTAGGCTCACAAAAGATTTCTCTGGACCAGTGGGTCTGACACATGAGTGAGCCTAAGAATCACCTAGGGTCTTATGACAATACAGACCTCCAAGGTCCACNAATCTGCAGGGCCAGGCCATCAGCCCCCTGACCTCACGAGCCAGGAGCTCCTCCACAGCTCTGGGAAAAGGCCACGAAACCAAAATAACCTGAGACCACCTTTCCTAATCTATAAGACAGGATTGTTGCAGGGAATGGCAGGAGGTGAAGTTTCAGTACTTCCCTAAAACTCTTCCACCCCAAGGAGGTGTGATGAGACAGTGGGTGGGAGAATTTCCCTCTGCTCCTTAACGTTTATTTGATTATGAACATTTTCATATCCACTGCCCCCCCGCCTAGTTTAGCCTGAGATCGCCGCCACCTGGGAGCAACTCCCAGGATCCAAGCAGCAGCAGCTCAGCTGGCTTTGATGACGCGGGTCACAGGGCCTCTGCTGTGCACTGTCCCTTCCCGACCCCCCACTTCCCTTGGGTGGGCCTGGAGGAGCCCCCGCATCTAGCAGTAACCATCCCTCTTCACTGCTTACTTCTGCTCTGCTCTTTTTTTTTTCCCCTTGTGAAGGATGTAGACAGGACATGGCTACTCAGGTGATAAGAAAGATAGTCTAAGAGTAGAGAAACCGTCACCCTGAGGTCTTCCTGCCTTCCCTTGTCCCTGGACAGAGAAGGAAGGTGGGGAGGTGGAGGAACAGGAGAAGAAAGTCAGGAAGGAGATGTGACTCTGGTGGTTTCAGGCTTACCAGGGGAAAAGGGGCGTACACAGCAACACTGCTCGTTTCTTTGCCAACAGTGGTAACAATACTAAAGCTCTCAGGGTAATAACCATGCCCTCAGGCTCTATGAGCATTGTCACGTATAATCATCACCATGACCCAGGACACTTTCATACTTTTTACTAGTAAGGTCACCAAGATCTGAGGATGCTAAGCCACTTTTTCAAGATCCCACAGCTATTAAGTGAGAGGATGAGGTTCCTTTAGCTATCCAAAAAAGAGGATATTTGTCTGGAAGGCTCAAGAGTCCCCAGAGCTGTGGACAGGTTGTGAAGAATGAAATCACCAGCTTCACTGAACTCTCAGTCTTTCATTCAGCAAACATTAACTGAGTTGCCTATACCTAAGAGGGGCTTCCCAAGTGGTCCAGTGGTAATGAACCCACCAGCCAAGTAGGATACACAGGTGATCCCTGGGTTCGGGAAGATGCCCTGTAGGAGGATATGGCAACTCACTCCGGTACTCCTGCCTAGGAAATCCCATGGACAGAGGAGCCTGGTGGGCTACAGCCCATGCGATTACAAAGAGTCAGACACGATTGAGTGACTGAGCACACCGCACGCTTACCTAAGAGAGGAAGAGCTGTTAGTTCTCCCAGCCACCTTGTCCTTCGAAAAGGGAGGCTGGTTCTGTGTTGGTGGTGTCTTAGGAATCCTCCCTTGCCTCTTTGTTGCTTCCAGAAGCTCCACGTAATGTTGGGTCTCCCAGGGCCTGTAGCTGCCCCTCTCCCATCTCTGCCTCAGCTGTCACAAGGCCTTTCCCCATGTCTCTCCAGAGTGTCCTGTTCCATGTCGCTCCATCTCAGTCCTCTCCCCTCCTCCAAGGACACCAATCATTGGATTTAGGACCCATCTAATTCTGTAAGATCTCCTCTGAGCTAATGACCTCTGCAAAGACCCTACACAGCAACAATACCATTCTGAGGTCTGACAGATATAACCTGGGGAGAATGTTACTCAACCCCAGTATGGCTGTCTACGTTGACCTTCCATTAGAAACTAAAATCTGACAGACATTCTCGAAGTTTCAGGTAATGGAGTTACAAGGTAAGGTAAGATAAAACCAGGCCCTCAAGCTCTCAGGAAACCAAGAGGGAGAAAATCCTCTAATGGAAAACAGTGGCCATTGCCTCACACCGCTTTGTTCCTTGGACTTTCCATGTTAGTCAAACACTACAAAGCATAATACTCAGTAATGAGACTTAAATAATTAATATTTGATAGCCTCAGCAACATCCTGTTATTTAATAATAAAGAATAATAATGTCAGCTTCATGATTTACTAATGACTGCTTAAATAATTAATTGCAAGATGTAATATGCAACCTGCAAGTTTGTTAACTCAATCACTGGACTTCCTGGCCCCTACACTTCTGGTCACTCTCATCACGGCCGCCAACACTGCCCAAAGCTGCCAACCTCTGTCCACCAGAAGCAGCTCCCTAATTGTGGAGTATGCGCTGAGCATATTGCATAAAGGAGTGCCTGTGGGTGTGTTTGAGAGAATTTTAAGCTATTTTTAAAGTCTAGTAAACTTTTTCGGAGAAGGAAATGGCACCTCACTCTAGTACTCTTGTCTGGAAAATCCCATAGATGGAGGAGCCTGGTGAGCTGCAGTTCATGGAGTCGCTAAGAGTTGGACACGACTGAGCAACTTCACTTTCGCTTTTCACTTGCATGCACTGGAGAAGGAAATGGCAACCCACTCCAGTGTTCTTGCCTAGAGAATCTCAGGGACGGAGGAGGCTGGTGGGCTGCCGTCTATGGGGTCACACAGAGTCGGACACGACTGAAGCGACTTAGCAGCAGCAGCAGCAGCAGTAAACTTTTCAAAAGTAAAGAGACGGCACTAAAAAAATAGTGAAGAAGAAAGACCAAGATACATGAGTATATATGTAAGAACTATTTTTTAAGTGACATATTCAAATTATAGGAAATGAATCCTCCGCAGTAGCTCAACTGTTAAAGAACCCACTTGCCAATGCAGGAGACACAGAAGACGAGGGTTTGATCCCCAGGTGGGGAAGATCCCCTAGAGAAGCAAAAGGCAACCCGTTTCAGTATTTTTGCCTGGGAAATCCCATGGACAGGGAAGCCTGGTGGGTGACAGTCCATGGGGTTGCAAAGAGTCAGACATGCAGTATGGTTCAATAAACTAGGGTACAGCTATCCTATGCCCCTAATTCTGGAAGTACTCAGAGCATTTATTTCTAGCTGGCAGAACTAGCATTTTTTATTTTCTGCATTTCAGAGAGAAGGCCATAGACCCTGGGGCAGCACTCCTGGTCTTCCCCCAGCCACGGCCATGTGCCCTCAGCAGCATCACGTAACCTCCGTTTCTTGCCCAGCACCACTTCCTAGGGCTGCCATGGGGTTAAATTAAATGAGTTCATATTGATATTTGCCAAGGGCTTAGAAAGGTTGGCTAGTTCATAAGAAGTGCTACAGAATTATTTGCCAAACAAAACAAAGAATTATTTTATAATACGGAAGGCACATTATCATTTTAAAAGTCAAGGAAAGAACTATTAGTGGGTGAAGACAGCATCACAGAAGCCCAAATATAATGCCTCCTGGGCTCTGTTGTTGCTCTTTCCTTATATTTTCTTTTCATGAGGGTTTCCGGTGGACTTCCCACCTCGGTGAAGGCACAGTTCAAATCCACTGCAAAGCAGCACAAGGTCATTTTATCAGAGGGTGGAAGGTGGGTGACCTGGGACACTGACATCAAAGAAGATGTGCCCCGCCTCAGGGGTGACAGCTTGGACCATCTCAGGCCCTCCCAGGCCCCGCCTGCCTGCACTCTCCCCATGTGCCCAATCTTCCTCATACCCTGACACATCTGCACGAACAAATGAGACTGCACAGCCTCAAGGACAGATCTCCAGGCTCATCTCTCACCTGGAGCCAAGGCCAGCCCAGAGGGCATCACCATCCCAATGGCCTGGCCTTTGTCAGAGAAGGAGAGGCACCCCAGCTGGACGTGAACACTGGCTCAGTGGAGCCCTCCTCAAGGGGCATCCTCCAGGATGGCTCATTGTCATTCCAGCCAGGTGTCTGCCCGTCATCCGCCAACCCCAGGATGCAGGATGCAGCAGAGGAAGGTAGCTCCAAGATCAGAGATAATGCCCCCCATGAAATTCCTCACCTCCCACCCCTCTAACTGGGGGAGGAGAGGATGGGAGCCATCAGGGCAGAGGAGCTGATGGATCGGTTTTGCATATAAAAGAGCTGCCAGCCGGCAGTCTTGGCCCCTCCTCCTCCTTCTGCAAGGGCGCTTCTGCTTCATCTTGCCTGACAACTTGACTTTCAGTTCAGTTCAATTCAGTTGCTCAGTCATGTCCGACTCTTTACAACCCCATGGACTGCAGCACGCCAGGCCTCCCTGTCTATCACCAACTCTCAGAGTTTACTCAAGCTCATGTCCATTGAGTNTAGTTCATAAGAAGTGCTACAGAATTATTTGCCAAACAAAACAAAGAATTATTTTATAATACGGAAGGCACATTATCATTTTAAAAGTCAAGGAAAGAACTATTAGTGGGTGAAGACAGCATCACAGAAGCCCAAACATAATGCCTCCTGGGCTCTGTTGTTGCTCTTTCCTTATATTTTCTTTTCATGAGGGTTTCCGGTGGACTTCCCACCTCGGTGAAGGCACAGTTCAAATCCACTGCAAAGCAGCACAAGGTCATTTTATCAGAGGGTGGAAGGTGGGTGACCTGGGACACTGACATCAAAGAAGATGTGCCCCGCCTCAGGGGTGACAGCTTGGACCATCTCAGGCCCTCCCAGGCCCCGCCTGCCTGCACTCTCCCCATGTGCCCAATCTTCCTCATACCCTGACACATCTGCACGAACAAATGAGACTGCACAGCCTCAAGGACAGATCTCCAGGCTCATCTCTCACCTGGAGCCAAGGCCAGCCCAGAGGGCATCACCATCCCAATGGCCTGGCCTTTGTCAGAAAAGGAGAGGCACCCCAGCTGGACGTGAACACTGGCTCAGTGGAGCCCTCCTCAAGGGGCATCCTCCAGGATGGCTCATTGTCATTCCAGCCAGGTGTCTGCCCGTCATCCGCCAACCCCAGGATGCAGGATGCAGCAGAGGAAGGTAGCTCCAAGATCAGAGATAATGCCCCCCATGAAATTCCTCACCTCCCACCCCTCTAACTGGGGGAGGAGAGGATGGGAGCCATCAGGGCAGAGGAGCTGATGGATCGGTTTTGCATATAAAAGAGCTGCCAGCCGGCAGTCTTGGCCCCTCCTCCTCCTTCTGCAAGGGCGCTTCTGCTTCATCTTGCCTGACAACTTGACTTTCAGTTCAGTTCAATTCAGTTGCTCAGTCATGTCCGACTCTTTACAACCCCATGGACTGCAGCACGCCAGGCCTCCCTGTCTATCACCAACTCTCAGAGTTTACTCAAGCTCATGTCCATTGAGTTGGTGATGCCATCCAACCATCTCATCCTCTGTCGTCCACTTCTCCTCCCGCCTTCAATCTTTCCCAGCATCAGGGTCTTTTCCAATTAGTCAGTTCTTCACATCTGGTGGCCAAAGTATTGGAGCTTCAGCTACAGCATCAGTCCTTCCAGTGAATATTCATGACTGATTTCCTTAAGGAGGGACTGGTTGGCTCTCCTTGCAGTCCAAAGGACTCTCAACTAGACTTTGGCGGGGGCCAAACACAAGCCTGGGAGCATCCCCGGCCTTTCCTCCTGTTCTGGGTGGCTGAGCCCCAGGAAGCTGCAGGCAGCTCTGGAGCAGGGTGAGGGCACCTGAGAGCAGCTGAGCCGGCCCTGGGTNTGGTTCCCAGTCTGATACCGCACCCCAGCGCCTACAGCTGGGAACCCGTTGTGCCAGGAGGAGCCTGCGTCCTGCAGCACAGCCTCCTCTGCCAAACCCTGAGCCTCATCTCTCCATCCAGCAGCTCTGCTCAGATTCCCACATACCGATCCCTGCAGCCCCTGGGGCCCCACTGGTTCCCGTCACCGTTGGCAGCTGCCAGCCAGTCACGGGGCCCCACGTGAAAGGAGGTGATCACAGGTTTTATGTCACTGATCGGCTGGCAGGGCGGCTTCAGTACCAGGACTCACCACACCCAGATAATACAAGCTTAAGGAGAAGGAGATGACACATTTGAAGGAAGGGAGAGAAAGCCATCTCCCCTCAGGGACCTGTGACTCAGGCGCATTACTTGCAGGGACAAAGAAATGATGGCTGAGGGCCTCCCATGTACCAGATACTTCATCCTGGAGAGGCTCATCCTAACCACCTTGACCTAGGTGCTATCACATCCATTGCGCAGATAAAGAAACTGAGGCTAAGGCAGGTTCAATAAATACCAAACCCAAAGGGACTTCCCTGGTGTTCCGGGGCTAAGACTCTAAGCTCCCAATACAAGGGGCAATCAAGGTTCAACCTTTGGTCAGGAAACATGGTCATCCCACATGGAACTAAAGATCTGCAACTCAGCACTGCAAGTAAGACCTCGCACAGCCAAACGAATAAATTAAAAAAGAAAGGGCCAATATCGACCTCAGATGACCCCTGGCCTGGATCTGACTTTGCACCAGTGCCTCCAAGTTCAGCATCACATGTCTAATTCCATCTGGAGAGAAATACAAAGATACTGAACAAGACCCAGTGAGGAATCAGAACTGTCCACAGGTGAGCTATGGACATTACTGTCCCAGCCTCAGGGCTTCTTATGCACCACGGCCCGTGCTAGATTGCCCACTTAGTTACTTAGGAGACGAACTAGTCCAGGGTAGTGGGAGAAAAGCAAGCTCAAGAGACAGAGATGCTCCGATTTGGACTCTGACTCTGCCTAACCGTGACCAAGCTGTTCAACCTACAAATCACCTTGGTAAATAACCTGTATTACCATGCGTGCACAGGTTGGCCATCCAGGAAAGGCTGGTTCTTATTTATCCTTCCACTTCGTAATAAGGTAAGAGCCCACACTTAGTTGTTCTGTATTTGGTAAGAAGGCAAGAATACAGGTAAGTAGTTGGACAGCCAAGCCATCACCTGAAACTGTCCAAAATAAGACAGTCAACTGCCAACAGGCATGATAACACTGGGAGGAAATAAATACTCAGTTTTCCTTTCATTTAAAAGTGTCATTAAAAATGAGTCTTCAGGTGTAGCAAGAGGAGAAAGAGGTAGGAGTGGGTTGGGGAAAAGCGTGGTGGCCCAAGTTCACAGAAATGCTCTACATCAGATTTCACTCAAATCCATACAACATTGGCCACCTTGTACGGGCCAGCCACAGTTCTAGAAGCTCCTTATCACTACTATTCATTCCCTTACAGAAGAGGGCCCTGGGGTACTCCCCTGGTAGTCCTGTAGTAACCAATGCAGGGGACTCCAGTTCGAACCCTGATCAGGGAACTAGATTCCACATGGCGCAACAAAAGATTTCACACGTCAGAAGGAAGATAGAAGATCCGCGAGCTGCAGCTGAGACCCAGCCCAGCCAAAAAAAGAAATGTTTTCTTAAAAAAAAAAAGACCGCCCTGACATTTTCAGTCAAGACCAGAAGCCCCACGTCAACATCTGGCCTTTCTTCCAGCAGCTCCAATTCAACACCGCTCCCCATCTTACTCATACTTGCTGCAGACGAGGACCTCAGGCTCACAGAGAGCTGACAGCTACCTTGCTGGCCTGAGTCTCCTGGCGTTTTACCCTCTGAGGATAACACCTGAATTCAGAATCCCCAGGCCTGGACAGGCAGCTCCAACAGGGGTGACCCTGGGAACATAGGACCCCACCCACTCACTCCAAGTAAAGCCAGAAATCCCAGTTTTTATATGAAATAGATGGACTGTTGTAGTGAGAGATTTCAAACACAGACTCGACCACACCCTCTCCATGCAGCCGGCCAGCCCTGAGCATCCTTGCTGGCTGAGACCACCAAGGGCCGGAAGACAGGGAGGTCCTACCTGCATCTCAGGGGCTAACCTGAAGAGGGTTCCCTCACCTGGGAGCTGGTTACAAATGCAGATTCCAATCCCCTCACCCTCTTGCAGATGCCCCACTTCCCTTCCCCTCCACCACCAGGGTAAAAGGTGGTGGGGGGCGGGGAGTTGCTTTAGACTCCCTCATCTAGCCCAGCTTCCTCTGTGAAAAAGATAACTGAGAACAGGAGAAAGAAAACGGCCCTCCCAAAGCCTCCCAACAAACAGGGGTACATCTAGTACCTGAACCCCAGGGGGCTTCCAAGCCTCAACACAGGTTTCCCCTCAGAGTCAAGGAGCTACCCCCATCTCCTTGCACTGAGCCACGACCCCTCCCCACATCCCAGACACAGATTCCTGGGGGTGCTCACTGTCAAGGCCTCCGGCTTCTCTCTCCATCCCAATGGATGGAGTCAATGCCCAGTTTGCCCCCAGGGCTCAGCCTGCAGGCTGAACTCACGCGGACGACAGGACTCCAAACACCACTTTGAGTGAGTGAGTGAGTGAAGTCGCTCAGTCGTGTCCGACTCTTTGCAACCCCTTGGACTGTAGCCTACCAGGCTTCTCCATCCATGGGATTCTCCAGGCAAGAATACTGGAGTGGATTGCCATTTCCTTCTCCAGGGGATCTTCCCGACCCAGGGATCGAACCTGGGTCTCCCGCATTGGAGGCAGACGCTTTAACCTCTGAGCCACCAGGGAAGCCCAGACACCATTTTGGTTTCTCCTTAACAGCGGCTTCCCCTTAGCACTGCTGACAGCTGCCTTCCATGGCAAGGAGAGAAGAAGAAAAAGGGAAAGGAGAGGATGAAATGAGCACAACCAATGAACTTGACTCGGAGAGTCTAATTATAGAACCAAGGTCTGGGCTCAGACTCCAGACACGCCAATTTCTAGCTTGTGGACCCCAAGCAAGTGTCTTCTACTAAAGCCTCTGCTTCTGCCACCAGGAAATGGGTATAAGGACAGAGCCTGACATCTTTGGACAGGACTTAGCTGCACACAGCCCTCTTGGTTCTGATGTTACTGATGCAGTGCTCCCTCCCAGGGTGGGTTTTCAAGGTCATTTCAGGATACTCACAAAATACGCAAGACAGAGGCAGTTTGTGCACTCTTCCTGTGACTCTGCCGGGACAGATGCCCTGGCCCTCCCCACCTCCAGATCCTGCCTGGTTGGCTCCCGCCCTGACTTGCTAACTTGCCCACGCTTCTTTCCCGTAACTCAGTTGCTGGCTGGAGTCAAACTCCTGGGCTCTGGATCTCAAAAGGACGTAACTGATCCTACCAGGCGGACGTGGGCCGGGCCTGTAAGGTGATGGGGGGTTGGCAGGGGTTGGGGGGGAGGGGTGAGAGGGTGGGCAAGAGATCTCGGGAGGGTGGCCAGCGGCACAGAGGGTCGTGTGCCCCCTCGGACCCTGGAGACTCCCACAAAGGACTCTCACAACATCTGTGTAGGACAGGACTGTAGGGTGACTCAGAGGCTGCATTGCAGGCCGTGACTCAGCACTCTGGTGCAAAGCTGGGCGGGCCCAGCGCCCTAGAGCTGTCTCCAGAAGCAGGGGGTCCCCTGCCAGGCGGGCCGGGACAGTCAGCCCTGAGGAATGCCCCCTCGTTCACCAAACCCCCCTCTCCCCGCCTGACTGCCTGTGCCCACAGCCGGCGACTCATGTAGTTGGCATGCCAGGGGCCCCCATGTGACCCGATCGTCCTGTCGCTGCGCCAGGGTAAACAGGCCATGGGGTGAGATCACGCTCGCACAGGGCAACTGGAATCAGAGGAGGGTGGGCGGCCCATGGGACTGGAAATGGCCAGGATGCCTGCTCACAGGCTTCTGGGGCCCGGGAGTGAGAAGCCAGGGAGAGAAAGGACAGGCTTCAGGACAGAGGAGGGAGGGCACGCAGCACACCCCAAGGGACGGCAGCCACCAGAGATGTGAGCTGCTCTGTATGCGGTTCAGAGGCATAACTAGCATCCTGCCCTCACTCCTTCCCTCCCTGAATCCCTCTCTTTTGCCCCCTCCCTGTCCTGGTGTTCCCTCCGTCCTCCCCACCTCTCATCCCTTTTCAGATAGTCTGGTCACAAGCATTTCCCCTACCAAAAGCCTCTGCTACTCACCCTGGGGCATCATCCCCTGCAGCCTCTTTGTAAACGTGAGCCTCTACCAGCAGAAGCCCCCACTCTCCATTCCCCCCAGCTCAAAATCTTAGGTCAATCCCAGGTCACCTCTTCCAGGCAGCCTGCCAGAGTTCCAGCCCTTCCCTTTCCTTTCCTGGCCTCCCACTGGGACGACTCACCTACCCGCTCTCACTCATGCTCTGCATTTCCACAGCTGCTAGTTCTTTAGGTGATTCCATCTGCCCTCCTCTCCTGGAGCCCAGGCTCCCCCCAAGACCCACTGTCCTCCCACTGTGTGCTTCTAGGCTCTGGCAACACAGGCTCCTGTCCACTGCGGATGCTCAATAACCATATGCCCCCAACACTTTCCAAATGGAAATCGGACAGCCACTAGACCACCAAGGAAGTCCTTCTGCTTCTTTTTAAATAATCTTAAATTCTTTAGAACAGTTCTAGATTTTATAGAAAAATCTGAAAATCTGAATATAGTACAGAGAGTTCACACACTCCACAACAAATTATATTATCATATAGCTCCATCCCTGCTAACATCTTAATATTACTGTGAGTGTTAGTCGCTCAGTCGTATCCGATCTTTTGCAACCCCATGGACTGCAGCCCGCCAGGGTCCTCTGCCCACGGGATTCTCCAGGCAAGAATACTGGAGTGGGTTGCCATCCCCTTCTCCAGGGGATCTTGAGGACCCAGGGATCAAACCCAGGGATCTCTTTGTCTCCTGCATTGGCAGGTAGGTTCTTTAACACCAAGGCACCTGGGGACCCCACTCCTATCACATACTGTGAATAATCATGTGCACTGTTCATTTTGCACAAACATCTGCAGGTACATCTCTGGGGAAAACATCCCCACAGGAGGTTGTTGGGTCAAAGGGCACCCACACATGCAGTTTGGTTAGGAAGGGCCACAGTGCCTACTCTGTGGCTCTGTGGAGTGCAGTTCCCCACCACACACCCCAGCAATGGATGCTCACAGAGTTGCTTCTCAGCAGCTCTGTCAACTATCCAGGACACAACCGCCTTGTGCATTGTGCGATCATCACAGGAAAAGGAGGCATTTTTCATTACCATTTCCCTTGTTATGACTGGGCAGATGATCTTATGTTTAGGTGCCACTGGAGATGCCCTTCTACGAACTGTCTTCAGATCCAGGGCAGCCCCAGGCCAGGCTCCGTGGGTGTCAGGTGTTACACGGGCTCAGCTATGCACACAGCCTGAGGAAGCCTGCAGCGAGACTGCAAGGCTAAGAATCAGGACCATTCTGGGAAGGAAAAGCTCAGCTGTGGCTAGAGTCTCAAGGGAAGGTTCTATATCTAGAAGGTGATATGTGGCTACCACATGCAAGTTTCTTTCCTGGGAGAGACAGGCAGACAGGAAAGGACCTCGCTAGGATAAAGGTGCCAGGGAGATCTGAAGACACAGCAGACTCTGGGGTCTGTTTATTCTATTGGTTTTTAAATTATTTTTACTGGATCTAGTTGCTTTAAAACGTTGTGTTAGTTTTTGCTGTACAGCAAAGTGAATCAGCTGTATGTGTGTATATATATATATCCCGTCTTTATTGGATTTCCTTTTCATTTAGGTGACCATAGAGCACTGAGTCCTCTGTGCTATGCAGCAGGTTCTCATCAGTTATCTATTTTATACAAAGTATCAATAGTGTGTGAACATCAACCCCCAACTTCCCAATTCATCCCACCTCCATTTTCCCCCCTTGGTATCTATACATCTGTTCTCTACGTCTGAGTCTCCACTTTTTAAAATTAATTTTTATTGGACTCATTTGAAAAGACCCTAATGCTGGGAAAGATTGAAGGTGGGAGGAGAAGGGGATGACAGAGGATGAGATGGTTGGATGGCATCACTGACTCGACAGACATGAGTTTGTGCAAGATGAAGGAGATGGTGAAGGACAGTGAAGCTTGGCTTGCCGCAGACCATGGGGTCGCAAAGAGTTGAACATGACTTAGCGACTGAATAACTGTAGTTGTTTTACAATGTTTTATTATGTTTCTGGGGTCTGTTCAGAGAGAGAGAAAGACCAAAGGCAGCACAGACACCAGCCAAGGCCTCCAAGTTACACCAATCAAGCCACAGAACTGGGTCTCATGGTGCAAGTGGAGAGGAATGCAAACATCCTTTCTTCACATTCTATTGCTACTTTGAGGGCAGTGATTGTATTCGCTTTTATGACTGGTTAGTTCAGTGGCTTTCAAAGCTTCAATTACCCGAAGGCCTTTAAAAGTCCATCTTCCAGCCCTCAGTGGGGTCTGGGGTGCATACTTCACAAAGGCTCCCAGGTGGGTGGACATCTCTGATAAAGGACCACCTCTGGCCCCAAGGTTGACAAGCACCAGGACAGCCTGACATGGGTTCCTAGGGACAACAGGATTTTTCAGAAGCACAAGGTACACAGGAAGGTGAAGGTCTGACAAACAGTAATGACCTTTCCTCAAGCTCTGTTCAGGAGAGACAGTCACTGGTGCGGAGGAGATGTCCGTGTCGGAAATCTCTCTCACACGCAGGAATAGGGGCCATGCCTTGAGGCTGTGGACGGAAACAGAACATTCAATTTCGCAAATATCTCAGGTCTACTAAGAATTCTCCCCAGACCAGAGACTCCCTGGGCCGTTCATCTGCATGTTGGATGTATTGTTTATGCTCCCGCCAGTTNAAAAGCTTCTTTGTGCTTAACCTTCAGAGCCTGTTCATGAGACCCATAAGAAAGGCAGGCCTATCGCTGGAATATTAACCCAGCAGTTAACCTCTCAGTCGCTGGTGCCTCCCAGCCTGTGGTGCCTGGGTTCAAATCCCAGTTCCGCCTTTTATTACCTGGGTGACTTTGGACCAACTTAATCAATCTCTCTGTGCCTCAGCTTCTTCATATGTAAAATGGGGGTGGTGATAACGGTACTTAGAACATAGGACTGTTACAAGGATGAAATGAGTTACCTGACAGAAAGCACTTAGAACTGCACCTGATAGAACTTCCTGGGCAGTCCAGTGGTTAAGACTTTGCCTTCCAGTGCAGGGGGTGTGGGTTTGATCCCTAGTCAGGGAGCTAAGATCCCACATGCCTGGCCGCCAAAAAACCAAAAAGGTAAAACAGAAGCAATATTGTAACAAATTAAATAAAGACTTTACAAATGGTCCACATCAAAAAAATATTTTTAACAAAAGGAGTTTGCACCTGACATGTGGTCAACATGCTATAAATAAAAGCTATTATTAGTACTATTATCATTGGAGTCAGATCTTGTTTTGATTCCATACAGTTTGGACTGAGTCACTTGCTTTAATTTCTCAACAGTCCTCCAAATGACAAACCTTCAAACTACATGTTCCCAAGACTTTCTGAGTATAGACCCACTGCTGATATCTGCTTACAGCCCCTCAAGACAACTACTTTGAAAAGGACCATTTTTGGTTTCCATGCAAACTGTGATGCAGTAAGTAATTGTACACACATGATATGTGCATTTTGTTGTTCAGTCGCTCATTCGTGTCCGACTCTTCGCAACCCCATGGACTGCAGCATGCCAGGCTCCCCCTTCACCATCTCATGGAGTTTGCTCAAACTCATGTCCGTTGAGTTGGTGATGCCATCCAACCATCTCATTCTCTGTCACCCCCTTCTCCTCCTGCCCTCAATCTTTCCTAGCATCAGGATCTTTTCCAGTGAGTTGGCTCTTTGCATTGGTGGTCAAAGTTTTGGGAATTCAGTTTCAAAATCCAGTCTTGTTAATATATTACATAGAGACAGATATGATACATATACATATATTATCTGATATATCACAATCCCACCAAAAACAAAGTCAAGAGAGCAATACATGAACTTATCACCTCTCGCAGCCCCACAATTACAAAAGCTGGGACCCAGTGTGAATCCTGGCTATGAGCAAGTCCCTCCCCATGGGAGCCACCCTCATCTATAAAGCAGGGATACTCATTTCTCTGCCTCCCAGGATAACTTTGCAAAAGGCAAAACCAAAGTGAAAGGACCATTGTGCCCAGCACACAAGATGGGCTCAATCAATCTTAGTTCTCTATCCCTCTGTAATAAAAATAAATATTTGACATGGAAAACTCAGGAAATTTTTCAGGAATAATATAAATTTATCCACAGCCTCTTAAAAGCTATCAAGGGAATTTTTCAGAAGTCCATCTTCCAAGAGCAATGGTTCATGAACTTCAGAATGGAGTTTCTAAANCTCGCAGCCCCACAATTACAAAAGCTGGGACCCAGTGTGAATCCTGGCTATGAGCAAGTCCCTCCCCATGGGAGCCACCCTCATCTATAAAGCAGGGATACTCATTTCTCTGCCTCCCAGGATAACTTTGCAAAAGGCAAAACCAAAGTGAAAGGACCATTGTGCCCAGCACACAAGATGGGCTCAATCAATCTTAGTTCTCTATCCCTCTGTAATAAAAATAAATATTTGACATGGAAAACTCAGGAAATTTTTCAGGAATAATATAAATTTATCCACAGCCTCTTAAAAGCTATCAAGGGAATTTTTCAGAAGTCCATCTTCCAAGAGCAATGGTTCATGAACTTCAGAATGGAGTTTCTAAATTTCCTTTTAATTTCTGGTATTCAGAAAAATATGTGCTTAAGTGATAAGATGTCAGCAGCAGCAGCCAAGGAGTCCACCATCAACTTTTTTATTCTTCTCAGGTTAAAAGTATTGCTGGAAGCCCACAGTCCTTTGCCAGCAAGTCCTGGACCACATGGAAGGCGAGGCCACAGCCTATTCTCCCCCACCTGATGGCCTCAGCCAGACACCATCTCCTTAGTCAGGTCATCCATGGATTGCCTGTGGGCACTGGGTAGCAATTCCAGCTGCCTTAGGGGGCATTTGTCAGTAATGAAATGAAACAAGACTCCAAAGAGCTCTGGCATTTGCCAGGAAAATAATAACTCAGCCTTGGGAGCCCTAGCTTCTGGCCCCATGAACGTGAGACCATATTCTCCAGCAAGACATAGGCTAGTGAAAGGTAATTGTAACCAGAAACAGCCATGTCCACCTACCCTCCACCTAGAGGACTTCACTGCATCACCTGTTATGGAAGCTTTGTAAAGAGAGAGCAAGTGAGAGGACCATCTCCTCTCTCTTCCCTTCCTTATCACAGCCTCCTTAAATGTGGTATGTCAACCCTGCAGCTGTGATACTCAGATTTGAAGCCAGGCTCCCCTGCTTACTGTCTGGGAAACATGTTTCTCAATGGAAACTTAATATACAAAAAGCAGTGCCTGACAGTGCAAGCACTCAGTTGTGCTGTTAAGTTGTTCAGTTGTGTCCAACTCTTTTGCGACCCCATAGATTGCAGCCTGCCAGGCTCCTCTGTCCATAGGATTCCCAAGCAAGAATACTTGAGTAGGTTGTCATTTTCTTCTCCTGACCCACGGATAGAACTTGCGTCTCTTGCATTGCAGGCGAATTCCTTCCCACTGAGCCACCAGAGAAGCCCGCAAGCACCAAATTCTTATTTTATGATTAGCCATTAGCATTTTCCTACCACACCTAGCCTCTGGAACTGTCTAGTTCTGGTCATCTCTCCAATGGGGGCATCCCATTTCCTTCCACAATGAAAAGCTTTCACTGCAGTCCCTTGAAAGTCAGACAACATGGTTTAGCCTCCACCTGATTCTCTATACTCTGTGTTCATTCATTTTACATTCATTCATTGAAGAATATTTATTAACCTCTCACTAAGCACTGAACATGGAGAATAAGAAGGACCCAGTCATGGCTTCTACCCTCTCGTGGAGGAGACATATCAAAAACAACAAGCAAAATAAATCAGTGAAGATTGTTTGAAGACGGGGACTGGTGTCACGAGGAACATCAAGAGCACCTGGTGATGCAGAATAACAGAGGTTTGGGGAAGGGGTCTATGAGACTGAGTGGTCTGAGCAGGGAGAATGGTCTAGATTCTGCTACTCGAAATGGGAGATGAGATCCTTAATTCTGGAGCCACCTGTGAGCTTGCCTCACCCTATAGCCCTGGGTGTGGGGTCCCGCCACCTGGGTTGTAACAAGCCCTCCAGGTGGTTCTGACGTCCACTCAAGTGCTTGAGAAGCACTGGACAGGAAGGCTGATGACATTAACAAATATGCAGGCGTGTCCCCAGGGGGGAACATTCCTTGCCCTTAGGACCAGACAAACTCCAAGCCCTAGCAGCAAGATATCGAGAGCCTCGAGGTTGGTTCCTGGAAAATAACTGTCCATGGGGTCGATGTCTACCTGCCCCAGCTGGGGTCAGCTGGAGGAAGTGGGAGCGACAGGGCCAAGCAAGCAGAACCGGCATGACACGATCAGCAGCCGTGGAGCAGAGGGCAGGTGGACCAGGAGAGGCTCCAGCTGCCCTGCAGCCACCACCGTGGCGGCCACATTCCAGTGCCCTGGGAAGAATGCGGACAATGTCTCAGCGTCCTGGGGAGCACCATCCCGAGGTGCAAAGGACGCCAGGATGCCTGCTGGTTGACCAGAAGAGGCCTGTGGAATCTGGCCGAATCCCTTGGCACCCTTTGTCGCCCCTGCCCACTTACTCCCCCTTGACCACCTGCTCCCTGGGGCTCAGCAGGGCCCAGGGGAAGATGAGCAACTAGCAGGTAACAGAGCCAGGACTCGGGCTCAGAGGCCATAAAAAGCAATTCCCTTCAAGGGCCCTTGGGGTCAGACTTGCTCTCATAGACTCTTATGCATTCCATGCTCCTCATCCAAGATAACACAGCAAGGCAGATTCCAGGCCCCAGAGTGGCCAAGGGAACCAATGAGGGAATCACGGAATTCAGAATGCTCTGTCTTCTCTCTCTATTTGCTTGGCCAGCACCCTGACCAGGCCACCATCACTCTCACCTGGAATTAAGCAAATATGGTTTCCCCAGCTCCAGGGCCACCCCCCTGTCCATGGAACCAGCCAGCTGCTTCATGCCACCCTGTCTCCTCTCCAACCACCAATCCAACCTACCTCCCTTCATCAGCCTTGCCATCTGGCAGTCCTTCTGTTCCCCAAATAGCCAGGCTGGCTCCCATCTTATTTAAGAAATATCTATCCAAACCTCTGGCTTCCCAGTGACTCAGCAGTAAAGAATTCGCCTGCAATGCAGGAGCCACAGAAGACATGGGTTCGATCCTGGGTTGGGAAGATGCCCTGGAGCAGGAAATGGCAACCCACTCCAGCATTCTTGCCTAGGGAAGCCCATGGACAGAAGAACCTGGCAGGCTACAGTCCATAGCGTTGCAAAGAGTCAGACATGATTGAAGCGACTTAGCACACACGTATCCAGACTTCTGATAAGGAATAATCCTAAGAATACCCAATGCTGTCATGTGGCAAGTTATCTGCCATAATGAGCAAGCCATTCTCTACCAGATGGAATAATGTCCCCCTCAAAATGCACGTGTCCCCAGAACCTCAGAGGGTGACCTTATTTGGAAAGGGACTTTGCAGAGTAATTTTTTAATGTGAGGTCATATTGAATTAGTGTTTGTGTACTTGCTAAGTCACTCAGTCGTGTCCAACTCTTTGTGACCCTTATGGTCTGCAACCCGCCAGGCTCCTCTGTCCATGGAATTCTCCTGGCAAGAATACTGGAGTGGGCTGCATGCCCTCCTCCAGCGGATCTTCCTGACCCAGGGATTAAACCCATGTCTCCTGCATTGGCAAGTGGTAGTGCCATCTGGGAAGCCCATATCAGATTAGGGTGGGCCCTGAATCCAGTGAATGGCGTCCATATAAGACAGCAAAGGACACAGAGACACACACCAGGAGGAGACCCTATGAAGATGGGGGTGGTGGCTGGAATGATGCAGTTACAAACCAAGGAACTCCAAGCATCTCCAGCAGTCACTGGAAGCTAAAAGAGGCAGGGAGAATTCTTCCCTAGAGCCATCGGAGAGAGCACAGCCCTGCGAATTCCTTGGGGCCTCTGGCCTCCAGAACTGACAGAGAATAAATATCTGTTGATGTAAACCACCTAGTTTGTGGCCCGGCATTAAGGCAGCCCTGGGAAACCAATGGAGCACCTTATACTTTCTCCAGTCCTTGCCCCAACCCTGCACAGGCAGGGATCTCACTCTCCATATGGGAAGCAGAGGACCTTTGGTTCAAATTCACAGAGCCAGTGAGTGGCAAAGCTAAGATCCAACTGAAGTCTGACTCCAGAAAACCAGTGCTTGACACTGGACAGAGCAGGCACCCTCTTTTTTAGAGAATATGTGCAAAAAAAAAAAAAAAAAGGAGGCCTGTGAAGCAACTCCTGAAAGAATGCCCTGCTTCCTTAAAGGCCTTGCACAGCTCTTCTGTCAGAAAGGGTTTCTGGGAAGCTCTAGGTACCAGGGAGTGAGGAACTGCTTCTGAGAACCAAGGGGGCTTCCTGGTAGCTCAGTGGTAAAGAATCCACCTGCTAATACAGGAGACACGGATGTGATGCTGGTTTGGGAAGATGCCACATAAAATTGCACCAGGGCAGCTAAGCCCATGTCCCAAAACTATTGAGCCTGTGCTCCAGAGCCTGGGAGCAGTCCAGGCTCTGCAGCAGGAAAAGGCGCTGCAGTGAGAAGCCCATGCTCGGCAACTAGAGAAAAGACCCACTACAACCCAACATAAAAGACAGTAACAAACAGTAAAACAAGCCAAGGCAGATGGAGGCTTAATTCTGATGTTATAACATACATCTGTCACTGGGGCCACCCCATCTTGTGTGTGTGTATATATATATATATATATATATATATATATGATATGGGTATGTGTGTGTACACACATNCTTTTCATCATTTGAGAGGAGATGTGTATAAGAGACAGACATACATCTGTCACTGGGGCCACCCCATCTTGTGTGTGTGTGTATATATATATATATATATATATATATATATGATATGGGTATGTGTGTGTACACACATATTTAAAAGGTTTCATAATATGCAATATGCAATAATTATTTTTCTGCTCATCCCAGAGTCCTCTGTAGCCCCTAACCCGAATCATTATTATTTCACTTGGCTCAGATGCTAACAAGCTTACCTACTGCACAGGCCTTCTGGGCAAAAGATCCAAAAATCTTTAACTGGTTGAGGGGCAGAACTTGGAACGGCATCTGGCGTGTAATTATTTTTAACTGGAAAAAAAAATAGCCCATCCTGTCAGCCTTCCATTTCGAGTGGAGACAAACTGGCCGCAAGCACATACATGAAAGGGTGGGCT